>OX063269.1:4139075-4739075 GCA_944039245.1 Nebria salina
GCAAAATATTTTTTAGATCGATTACAAAATATATTTATAGATTGTATTAATGATATAGTACGAAGCAGAAAAGCATAGCAGCCATAGACAGACTGCACACTTCATTCTCTTCATTGCACTGCACAGTCGCAGATAAATGTGGAGACGCGCACACCTATAATTTATGCCGCTAATTTTGAATTTCACATAAAAACTTACCGTTGTTTTCTTGATATAAACCTTTTGCAAAATATCACAAAGTAGTTAACACCTGTAGTGTAGATGAAATAGTTGTTCTATTTGCTTGTAAACGATATCTGCGACGAAATTCTTTTTCTGACAATTAATCAAATGGGTTTCTTCGGTTTCTATATATAAATATACGCCTTTTTGGCCTAATAATTGCCAAATCATCAGGCAATTCGCGAATATCGCGTATAGCATTCGCCATTTTTGAATGCTAATACAACGCTAAACATGGTCCTAGCTGGTTTTGAGGAGTGTATTAATTTGTTGACGTTACTATGGGCAACCATGCTTAGTAGCCCTTAGTAGCGTGTGCGTGCTATGCTTTTTTAGTAGACCCGACATTATTAGCTAATACAGCCTTAGTAGCTTGTCCGTGCTACGGGCCATCGTTATTATTTGTAGATAGAAGACCATCCGTACCATCCCTAAGTTGTGATAGATATTAGATTTTAGTCAAATGTATTCTAGTCATCTTTAAATATCTGCAATGACTTGCACTGAACTTTCGTCCATGTATTTTGTTTCAATATTTTTAATTGTTTATTATCATTTTAAACACTGTATCACTCAAATATATTTCTTACAATAGATAATAAATGTTATAAGATGGTTAATTATATAAGTAACTTAGTTTAGAGGTGGTTATTAAAATTAGATTATCGTCGATGGAGTAGTAGATGACGGGATGGTCCACAAAGCTACTCGTGCGACTTCCTAGATATTTTGTAATTAAAATACAACCATGAGTGGGTTACACTCAGTGAGAAAGCCGTGCAAACAAGAATGTCAACAGTACTCAACATATATCACAAAAGGATAACAAAAGGATAGTAGAATATCTAACTGTGAAATAGACACCTTCACTCTAAGCAATATAGCAAAGATCTGTGAGTATTAGGCTCCGCTCCACGTAGACATGCTGTGTGAATCTGCGAATCTGCCCCGTTGGCTCCGCTCCACACAGACAAGCTGTGTGAATCTGCGAATCTGCCCGTTGGCTCCGCTCCACACAGACATGCTACGTGAATCTGCGAATCTGCCTGTTAGCTCGCTCCACACAGACTAGCTGTGTGAATCTGCGAGAGCTTGACACCCTCAACAAATGATCTGCATGGTATCAGGGGAAAGAGTTAAAGTCGAGTTAAAACTCAGTCTCCACCAGCACACTCGAAGGTGCAAGCGAAAGTTGGGCTCCTCCTGATTATAACACTATAGCTGGCAGGCAGGGCACCGCTGGCACCAGACCGGTAAGTGGTACTTCGTTGGACGCAACTCGACTATCCCCCGCGCGCAGCGGTTACAGGGCTAGCGTCTTTATACAAAGGTTTAGGATAGGATTCACAAACAAATCACACACATGCACCAGTGAAAATCATACAGGCGTCTATACTAAATATAGGCAGAAATATTATGGGCAAAGACAGACTTTATTCACCGTTCAAATAAGCATAAAATACACAGAATTCACGAATAAATATGTTCACTGTAAACGCCGGCATTAAACTGAAAGAGAATAGTAGGTAAAAATTATAGACGGATTACGAATACATAATCTTCTGTGACGCTGCTTACGTTATATTTGATAAAGAAATAGCTATCGAAAAAGGATTGAATAAGACGTACACAAAATTACCGCTAACAATGTTAAATTCTAAATTATTTGTGTCTATTATGTTTTTCTGTTAAACAATTAACAGGCACAGTTGATTTATGTAATAAAGTTTCCTATACCTACGTAAATCACAGACATACAGACACAGATATATAGACACACAGCCATACAAACATTGAAAAATAGACACACAGGTGCACATACATAGAAACAACACGCACACGAATTAACCAACCAGCTATTGAGGCCGTTTTCAGTTGTTTTTCCAGAAAAACCATGCATTATTTCGAAAATGTACTTATATTTAATGATAGAGAGACAATACAATTTTCTACATTTTTGTTTGAAAAGTATTTTGAAATTGTTTCCAGCTTACGAGCTATGAATATTTTAAATTTCAGGATTTATGCTGCGAAACTAGTACTTACATACATACATACCTAACATCATGCGTATTCCCATCAAATAGGGAGTACAGAAGTGATGGTCTATTACGTAGAATATAATTCCGTTTCTATTTAATATATTTGTATTTTAGTACCCTTTATATCTAAACAAATATGCCTTATCTACTCATATAAATAAGTCAAGTATTTTTGACGTCATAAATCCTATGCAATGAGCATATAACAAGCGTAAACGTTGATTACTATTTTATAAACATGTTTTATAAAACTCTTGCTTTCGAGGAATTTTAAATTGTCTCTTAACAAAGCCCCATTAGCAATAGAGAAACGGAAGTAATATTCAATGTACGTACATATTTACAATGTGCAACCGTATTTATTAAAAAAATGTAAATGAGCTTTGAGTGAAAAAGAAAAATAATTATGGGAAAATTAAATTTGCAATTGGAACAAGATCCCAAATTATTTCCAAGGAAATTACGCCTTTAATATATATAATATTAATATGACCATAAATATAATTATTTTTAAAACAACATTTGGAATTTAAAAACTAAAATGAATCAATAAAATTTACATTACCAAGATTTAGTCAAATGTTACGTCTCCCTTACGTTGCTGACACGTAACTGTTACCTCTTTGATACGTTAGATACAACTAAATAATTACAAAGGTAAAATGGAAATAATCGAAAGAAAATAAACATTAAGAACATTTATTTATTATAAAACAAAATATGCAATTTTTAATTACGCTTATTTTTTATTTATTAATATTAATTAATTACGCATATATAGTGATATATTGAATCATCGTATTAAGGTTTAATTTATGGATCAACAAAATAACCTTATACTCTTAATAGATGGCTATGTAGAATATAGTTTACAACATATTGCAAATATGTTACTCAAACAAGTTTTTATAAGATGAGCATAATTAGTTTACATAGTACGGTAATAAATAACATCAGACACATCCTGTTTTCGTAAATTTATTCAAAATAAATGCATTTTATGCAATTCTACCTTTCGTTGCAATCAAAACAATAACGCAATAATTAAAAAAAAATCAACATTATATAAGTTTAAGTATTTGAATTGTTTTAACTTCAGTGGCGCGAAACTCTTAAAATTCTGCCATCTATAATGGATAACCTTAACCAAAAGTATAACCAACTGTAGAAAATATTATACTACTTTAAATCAATAATATACAATTGTATTTCCTGTTTATATTGAATTATTTTTTATAAATAAGATATAAAATGTGTTTTAAGTAAATATGTTTGAGATTTGATAGGAACTAATTAACTTTATAATAATTTTTGCTAGGATGGGCAACACTAGTGAACTCAAATAGCGTACTTTGACGTGTTGTGTTGTTCTGCGAGATTATGGGTAATTTCCCAAGATTCTTTATTATGTACGAAATTTGGATAACTATTTACAAAGTATGGCTTATTTACTATGCAACACCTGTTGTTATATATGTGTAAATGATCGTAGAAAATGCGTTTTGAACTGTTGATGATTTTGCAACGGATAATTGATCTTATATGTAGCCATTTTGAAAGAACTATCCAAATATCGTATAAAATATCTTAAATTTAATCGTGTTGTTAGCAATTCTATTTAATAATGCTTGCCATAATTTAATTTCAACTATAATTGATATCAATAAATGGTAGAAATCTAACTATAATATAAATAAATATAATAGGATAATTTTATTTATTATTACCGGTATATTAATAAATAAATCTAAATTGTTAATTGTATCTTTATCCGTGTTAAACAATGTTTAAAAGCGCACTTGAAATAGTAATGTATATAAAAAATAAATATGAACTGTTTTTCATGACGTAGATTTTAGATATTTTTATATATTGTTACTTCTCTGGGATGTTGCAGCAACGTAACTGTGTTATCGCATGATAAAATGTTATAAAAGAATTTGTAATAATATAGATCTTATTTTAAAAATAGTATTTCGTATTTGTTATTTAATTTTCGATTACACATTCATTATTAATTATTGTATGTATTGTAATAAATTTATAAAGATATCAGCGATCCAAACAATTATCTCACTGCACTAAAATTGGAAGAATCGGACAATATAAATGAAGACGATGAAATATATTATACCATATTGCAAGAAGAAGATGAGAATTATAATGTGGAGACAGTAGATGAAGAATATTTGGACGCAACTGATAATGTGTTCTATTTATCACTTACGAATGAGGAAGAAACGGTTGATACACAAGAAACTAATGAGATTGATGAAAATGGGATAAATATGGCGCTTTTGGAGGAAGTTACATTACCGGATGGAACTCAAGCGTTTTTGACTAGGGATTTGGAAAACGGTATTCATATTGATTTTTTACAAAATTGATTGTCATTTTAAAAGAATGTAATCTTTTAAGAAATTGAACATAATAACATCAACGAAGAAATGTTTGAATCAAATGATGATTCGCCGATGCTCTTACAAGATATCTCAGAGAGTTTAGAATGCGAAATAAACATGAAAAGCGATGAAGAAGTTGAAGATTTTCAAACAGTTTTATATAAATCAGATGATAGTAATGCAATGTTTGATGGTAATTTTATATTTTACAACAAACATTTAAACTAAATCAATGATAAAAAAAAAAATTCTTAAAATTTGTTCCCACCCAATAAATATTTAGTCACATGTAATAAATCAAAAACAACAAGCCTATATTATGTAACATGTCACTAAATGTTTATTGGGTATTATTAATTAATATGTAGTGAAATTTTGCAATTAAAATATTTAGAAAGCGAGTATGAACACGTCCTTTTGGAAGATGGTGGCGTAGCTATGATTGAAAGAGGATTATATAAATCGATTTTGGGACAAAATAATAAAAACAAGAAAAAAGCAAATGCCAATTTAAAAATGTATGAATGCCCCACTGAGGATTGTAACAAGTCATTTACAACTATGCATTATTTGCGGGTACTTGGAATGGTTTGTTACTTTTGAAATGCGAAAAATAATATTTGTTTTTTAAGGTACATATGCGTAAACATTCTGGATCAAAGCCATATAAGTGCAATGCGAAGGATTGTGATAAGGCTTTTGCGACAGGTTATTCGTTAAAAGCTCACTCACGCACCCATACAGGCGAAAAGCCTTATGGTTGTTCGACGTGCGTGAAATGTTTCAAAACATCCGGAGATTTACAGAAACATATACGTATACATACAGGTAAATAATAAATAAACAATATGTTTTGGTTTGCCATATTGTTTTTTTTAAAGGCGAAAAACCATTTTTGTGCCCGGTGGAAGGGTGTGGTCGTTCATTCACAACTTCCAATATCCGAAAAGTGCATATTCGTTCCCATACAGGAGAACGACCTTACCAATGTCCAGAACCCGGTTGTTTGAAAGCGTTTGCATCTGCGACAAACTATAAAAACCACATTCGCATCCATTCTGGCGAGAAGCCATACGTTTGCTCAGTAGAAGTACGTAAAATGTTTAAAAATACATCCAAATCATATAATGTAATTTATTTATTAGACTTGCGGCAAACGTTTCACCGAATATTCGTCACTCTATAAACACCATATGGTGCATGATAACTCGAAAGAGTTCAAGTGTACGTATTGCGATCGGGTTTTTCGGCAACAATCATCGTTAACGACGCATAAACGCACCGCGCACGATATCATTGCGACCGATAACGGCACTGAGATAATGATAAAAATGATTGAAAATGAAGATGGTAGTTCGTCGCCGAATATTTATACGAAAATATTATTAGTCTAGCAGTAAATTTAATAATAACATAGATAAAGTATTATTTGTTCGATTAAATGTACCAACATTCCTCTATTAATATATAACAACTGTATTTAATACATTGTTGTTTTATTTTATGTTACAAATAATAATGAAACATCTGCAGTGTCATGCACTGAACTTTGTTATACGCATTTCGGTTAGATCATATTTAGACTATTTTTCTAATTTATAATATTTTAATATTTGGAACCCCTTCTTACTAAATTATTTCTTAGAATAAATATTAAATGGCAAACTCCAAATTATTTAAGTTTTTTGTTTTTTATTAAACAATTGACACGATTTATGTGAAAATAATTATAATAACAAATTTTAATGGACATTTTCATGTTTCCGGTACCATTTTTGACAAAAATTTTCAAACAAAAGTTATTCGAAGTATTAATACCTTTAATTTTAATCTGTAAGTGCAACCATTTTTGAGCAACTGCATAAACCGCAAAAAATGACTAGAGTAAACAGACACTTCCGGTTTCTTGTCAGGCACTTACAAATCTTAAGTTTAAAATTTCATAATTTTCCCTTTAGCCGATTAGGCTGTAGAGCGCTCACATACATGCACACACACACACACGGACGGACGTTATTCCAAAAATAGTCGGAATCGATAAAGGGAAGGTCAAAACGTATATTTCCGTTAAGATCTAGAGATAAAAATTTTTCATGATTACAATACTTACTTATACTGCGTATAAGAAAGTAAAAATTGTGAAAAATCAATCTAGGTAGTATAATCGAATGTTTGTTTCAAGCCTGTCATTTTTGATGACTTGAATATTTTAGCGGTTATGTCCGAAAATTTAAAAATGTTAAATAATGTTTAGAAATTGCCAAAGGTTGTGCACAAATATCGAACAATTATTCCTAAAGCAGCAAAGCCATAGATTGTTCCCAATAGTTTATAAACGAGTTTTTTGCTCAGATCAACCTTATAACCGTCATAACTATGATAAACTTATAGAATCGCTGATTAATGAACAAATAAATATTGAGTTTTCGGCCGGTTATGCTTATTTAAATATGGCAAGTTATTATGCGAGATCAGACGTGGCCTTACCTGGTTGTTACGGCTATTTTATGAAGATGTACTACGAAGAGCAGGAACACGCACTCAAGTTCTTGAAGTATCAGATATTACGGGGTGGTTGTGTTGATTTATTCAATATATGCGCGCCTGGAAAGTCGGAATGGAGCACGGTTGCTCAGTGCTTTAGTACTGCTTTAAAAATGGAGAAAACCGTCAAAGAGGTATGTACATTTGTTTAAATATACCTAATGAATGTTTTCATTTCGTAGATTTGATTTATAAATAAGCAAACTTGTTATTTTATATTTTATATATAGATAATATTTCATATATTAAATATCACTGGTGTAAATTTAAATGTATTCTTGTTGAGATATAATTTAATATAAACACCTATATACTATTTATTTAATTACAGTAAATATTTATACATTTTTTAAAAGTGTAAAGCAGAAAAACGAACATTTTATCATCATAAATTTCCCATAAACCGCTCTACCAAACGGAAAATTGGTAGAATGAGACTTTTGGGGCCTTGGTGACCTTGAACAAAAATGTGGTGCAATCGCTAGATTTATGAATCGTTCCTCTCAAAGTGTTTATTTTATATTTAGAATTATGCGAAAATTTTAACAATTTTGTTATATATGATATGATAAATAAGGTCCAAGTATGACCATCCTGGGCTTTACCCATCACATGAAGAAAAGCCTCGTTATTTTGTGCTATAAATGCTTGATTTATCTTAAATTTTCGTACATTTTTTCATTATAAAGGCCTACTTTTACACTATTGGTGTTTTGATATCTCATTTATATTATAAATCAGCAACTATCGCCACTTTAAATTAGCGTGTAAGCAACTTTTTTTTTTTCAAGGCCCCTAAAGTCTTAGTTTACCCGAAAAATTATTTGATGTAAAGCGCAATACAGTTTCATTAATACTAAATTATAAATTAAATGCGAGCTATATAAACTAATGCGTGTTTCGCGGTATTGACAATAAAATTATATAAAACCAAATTAAAATAATTCGTATTTCATGGCGCTATTTATAAGTATTAAAAATTATATTCCGAAAATTATGCTAATGTGAGCTATTATTGTTTGCTATAATTGACAAATGCAATAATAGTGAATCATGCATGAGCAATTAAATTTTAATCATTGCATGCTTTTTGTTTTTAGTACAGACTATCATTAAAATGATGAAATAAAAAAAGTGATACTTTATGCTAAATTTGAAAAATAAAATATATTTAAATCTAATGCCTCCTATTATATGTTGTAATTTTTTTTAAAATGATGTAATATTTCCTGTTATTATTTAATGAATTGTTTAGAAAATAGTAGCGATACATAAAGCAGCAGAAAAACTTGGTGACTCGAATGTTACGGATATGCTCGACACGTTCATAGAAGTGCAGGTAAAATAAACAATTCTGCTATTTTTGTTTATTTCACAATGCTTAATTTATTTCGCAATTGACCTTCTTTAACAGTTGTTTATTTTTGTTTGTTGTCGTTAAGGAACAATCAATTTACGAACTCTCTCGATTGGTCACCCGCGCGAATGAACTCACATGCAATGATATCGGCCGATATCTATTTGATCGCGAATTACACGAAACCCACGTGAAACATAAACCTGCCACATGCATACCAGAAACAGCCGAGAAATTTTATACTTGATATTTTATATTTATTTACTTGTATTTACAAAGTAGTTGTGCGTACATATGTAAAAACATTTAAAATTGAAAGAAAATATATTATATATATGTATATATTGACTAAAGCTAAGCACCCATAGAATATGTATTATATTATCGCCTTATTATTAATTACTTATGTTTCAATTCCTTATCGAAGACATAAGTACCCAATCCATCCCCGACTAGTTTCAAATTCGAAACATAATCAGCGATTTCTTTAATCGCGTCGACTTGTTCCTGTAAAAACTCCGTTTCCAAAAAGTCGCACAAATTAGCGTCATTGTGTCCAGATGCAATACCGTGCAATTCTAATAAACTCTAAATAAGTACACATAAGTGATAAAATAATTGATTACCGATAACATGTATAAATATTACCTCATTTACATTGCGCTCTAAAGTTAGAGCAGTGTTCATTGCTTCTTCAGCAGTACCCCACTCTTTCTTCTCAGGAGTGGTGATATCTTTCAAAATAATACGACCCCCTCGTTTATTTTGATATTTTAAAAATTTCATTGCATGTTCACGTTCTTCATCAGACGCTTTTTTGAAATACCAATGCATTCCAGGAAGCGCAATATCATCCCGATCGAAATAATATGCCTTTAACAACAATAAATCACTAATGTTTATACGAATTGCTCAATAGAAAACATTTATTAGTGATTTCATTCATAAATTCATGATGCGGTGTTTGTATGCAATTCTATTGATTTTTAATATTTCGTCATTTTTCTACGTACCATTGAAAGATATACGTAACTGGCGTATAGTTCCATGTTTATCTGTTTATTAATAGCTTCTTCACAATCTTTGTGGAAATTCTGTCGTATTTGAGCCATTATTCACGATTTATTTAAACGAACAAGTATTTTAACGCTTCAACGAACGCGCGGTGTACCTATTACGCCTTGCGACGATCACTTGCATTGCACTTTATGCTTGAATGGTAACGGTGGTGGTGGTAGATTTCGTAACATGCGCGATGCAAACATCAAGCCAATCTTAAAATGAAAACATGAAAAATGGTGAAACCAAAGAATTGGAAAATTTATTTAATTTTAGTGCAAATCAGCGTCGGTATATCTGCTTCCACACACTGGATTGTTACAGAAAACGGTCGAATACAATCGCATGTAAGTACATCTCGAAAACATATAGGTTAATATATGTTGTTGTAAATATTATCTTTATGTTTGTACGTATTCACGATTTTAATTTATTATAAATAAACGCGTTGCGATTTTTTGCCTGTTGTTTTATGTGCTACATATTTATTTCCGTATATAATTGCTTGTTTTGGCAATCAATAAACAGCTGACCTCTTTGGACACATGTTGAATCGAAAATATTTCACAGTTGGATTCACCATTTCATTTGCGACGTCCGTACGATCTATTAGGATTGCTCGATCAAGAACATCGGATCTCTAAAATAGATACGCTCTACCAAGACTTGGTGGCCCGTAAAAGTGTAATAGATAAAAAATGGTCCGTCATGGAGGGTGCCTCCGACTTCGAGTCTCGAATATATTCGCAAGATTTGGATTGTTTGAAAGCAGGAAAGCTGTTGAGCGAGATCGATTTATATGCGAGTATTGCCGTGGACGGGAGCGATAGGGACGGGATACGATTAGCAGATTTTCTTATCGAAGACGCTGTAATTGATGGCACGGTTGTGCCCGATTGTCGTCGGGCGATCCAACTCGACTTTACGATGTTCGCTTTTGAGCATTTGTCAGCGATGGTTAATCGGGCGAATTTGAGCATTTTACCCGAACAATTGTTGGAACAGTGGTTGCAACCGGGCACTACTGTTGCTCTGTTCGGGCATCAACTCGCATTGGGATTGATTCGAAATAATACGTCATGGTTGCATCATAACCTTGCCGCTATTTATTGGAGGATTAAAGGAGATGCTTTTGAGGCGATTGAATGCGGGAGAAGAGCAGTTCATTTTGCTCCCAGGTAAACATTGATGACTGACCTCCTACTGTCTATATGCCACTAACATTAACTTAAAACAAATATTTGCAGGGAATTCCGTGATATAGCGTTACTGAATTTAGCAAGTATTTTTCACCAGGCGAAATATCCTGGTGAAGCAGCAATCATTCTTCATGCCGCGATTGATCATGCACCTCATCAACCTGCGAACCATTTCGCTCTCGGGAATGTTTATGCTGTTTTAGCCGACTACAATAGGTCCATAGCATGTTATGATAATTTTTTAAAACTACGACCTGGCGTAACGGAAGCTCTAACCACAAAACATGCAACTTTATGCCATAAAAAATTGGAGAAAGGGTTGATGGATTTGCATGATTCTCTTCAAGGAATTTTAACCGAGTTGCACGATTATCATAGTCAACAAGAACAATGGCTTCGATTACAGGTAATTACAAAATCTATCTTTTTTACTTATACGAAATAATTGTAATACGAAAAATTCGATCTTGAACTACCGTTCTACAGCCTGAACGGTTGAAGTTAAAATTAAGAAATTTAAAATTACTATATGTCTGGCATGAAACCTATTTTTGAATAGAATATTCAAACCATAAGTACTTGTTTACTTATTGTAAGTGAGTAAGTTGGTTTTTAGTCTAATTGAAATCGTATAAAAAGTTAGCATATGAAATAATTACTTTTACTTGAATCATTCGAAATTTGTATTTTATTATCTCTTATCCAAATAATATACGTATAAGAAAGTTGAGTGATAGGCATTGCGGATATTTATTAGTAATATTGCATATTTATGTACATAGGAACGATTGATGTGGGAACAAGCTCCATTAGAGGCAAAACTAGTTGCTTACAACCCTGAAACTTTTAGTGCAATGCTGGCAAATCGTGGACAAAGTTGCATGCAACGCACTGGCGACGATGGCAAACCATCGGTTTTAAGTTGTGATTTAAATAGTGATAGTCAAATGATGGCTCATAATTTACAAATTGATATAACGCTTAGTTTACAAATGTTGCTCAGAAACGTTGAGACACAAGCGCAAAAAATTAGCGAACAAATGGCTAAAGGGAAACGCTACCACAACAAAATCATCACACACAAAACCAAAAAAGATACACCTTCAACTCTACCGAAAATCGTTTCCAATTGCAACACATTAAATGTTGATGAAGAAGAAATGAAAATTCCTGCTACTCGACACCCGAGCTATCCGCCCTACATGAAGATACCACTCGGCAATGTTGATTTTGATAGCAGCGATTGGCCCACAAAGCAACAATGTTTACAATGGAAATTGTATTCGCACAATAAAGATAGTTTTTTACCAATTTTTCTACCTCCAGACAATAAAGGATACGAGTAAGTATTATATTATTAACGATGATCATCAATTGCATTTTTTGTTTATGTATATAATTTTAGAGTAACTAAGATCTTATCAGAATCGATTGGTTTGACTCCAAATACCGAACATGCCTTACCATGGTATCCACCGGTGTGTCAAGTACCTGATCAGTCTAATCTACAAGATAAAAAATATTTTCCTACTTCACTACTCCGAAATAGTTTAAACACCCCTCTAACCCCTCACCCATACCTAAACTTACAATTAATAAACTACGTAAACGAAGGAAAAGTTAGTGAAGCTGAGATTGGACAACGCATAATCACAGCTATACAAAAGGTATGTAACTGTTAGTCAAACTATAATTGAGGTAATTAATTTGGTGATTTTTGTGTGTAGAAAGCAGGTCCTGGATGGTTGTTGGCAACCCTGGCTAGCTTATACTGGCGCGTCCGGACCAACACTCGAAATACAGTCGACTGTTTAACCCTTGCCATACACTCAGTACCAGAAGAGTATAAAGATGTAGTTCTTATATCAATTAGTTCTGTTTTGCAAGAGTTGGGGTATATAGATGACGCACTAAAAGTGACTCTTGAAGCCTATAGTGTTAATTCTATGGAACCATCTACGAATTTTTTATTAGCAATGTTATATAATATGAAAAATAATTTACGCATGGCTAAATATCAATTAAGACAAACCTTGCGGATTGATTCAAGATTTTATGATGGTCAAGCTGAATTAATATTAAAAACATGGTGTTGTCGTTCACACTTAATGAAGGATAGCGGAATTAAAGGGGAACAAAAGGAAGGAATGTGCGCGGAAAAGGAAGCTGCAATGACCGGCGAAGGGGTGATTTGTAGCGCGGGAGGGGAGCAATGTAAAGCTGCAGCGATTCAATGTTACCGAGCTGAGAACATACCAGATGATTCTGGTAATCATTTCACTTATAAATATATTTTTAATAAAATATTTATTTCAAATATTCCATACGAGTACTTTTGCAATTTTATCCACTCGCTTTGCGTAACGTCACTATGACATTGATTTAAGGGAAGCTAGTATAGCTATCACTAGCTTTGTCCAAAATAAGCGAGTAAAGTCCCTGCGCTGGTTTATATTTCTTGATTGAAAAATTCAAAAATCAAATTCCAGAAATACAATCAATCTCAAAATTATTAGGAAGCGACCACTGTACACAAAAAAAAATCGGCTTGGGTCATTCGTTAATATCAACTCTACTAGCTGCGAATAATGGTGGTGAAGGTCCGTCCGGGTCTCTGGAAGGATCTGGAAACATAGAACCAGATCAGTCGCAACTGGAATCCATGTCCGATGGGCAACAACAAGCGTTTCATATGCGAATTTCACTAGGAGATGAAAATGCACCAGTTAGTGCTAGCACATTAGGAGATTTTTATGGTTGGTGTAATTTAAGTTTAATTTATTGTATGCTATTATGTGCTTCTGTGGCATTTTAGTGTCGGTTTCCCTGACCGATGATCCTACACCTGAGGCTATGCTGTATGTGTATGATAAATCTGGGACTTATCCGCTTTCGCCCAAAGGATGTAGAACGATCAAGGAAGCTGATTGGTTGCAGTTTAGCTCGATGTGGCAGAGTATTTCTACTCGAAATATGGAGTAAGAATAATTTAATTTTTGTTATTATTTTTTAAAAAACATTCTACTAACGGTGTGCGAAACGACTCGATGCACGCAAATATTATTTTATATCAGTTCGTTTGTAAAACTATTCAATTCGAAATTAGTAGCGTTATTTTATATTTTATTAACTGCCGTTGCGTTCATTTCACAGAATGAATTTAATTTTAAACTTTCATAAGATATAACTTTAAAATACGCAATTAAATACCAATATGGTGGCTTGGCTTGTATTGCAATAATATGATGATTTTAATTTGTTGAGTACTCCTGTACTATTTTCCCGTTATACGTTTTCTATTTAATTTTTTTTTTATTTATAAAGTTTTATTTTTCACCAATTTGTAATTTCATTCATTTGCATATATATTTCTTACAATATTCTTGTATATTATAGAGTTTAGGTAAGTATGGTTATTTTATACGGTTGCAGAATTTGAAATGATTTAATTCAAACCAAAGATCATTAATTAGAGGAAATTTGTGTATGTATGATTGTGAATATAATTAGAATATTTTTAATTTATGTTCATTTTTGTTTATAAATTTTCATCCCAAGTAAAAACTTATTTGTTAATTTAGAAAATATTCCAACTTGATACTAAATGAGTTCAGAATCACGGAATGATTCTTATATCTTTATTTGATTATATGTGAAAAGTAAGAAAATATTAACAATAATGCAGCGTTCGGATTTCAGTGCACTGCTAACAAAATAATTTTCTGGTATTGATTCCTTATTCAGATATGAATAACAAAAATAAATCTACTTTCACATAATTTATATTTACATAAATTAAAAATTAATTCTACTACTTATTTATTTATATTTAAGGAAGTTGTGGTTGGTGTTTGGTGAAACCTTTTATTAATTATAAATAATTTGAATATTTTGTTAAGTTTCACAAAGGTTATTTATTTTTTGAAATTCGTTTACGTTTCATAAAAATCGATTTGACTGAAAAACAAAAACAACAAAATTCATATAAATAATATTTATTTAAGTTAAATACAATAATTACTTAAACATATTTAATTTTCTCATGATTACAAAATTATGTTCAAGTATTGGTCCCTTTTTAAAACCTCTATCACCGGGCCAAGAAGCTCAGAAACCGCACTGTGATATTAGTCTACCACCATCGCCTACAACTTTAGATCATTTAACCGCCATGAGATTGCGTTACCATCGGTTAATATCTAATGCTGAACCAACGCTAGTGGAATGGCTAGGGCTTATGGCTGGTGATCAACGTGCAAGTTTAAGGGACCTTGGCACTCGAATTGCTATCGCTCTGCAAGAGGTACAATTACAAATAATTTCTATTGAAGTTATATTTGTTTCATAAGTAAATCTACTTATTATATTTTATTTGCCAAACAATTTTTTTGTTTCAGAACACAACTTCCTGGATCTTGGCGACGGCTGCCGCTTTGTATTGGCGTTCTTTAGGTCAAACAGACGAAGCGGTTACCTGTTTACGTCAAGCACTTACTTACGCACCGACAGACGTTCGCGATATCCCTCTCATTCACTTAGCAAACGTGCTCCATCGGTAATTTCTCTGCAATCTGTAAACGTATAAAACAATTATTAGACTATCTTTTTCTATAGGGTGGGCTTCCACAGTGACGCACTAGAGGTGGCGTATATGGCTCTGGATACAAGGCCTAATTTTGTTGTCAATCACTTTACAGTTGGCAATATCCACACGTCTTTGGGCGACCTTGAGAAAGCGATTTCTTTTTATAGATCTTCATTGTCGTTGGACGTGAATTTCGAGCCGGCACGAAATCGATTGCAGGCGATCTTGTGCACGTTGCTATTTGACGAAACCGGCTCGTTACGAGAATCTACGGATATTCCTGAAAACTAACATTTTCATGAATTACTATTTATCGGGTTGAAGAACATTCATCAAAAGACAATTCATCCTAAGCTAAACCTAATCTAAACTACGTAACTTTACATAATCTATCATTCGATATTTGTTTTTTGGCGAATATTCCGAAAACCCATATTATTATTTTTGGTAAAGTACAAAAATAAAGGAGAGTTTTTTTTTTGTAATTGTGTTCAATATTTTAATGAAATTGTTTTGTACTACGACTTTCAACATGGCTACTTGTGGCGCCATTTTGTAAGCTTGGATTTTTTATTGTGTTTTTAATTCGAACAACAATTTTGAGGTTGAAACTGGCAAATTTTATATTAAATGCCAAAGATTATATTATTATTATTATTATTATAGTTTATAACATTCCGATATATTCACATTTTTCTGAGTTTGAAGTGCGACTTTTATTAATTATTTGTTTTAAAGTGACCAACAAATTCAAGAAAAGTACCTTACATTTTTTCATCATATTATCTATATTATAGATGTATGTATTTACTGGTAATAATAAATTTATATAAATGTGTAGATCAAATTTATTTTCAAAGAAATAAAGACTGCATAAAAAAAAAATAATTTTTTTAGTGCATATCAAATTTTTCATCTTTCATTTCATTTTTTACAGATTCGATTACATTATTTACGGAGAAATATTCTCTCATTTACGAGCAAGGATACATTTAAGATACGTCATGCGCTGTTGGAACTATTGGACTATATTAATTTAAAAAAATAAATTCTACTTCTTTATAAAACAAATAATTAGTATTAACAATATATCTGGAAACAATAATAGAAGTTTTAGCGAGGGAAAATAATTGTTTCACTGTCCCTTCTAGTTCGCAATTTAACGTACATTTTATTGCACTTATTGATCTTGATGAACTTTGACATTTAAAATTCACAGGCGGCCCTTAAATTCAAAACATAACGGCGCATTTTGTGAATCATGATGAATTTAATAAAAACCACTACCTACTTGATTCTTTTCAATAACTAAATTTGTGTTTTTACTTGGTATGACTGGAAACATTTACATAAGAGTGACTCTTCGTCTGTATTGTGGTTGCAATAAATTCTATATATAAATATAACAATTGTTTATGTTTTGAATAGTTCTAATAACGGAGATTATTTTGATTTGAATGCCTTAGTATATATATTATATAAATTAGTTTTCAACGTGCGAATATTAAATTTGTAGTTTTTAGTTTGTAATGTGAAGCCGGAAATAGAGGTCGATGTTAATAAAGCATTATATAGACTTTTCTCACTTTTTTATTCTAGATGCACGTATTATCACAATCAATGATCAAGACACAATATAATTAAACCTACGTAATAAACATTCAATCAGATAAATATATTATTACGTGACCACTGGCAGTACAGGCTTGTCCCAAACGTTTCGGCACAATGGTGAAAGGGGTTGGAACCCCTCCCACGGTGATATATAATAAACAATACTCACATAGTTATGGTAGCTTTATCAAGGTCATATTAGCGATACTTACGGGGGTGCTTCGCACCCTCACCTCCTGCCAGGTAACAGGACTCGCCAAGAGACCCAGCTCGGATATACCGCACCCGTTTGTCATAGCATAGTATGGCATTCCCTCTCGGTTGGTCCTGCATGGCCAGTAGTCCATAGCTACTTGCCTTCCAGAACCTTCACAACCGGGAGTCATTACCTGAAACTCGACCTAATATAAGGCATAATGGCTACTCTATCCTGATTGGGTCCATTTAGTACTAAGGCGCCCCAATCAGTTACTCTATCCTGATTGGGTCCATTTAGCACTAAGGCGCCCCAATCAGTTACTCTATCCTGATTGGGTCCATTTAGCACTAAGGCGCCCCAATCAGTTCGTTTAACCTGCATCCCCGGGAACCGTGTCGTGTCCCCACCCACCGGCGGTTCTACGCACATCGGTCCTCAGACAGGATATCGTAGTAGCAGTAAACCGACGCCAAAAGCATAGCTTTCTTCTCAACTGGGGCTCCGTGGCCAACGGCAGCCCCCAGGAGGCAGCCGCAGGGTTTATCAGACCCATGCCAAGCGGTCAGTAGCAACTGTCAGCCACGACAGTTGACCGACCGTAGGATCAAACTAACCAGAACGTATCCTTTCGGACACGTTCCTTGGGCACTCCGAAGAGACCCCGCAGTATGGGAAGTCTCCCATACTGGAAAGTGCTAGGAGAGAATGGCAGTTCATACATGATTTACATACATAATTGCATACATAAACAAATCAATGGTGCACCATGATAACATAAATATACATAAAATACATAGAATGCCAAGGCCCTAAATACGCCTATCGTTGGGCGCCGTTGTTCATACTGCATCTGAAACAAACCTCATATTTTCTATTAGTTACAATTCAGTATCGATCTATTCTCTAGCGCTACCAAACCACGACTGCCAGCGTCTCTGTATTATTATTCTTACGATACGTTCATAATGTCCAATATTAATTATAACGTGTTTATTTTATAACAGCATCATCACCATGTAATATTTAAATAGATATTACATTCATAACATGATCTATTCTGGCAGTAATTTAAATATTATAGTTATAAATAATGGGAATAATATTTAAGTAATTTATGTTGTGTGGTTTTGAAAAAGTGCTAAAATATTAATCCAAATATTGTATATTGTGTTGTGTGGTTTAATTTCAAGAGATATTTTTTCTGATTCGAGGAATCCTCAGTAAAGGTTGAAGAAATAGATTTATTAGTGCGTAGTTCTTAAAATAATTGCTCGCCTACTCTGAACTCGGGCACTTCTTAGAAGATATTATTTTATAGGAAATACTTGTTTAAAAATAGTATGTATAACTATGAACAATATATATATTGAAAATCTTTATAAACTCAACAATCGAGTAAAGTTTCGTATTGTTACATGGTCGGTAGTGGGATGATGCGACATCGTAACAGACGAATTACAAAAGTTTCATAATTCTCTAGCTGTTAAAACATTTAAAAAGTCTCATCAAAATCGTGTTTTCCAAAGAGAATAAAGCAAAATACGTCGACATTCGTTGCTTCATTTTAAAAGCTTCGCAATTACATGAAACTATGAATATTTTAGTTTACCAAATAATAGAAAACAGACATTTTTTGCTATAATTTTCTCAAAAATGGCTCAACTAAATACAATACTACTACGCATATAGCTTAATTTTTATTTCTAGATTATTATGAGTATACAATCTTAAATAAAAATCAATTTGTTTAAAAGGTACACACAAATACGTGTCTTGAGCGTTTAACAAAAATTGACAACAAATTAATACGTTAAATTAATTATCCTTAGCTATTTAGATATTTGTGGTAGGATTAAAAAAATATAGGGTTATACAAATTAACGTTCAATTTATTTTTGATGAATAGTCTTTATTTTTGAAAAACAAAAGTTATTTTTGCTAACTATAATTAAATGTCCTATACAGCAATTTTAATCATTCTTTTGCTTTATAGCGAATATCGTAATTAAACAAATTGTACAACTTTATTATATAATCGAGTAAATAATAAATAATTTCAACTAACATTTGCACAGACAATAAATAAATTTAAACAAATAAATTCTTAGCTCTATCTTACTCGCTTTGAAAATGAAGCTATTGTGTTACTAAAAATAAGTACTGAATATTTAACAATTGTAGACTTTACTGCAACAAAAAAATAACAGCTATTTTATGGCAAAATGAGATGTCTACGTGTTGGCGCAAAATGGTTTTTAAAATCTCAATATATAGTACTTATGTAAAGCTATAATATTAAGATGAAGCTATTTTTATTAAAAGATATGTAATTTGGATTGTTTCCTGTAAAATATTAAAAATCGCAGATATTTCATGGTTCCATTTAATAACGATATTGATTGATTGATTGATTGTTGAAAGAGCAAATCTACTATAGCCGCTGTCACACGCACAAGAGTTCAAAAGATTCTAATCTTGAGCAGTGTCCAGCAGCTGCAGTTGATCTCTGTCGATGAATCCAAGATTTGTTAGAATTTCAGCAGTCGATAATCCATCCGTTGGAGAGCAGTGGAACTTATTTTGCTATTACATACTGAATTATTTAATGCATAAATAATTCCTAACAAAGACAAGAAGTATATTTGTCTAGATCGATAAAAGCACTATTATTGAAGCCTATTCAGAAACAATTCAATAGTAAGGGTTACGTATATTGGCTGAAATATTAAAATGAAAAAAGGATTAAAACACCAGGATTGCATTAATTTGAATCGAATACAACATTTTGATTCGTATTGCTCTAAGATCTATAATCTTAATTTCTATAAAATTATTTCAAATACATTCTTAAAACTATTTAATAGTTGCTGTCTTATAAAAACCAGTTAAATATTCGTAAGTAAATGAAAAATTAATCGACATTTTGACAGTACATTTTATTTACCAGTATAGTAAATTTATCTGGATTTTATAACAGCAAAATAGAATTAAAATTTAAAATAACAACCATAATCATAGAATTGAAAACTCAACAATTAAACCACCTTTAATTTCCATAAAAACAATTGACAATTCTGATTTATTGCCAAATAATGTTCGATTGTTTTTTTAAAATTACTTTAAGCTTTTCTATGAATACGTTTACAAATACAAATTGCAGGGGTACCACATTGGATAAATAAAATTACAATTAGTAAAGAAAATATTTCAAAGTAATATATTAAAAACCCAAAAAAAAAAAATTGTAATATTTTGTTTTGTTTTAATTAAATAAAATTTATAGTTCCAGAGGAACCAAATAGTATATTATGGTTACTAAATACTTGGACTAACATTTATAGTAAGATAAAAAAATAAAACAAATTAATCCAAAATTTTTTAATATATTTTTTGTTTCGGTTTTGAATTTTGAATAATTACAATTTAAAATTCCTAGGTGCCTTTCTATAAATGGTGTTTTGAGGATAAAAATGTTTAAAATAATAAATATTATTCACCAAAAAAAAAAAATTAAAACTCAAAATCTGTTTTTGTTTTGAATAGAAAACAATAATAACACTTAAGAATCTATTGATATAAATATTATAAAAAGATACGATAATAATAAATAATAATACTTAGAATATAATTTATAATAAAGTTAGCGATGGATATTCTAGGATGCACTTGCAGTTGCATCCGACGGTAGGCTTAAATAATGGTCTTTCATAATATTTAAAATATCCAAAAAAAATCAAAAATTTACATATAATCTATTTCACATGCAAAAATTATGAAAAAGGTGCAATTTATACCACAAAATTAATTTTTTTAATATAAACTTAAACAATAAACACTAAAAAAACATAAAATACCAGCTAAATTGTCACAATTCTTAAACAATCAATTATAAACTAATGTTTTTAATATATAGTAAAAATGGTACTACTTTTGGGCAACGCTTTCACTTGATTTAAACCATAACTCATATATTGTACACTGTAGAATTGCAGTTTTATAATAGCCCAGTTAATAAGTGATAGTTTGAACTGTTTCACAGTTAGTTTGAATTTAAATTTTGATAGTTTTTGATTTATTTTGATATAAACGCGCCACAGTTTTCGAGCGTGCAAGCGTTGCACACGGTATTCAAGTAACTGAGCTTTTTCCAAACTTAACATGACGACCTGCGCATTACGCTGAGAGTCAATTTTGAGTATTCTATTTCAAATTAATCAATTTTAATTGATATTACTGTTTGGTATTATTTTATAAAATCAATCATGGAAAATATAGAATTTACTTTTAAATAAAATATACTATATTCCAAAATATCAGCACTTGATACTCACTTCAAAAGTATCATAGCCAAGAGAAGGGCATTATCAAGGTTAATTGAAGACCTTCGTAGGTCCAAATGTACACTTTTACTTTTTAGAAGTGCCTAAATTATTTTTTTAATTTGGATTCATGTAAAGTACTTTTGTTGTGAATCTCAAAACCATTTATTCATAATCAAGGATTAATTTTATACCAAAACTAAACTTGATAAAAAAAGATAAACTTATGTAGGTATATGAATTAAAAGAGGACGGAAATTTTGTAATGCTTTTAGTATAGAATTATTTTCTTTAGATATGTGGACGTTAGAGTTTCAAAATGTTATTTCTGAGTGTATACATTTTTCGAAAATAAATTTGATTAATATATTTTAAATATTTAATCATTAAAATAATTATATTTTTAATTGTTCAGGTATGACTAAATAAAAATTTAATTTTCTGCAAATCTATCAGTATGCAATCTTAAGATTGACTGAAATTGACATATTTTACGTAAAATTAATTAGTGGTTTACTATTAATTAGCATTCAATCAATCTAGCAATAAAGATAAACCTGCTGGTGACAAGAAATACCTACGTACATTTTTTGAAAGCACTCAATCCAAATTTAGGACTCCAAATTTAATTATTTTATCTATAAAATATATTTGGAATACGTATTGAAATGTTTCGTCATTCCAGTTAGATATTTGTCGCATATAATTACCTAAAATGTCAACCCGGATGCAACAAAAAACAGTACTTTTTAAAAAGTCCTTTCTTCATCATAATATTATAGCACTTATCCGTAAATGTTTGATAATTCATTGTGGGAAGCAACACATCGCATCCTTAAATATCGGGGGATACAAAAGGGGCAGTGCCTTACTTATACACGCGATCCACGTCAACGGGTCAATGGGGGGCTGCAAAATATATATATAATATTCTACCTGTACCAACCCCATTATTTTATTGGTAATTAAAGAGTGGAGGGGGCAGGTGAATTATTTAAATATTTCAAGCACTGTAACAGATGGATTGAGTTCAACAGCTGTTTGTATTTCTAATGTCTACTTAGATATTTTAAGTTTTATATATGCGTGATTGTCAATATTTTGTATGCATAAAAGTTTCGAAATTGGTTGATCATTTTAGGGGGTTTTATAAGTATTTCAATAATTTAATAACCATCATTTACTGATAAGTTATAATTATTTTAATTTAGTAGACACAAATAACGTATTTATTAAATACAATCAAGTATTCATTTATTTGTCGCTATTTACTGTTATTGTGAATAATATATTAAATTGCGCCAGTAAAAATATACACCAAAAATCTTTATACAATTCGACAATTTTGTCTTACGAATTGAATTTTAATTCAAGTAATTCGTTTAACTAATTCAAACTCTAATACGAGATCACAATTGTTTCTAAAGTATTTTTTATAAAAGCATCAACATTCATATACAATTTTTGCTGCCAAAGCACTAAATTTAATTTTGAACTATTTTCAAATACTGAATATCCTACAAATGTACAATTAATATACGTAGACTTATATTTAGAGTTGGAAAGATATCATGATGTGGTTATCTATTTAAAGGTGAATAAATCTGTTAGATAACTATTCGGAGCTTTATACTTTTTTAAATATTTCGCCATTATTTACATGCTACTTTGAACGCGTATTTATATGTTTTTTTTAGATTTTCAAAGTACGACAGTAGAAATATAATTTTAGTAAAATAAAAATTATGGTATATAAAATGTTAATTTCTGAACCGTGATCGTAGTTGACAAAAAAAAATTGTTAATTTATTAGAA
Source organism: Nebria salina (assembly GCA_944039245.1). Taxonomy (NCBI): domain Eukaryota; kingdom Metazoa; phylum Arthropoda; class Insecta; order Coleoptera; family Carabidae; genus Nebria; species Nebria salina. Next base: position 4,162,433 of record OX063269.1, read on the forward strand.
ATTGCGAATAGTTGTTAAAAAGAGACTATTTTATTGGAAAAATGCGTTTCAATTTTTGTGGATCACTCCATGAGTGTTACAGGTATAAAATAATATATTTAGATATTAAAGATAAAAATGTTAGATTTTTGTGTGCAAAAGTAATGAATTACAAATATAATTATAACAATTTTAAACCATTAGTTAAGTAGGCATAATGCATATAGACTTTAAAAATAATAAATCATAATAAATAAAAAATATTTCGGAGGCGTAATAAGAATATTATCACATTTTTCTAGAACGGAAGAGCTAGAATTGATGATGAACACGATATATTAGAGGGTAAAAAAATTTACCAAATCAAATTTGAAGCAATTTAACTGAGAATTAACTTAGATTTCCGATTGAAATCAAAATAGAATTTAACAGAATGTTTTTCTTTTCTTACTATTCCAAAAGTGTAGATATATTATTATTTATAAAAAATTTGTGATTATTTGCCATGGAATAAACATAATTATGCTTTAAATTAAAGTATTTTGTTGGATAAAAACTTACAGATTTTGAAACATAAAAATAATTATTTAAATAAAACTCAAACCATAACACAAAATAACATGTTATCACCTGTGTACCACACAAGAAGTATACCACTGTATTAACTGACAAGAGCAGGCTTCACCCCCTTTATAAACTACTTACCCCCACCGTAAAAACTATTTATAATTTATTTAACAGGGCTGGAATCTATTTTTTTTTCATTTTAAGGAGTATATGAATTTTTATTTTGTAGTTTATATGTTTATAGATTTTCAATTATTTTAACTTAACTATTATGTTAAACATTTAAGTTTCAAATAAGATGAGTCTATAATTTGCATGAATTATTTTTGACACATTTAGTAAATTCAATATATGTTTAATTAGTTTCAAATCTTTATAGATTCTCCTTACAGAATAATAGATTTTTCTGTTAGTATAATTCATTGCATAAATCAAGAATTATCTTAAATAAATTTAGTAAATTTAACAGATGGTTTATTTGTATGGAATACAATTAAATATTGGTTTCAAATCTTTATAGATTCTCCTTATGGAATAATAGACATTACCGGAATACATTTTTATGATTTTACATACTTCAAATATGTTTAAATGCAAATTTAAATATGGTTTATTGCTTAAATCAAAAATTATCTTGAACATATTTAGTAAATTCAATCGATGTATTATTTATATGTAGTGCAATTAAATATTAGTATTAAATCCTTACAGAATAATAGATATTTCCGGATTTTGTCTTTTTACATATTTAAACAAATTCGAGATTTGTTTAAATACAAATTTAAGTATGGTTTGTAGCTTAAATCAAGAATAATATTAGATACATTAAATAAATTTAATAGGTAGATAATACGATTAAATAATAGTTTAAAATTCTCCTTACAGAATAATAGATATTTCCGGAATAGTTTTTTATGATTTTACAGATCTTGAATTTGTTTAAATGCAAATTTAAATATGGCTTATTCGTTAATATCAAGAATTATCTTACAATTAGATACATTTAGAAAATTTAATAGATTTGTAATACAAGATGAAATTGGTTTCAAATATTTATAGATTTTCTTTATAAAATTACAGACTTTTCCAAAATAAATGATTTTACGTATTTTGAACATATTTCTCAGTCTATATGTATACATTTAATTAATTCGATAGTACAATAAATAATAGATTCTTCTAACAGTATTACAGAAAAGTCTTTAGGCTTTAAATTTTTTTGGTATTAATTATATCAATTTATTTATTATTTGAATAGGCCTTAAATGCTCAAATTTTAGATATTTTACGGTCATATTATTAATTCTTTATAGCATTCATCATTAAATTGATAAAACAAATTGACTAATATAAACATACATCAATAAAATAATCCCTTTATTAGAGATTATTACGTTGTAATTCGCAATTTTCCACCACTGAAATTATCTTTCAGCCCCCATTCTGATTGGTCGGCGAAAATTCCAATATATCCCACACCCGTTTCGCATTGGTCGACGTACAATTCGACCAGTTTACACGATACAAGAAATGTTCCGATTCGTCTACATGAAAATTTTATGTCAAACTTCAAAAATTAAATATTTAACGTAATTGTTAGGTTGTTTGCAGGATAAAAAAAAGTTCTTTTTAACAGCTATATATTTTTCTAGTTACAGAAATGTTCGATTTCAATGAATATATCTTACATAAATTGTATATTGAATTATATTATTTTTTATAAACATATATAAACGATTTATTTATTGATTTAATTCATATTTTTAATTACTTTTATAGTTTTCTATTTTTATAAGTATAGTTTACGCATTTAGATATTATATTTACCTTTAATAACAAATAATTTTATTTAAAATGTATAAAACATAAATAAATTGATAGATTTTTTATTAGTTTACTTGCAATAATTTTATTTGGATATATGTTTGTATAATTTAGGTAAAAACGACGAAATGTGAATATTATTATTATAACAAATTTAATGTATTGTTTTCAGATATTTATAAATTTAAACTTAAATTATTGTGTATATTAATTTAGTTAAATGCATATATATTTTATTTTAGGTATAAAGTAAGCGACGCTTAGAAATGGCGTCAGGAAAATAAGGCCTAGACCACACTATAAGTTTCAATATATATTTAATAGTATTTTCATTAAATATATATTTATCAATACAAGTTAAATGACTGTTACAACTGCTTAGAATGTAATTTTTAGTAAATGTGCACTTTACTTTTTGTGAACGTATATTTCGTTGTTATTTATAATTTTTATAATATTTGGATTTATGTTTTCGTGGATAAACGACTATAAATGACTAATTTTACCCTTACGTATCTATAACTAGCAAAGCTACTCAGTTAATTTGATTTATATTCGTTATTTTAACAGTTTTCAAATGGTAACAGTTATTCTGTCTCGTATTTATTTAGGTACCTTTTTAGTTAACTTGTTGTGCCACCGATTAAGGATTAATTCTTCTTCTTAAATCAACAAATTTTCTAATATAATATTCCGCGTTAAGAACATTAAATTGCCTTTATTGTTAATCCTTAATCGGAGGCAGAAATTAGGTATCAGCATTAATCACTCAAACAATTATGGAAATTAATTTATTATTCCTAAGCAAATAACAAAACAATATAGTTTATTATTTTTCAAATGAATCCATACCAAGAAGTATCAAATATTCTCTTTGCTCATACATAATTTAATTAATATTACAATTTCGAATATGTTTTACGAAAGTCTTTAAGTTATTTTAATTGGTAATAAATCAGTTTTGGTGTATCATTAATATTTATTTTTAATTGCTACAGTTAAATTATTGAAAAAAAAATCAGTTTAAATTTCGAGTAATGAACAATTCTATATTTCCGGGGTGTTTATTCATGGACGGAAGTGATCTGCATGTGTCCCCTGTGCCCTCGTTTTAGTATTTTTCCTGTGATACTAAACCTTGTTAGTCAGTGTCGTTTCCTGGCTAGGGGTCTCTCGTGTACAAAGCCATATATGTGTGGCCTATAGCCGTATATAATGTTACATGTTCAGAGGATTCCTGCAGAAAACTTAGAAATGTTACTAGCTGCTACCAGTGGTCACTCGTCAATTTGGTTTTTATTTATTTAAAATACAAATATATAATCTTATTTACGCTAGGAAATACCAAAAATTTTCCAAGTCCTTCAGTTACAGATGAATCATATTCAGTATTTATAATGGCTAAAAGGAAACTCAATAAATCAATTTTTGATGTAGAGAAATTAAAAATGTTATTTTCTGGTAGTTGATTGTAAATATGTATTCCAAAAATATTTTTTATAAATATAAAGCGAAATATTTTGAGACAAAAATATTAATAAAAGCCACACATATTAAAATATTTGAAGCTGTAGCAAATATATTTAATGTATCAACATGAAATATTAGCAGAAACAAGGAGATATTGTACTTGTATTTAATATTGGTTAATGCCGCAGTTATTCTAATGTATTTTTTATACTGAAGTGTATAGTGTATACTATACATAAGCGACGATGTTTAATTATTTGGTTTTTGAAATACATGGCAAGCAAACCTTTTATTTTTGATAGAAATATTCAAACTGAAAGTGCTTGTTTACTTGTCATTTTTAGCAGTTTCTGAAATATCACCGAAACGGTTGCACTTACAGTAAAATAGTTACAATTAAAAGAAAGATATTAACATTTCACACAACCATTGTTTCCATTTTTTTTTCAGAAAAGTTATTGGTTATATAAAAATGGTTAGTGAAATTATTTCTTATTTTATTTATTTTTATGTAAATCGTGTCAATTATGCCTGTCAATTGTTTAACAGAAAGAAAAATAGACTCAAATCAATTAGAATTTGACATTTAATATCTATTGTAATTTAGTGATAAACTAAAACTAAAAAGCTAAGCCAAATATTTTAAATTAGTAAAATTATAATTATAATATAAGTGGGTCAAAAATAAAATTAATAATAATAATATTATTATTTTTGTTTAGAAAATAAATAAATTAATTTAATTTATCGATATATTCAATTGGAATTTAAATAATTACAAGAAAAATATAGAGGCGATTTTGATATATTTAATAAAATGTAGTAGCAATTTTAATTAATATACCAAGAAAATCTACTAATATTTTATAAAGTGAAATTAAAGTCCACAAATACTATTTGAATTTAGAAATAATTCATAAAAAGCACTCATGTATATTTGTTCAACGCACTTAAATATCTTAAAATACACACTTAAATATCTTGAACTGGTACTGAAATACAAATATATCATCATCTACCAAAATAGTTAAATAGTAATACTATTAAACGTTATTTGCGATTCAAAATAACGCGATAAAAATTAAGAACTAAATCGTGAAGGCAGTTATAAACAAAAAACAGCTTATTTTACATTTATCGGTTATTCCACATTGTTCCATGAGAAGTGTATCATTATATGAAATATTTAACATTTTTATGCTAATATTAAAAACCAATAATGAAATTTTGCCCAAATAAATTAATGAAAAAAAAATCGTACATTCTGTTGTGTCAAGACGTTAGAGTTGATTTATCAGTAAAACGTTAAGTTTTAACAAACTTACGTGCTTTATTTACTGTGGTTTGTTAAATTAATATATTAATATACAATAAATAAATACATGAATTGACAAGTACAATTTGTAAGTGAAGGTCATATCTGATAGTCCTTCTTTAGATGGTAGTATTAAAAGTGTGTAGTGATCCATAGCTTGAATTACGAATATTGTTCGCATACATTTTAGGTTCGATGCAGAGTTAGATTACTAGTCATGTAAGTTTATCCTAAGATGAACATAATTCATGACTCTATTTCAGCATGTGAGATGTCCCTGAAATAATGTTGGTAAATATATCTTAACGTAAATATAATAAATATAGCGAAATTACAAACTGGTAAAAGAATAATTTTGTATTTATTTATAATAAAATAAATGGTAATGTCACTAATGTTATTTGGAAACAAATTCGCACTTTAGAACCAAATGTAATTATACAACATTGTTGAAAATATTTTCAAAAATTAAGTAATAATCATAAATTAAGACAATTTTTACGATTTTAATAAAAAAGAAAACAAAATGACACCTATTGTCATACATTATATATAATATATGGAGAATTACTAAATATATTATTTATAATTCGATTAGTTTATAAAAATAGGTTTAATTAAAATGTGAGTGTAACATTAATTTTCGCGAATATATTTGAAATAAATTAATGGGTTATGCGCTTGTCTATGCATCGAAACCTCCCGGTTCCAACGCAAAAGAAATTCGATATGGCGTATAAGTCAGCGAAATTTTTGATTCGCTAATACTTATTTAGATTAATTGGTTTAGATTTATCTATTATATAATAATGTCATCCAATTTTACTTCTTAATATTCTTCTATTAGCAATATTGCGTTACACAAAAATTATAAGATAATTTTGTTACAAAATAAAAAAAGATAAAATTATAATAATATTTAAAAAAAATTATAGTCATAAATGAATTTTGTTAAAAATTATTATATAATAAAGCGTTACATACATTATATCTAAAAGGTATTTATGACCGCGAATCAATAATTAATATTTAGGTATCATTGACCGTTTCAGATTTTCTGAATTTTATAATATTCTACTGTTTTTAAATAGATTATATAACTGATATATATATATCAATTATCAGTTATTTTTGATTCTTCGGTTGTTTGTAATAAAAATCAAATAATTTCTAATTAGAAATATTTATAAAAATCAATATTTACTGAGGTTTTTTTATTATATTGACCGGACGAGTCGCCCCTGTTTGGATTATAGCAAACTAATTGGATAAAAGAAACGTCGCATGTCTTTCCAAACAAAATTGGAACTCAATCTGTGTTGACTTGGAAATACTACATTACATAATGCACATGTTTCAATGCCGATTTGGTCACTAACCTAACCTTAACTCAACTAGCTTTTTAACCATTCCATTATGAAAATTTATTTTCATAATAAATCTACTGTATCCTACACTCGACATTCTCATATAATTGTTTAAATATATCTGTTTCTATCTTACAAAAATTTAATACCAGACAAATATAATCAATTGTTTATAAGCAAACATAATTCTATTATTTATAATAATATAATTGTTTTAGGAACAAAATAGTTCACTACTTGTTTCAAAGCATATTTGAATAAATAAAATATCCTCAGTATCTTGCACTGAATTTATTCTTATACTTATTTTGTTTTATAAATAATAATATTTCTCAAAAGTTATGGGAAATATTGATATCTTTCATTTTTATAAAAACTATTTTACCGTAAGTGCAGCCGTTTCGGCAATATTGCAGAAACTACAAAATTCGAGCGGAGTAAACAAGCACTTCCGGTTTGAATATTACTAAATTAAATAGGAAGTTTTCTTTCCAAGAATATACAAATCTTAAGTTTAAATATTCATAATTTTTACCTTTAACCGTTTAGATACAATTATTTAAATTATTGTAAAAAACAGATCATTACTTTAAAATCTAATAAAATTCTTAATTAATATAGATTAATAGACACTTAAAAATACAATACTTATTAATATAAGTAATAAAAGATATATACTATTACAAAAGAAGACACATTTATATTTCTTGTATTTATAATATAGAAATAAACTTGCAATACGATGATTAACACTGTCTTTTTCCATTCAGTAAAATTACGTTATATTTCGTATTATAAATTAGCACGAATTTTCTACAGTGTGATTCAGAAATATTTAATTACTGTCTAAATATTAAAAAAAATTTTTTTATTGTAATCCAACTATTCGAACAGTGTGTTTAATATTGATGTAGTAAAAAAAAAGTATGAGATCAAATGTATTCGAAACGAAATCTGTTTGAGACAAATGAGATGTATTTAAAGCAAATATTTGAGTAAAATTAACGTATTTGAATCAAACATATTTTATGGTGGAGTTGCCATTGAAATAAAATAAGTTCAATTGCGAAATATATTTGATAAATTCGCTAAAATAGAATTACAGTAGAACGATTCGAAAAATTATAATCAAAACGAATTAAAAACAAAATAAATTTATATTGCGCAGTTAGTAATGCAAATTATTTCAGGAATTTCTGAAACTGTGCGCCCGTGCCATCTCACCAAAGCGACATGAACTAGAAGCGTTCGATACGAACGCGGTTGAAATTATTCAGGTTTGAAGCTGAAATAAAAAACTTCGAAAACGTTTCCATTTACGTTCAAATTATTTTAACTAAATGAATTTTGTTTTACAATATTAAATGAATAAAATGACTAATACATTATTTATTCCATTTATCCTTTCTTTTACTGTGAAATATCGATCGAAACTTAAAACGTTTGTTTAATAAATCTTAATATTCATTACTTTAAGTACATAAATTATAAGGAGTTAATTATATTGCTTGAATGTATTATATGCAGTTATGAATCTATTTGCCTATTGTAAAGTTTATCTCGAAAATCTAGTTGGCTATGCCGATAAAGGAATATTATTTTTAAATTTCTGTTTGTAGATAACGGGCGTCGTCACTGATGACATGTCCCCGCGCTTTTCTCTTGTTCTGCAATGACGTCAGCAAAGCTCGAAGCTGGAAGGGGACTGTGTGACGTCAACGATTCAGGCATGCGCAACAGCGGAAAGCTCGCGAATTGACAACTATGTACACAAAGCACGTGGTGCTACGTGCGATGTTGCAAATTATATTTATAGTTTTAGAATTATAATTTGAAGCTTTACTGAATTGAAAGTTGATTAAGATAATTTATATCATAATTACTTATTTTTGCATTCTTATACGAAGTAATAAATAATTATTTGATTTCGAGATTTTAATGGAAATACAGCTTTTGACCTTCCCTGAATAAACTATTTTTGGACTGGCATCTGTATGAGTCTATACGCGCAAGCGCGCCCCTGTGTGCGTGTTTGTTCCTGTGTGTGTGTCAGTGTGTCTGTGTGTGCGTGCATGCGAGTTTGTGTGTGTGTGTGTGTCTCAGTGCATTGCAGCCTAAATGGTTGAAGGTATAATTATAAAGCTTTAATTTGCATATGCCTGACAATAAATCAACATATTTTTGAGATGAATATTTAAACCAGAAGTGAATATTTGTATAGTTATCATTTGTAGTTTCTGTCGTTTTATCAAAATTGTATCAATGAAAATATGAAAAGTGGTTGTAACTACAAATTTGAAAGACAAACAGATTTTAAACATGTTAGGATAGTTTACTACAAATATCCTCAACGAGAAACAAATACAATATTTATTATTAAAGCGTGGGAAATTAATTAAATGTCTAATTTGTTAATTTTGTTGTTAAAATTGATTTGAATGTATGTAATATACGCTGGAAAATTGAAAACTAATTGCTAATTACATTTAATTTTAAAAAAAATACTTGAATGGTTCCTAAACATATTTTAAATAAATATTTAAAAATCTCGAAATAAAAATCTTATGAAAAGAAATATACTATATCCACTATAAATGATATAAATCCCCAAAACATGGAAGCAAGGTCCTCCACCCTGCGTATTCCTTTACGTTGTATTGACTCAATATATTTGTTTATTTTCCCTTAAACAAACGGTTCATGGCAAAGTAGGTCATGCCTTCCCCCACCATTAGTGTCGGTGTCGGCCGCTATAGCTCAATGGGTCATTCAATATTACCCAAGGATCTCATCCAGTCATCCATCCGACCAAGGCACATCACACGATTAATTCATCGTTTTATTTCACTAACCAAAACATACCATACCATATATATGTAGTACATACATACATACTACATACCTACATACTATAGTTTTCGTGAATAACTTAATTTTCAATATACATTTATACATTAGAAAATAATTAGGATTACTTTAGAAATAAATCCTAAAATACATAATTTCGAGATTTTAACGGAAATATACAGTTTGAATCGAGTCTAATTATTTTTGGAATGACGTCAGTCTCTCTCTCCCTCTCTTTCTCTCTCTCTCTCTCTTTCTCTCTCTGTGTGTGTGTGAGGACTCTACAGCCTAAACGGTTGAATGTAAAATTATGAATCTTTACATTTGTTCATGCAATTCTTATTTTTGAAAAGATTATTCAAACCGGTAGTGCATGCTTTCTCTACTCATTTTTAGAGGTTTCTACAATATATCACTTACAGTAAAAATAGTTAGAATAAAAACGAAAGATATTAAGATTTAGCCCAACTTTTGATTGAAAAGTTTCTGCAAAAAATATACAAGTAAAAAATTCATCTTGTAAAAGTACCAATACACGTTTTAAATGTAGAATATAGAAATATTATCCGCATACTCATATATGTATGTACCGATGTTTGTGGTAAGTTTCGTGGAGGAGATGCATTTCGCGCGCTCTCCTCGACATCAATGTGCCTGCTCCTGCTGAACCGCTCACATCTCTCTCGGCGCTCCCTCTCCCCCGCGCCACCGCCGCCGCGACGCCTGTTCTATTATTAGTTCGAGGCCGTGCTATTTTTAGCCCGCGCCGTATGTAGGTTAATGTGGTGTGATGCGACGAGAGGAACAGAGAACGCACCATGCACACTTGCATTGCGCTTGCGTCGCATTCAGGGATCGGATGACGTCATTACTGCTCCAAATATTGCCAGGGTGACGAAAGAGAATTATCTCCTGATTCTTTTTTTTCTACTGCGGTGTGGGGTCAACTCATTAGGAACTCACTGTTTTTTATTTTCTTATACGATGCAATATAAAAATATTCTTGGGATTTTTACAAAAATACACCTTCTGCCGCTCCTGAATTTCATTTGACTATTTTTGAAATTACGTATATACCTGTTTTTGTTATCTTGTCTATCTAAACAAGTGTGCTTCCCTACCACTACGTATAAGAAAGTTTAGTTTGGAACACTATAGATATTTTATATTTATTTATGCTTGGCTTAGCTATTATAGACAGAAACATTAATTTTATGTTCATTAGAATAGAATTATCAATCAGTGATTAATTATTTGTGTCTCTAAATTCTTAATCGTACACAATTTATTGTATCTAATTGGTTTGACAAAGTGGTAATCACGTATTGGTTTGAATCTATAAGTATAATGTTGAATTAAATGAAAATGTTGCTAAATTTTGTTCAGTGTACAAAGCAAAACGTTGAATAAAATCATGGATCTATAATTCACCAATAACAATTATATATTCGTTTGCTGGTGCTGGGGTGAGCGGATATTATAGACTTTTATCCGGATGACGTCAGAAGCCGTTCGTGATTTGGGCCATTGCGCCTCTTGTACCGTCACTAGTGACGTCACCGCGCCTAGAAGTTCGATAACCTACAGTGTGCGCGAATAGTGCCTACATCCTACCCCGCAACACCCCTTACCAACCGAGTTCTATGCTACGGCAAATTGTCTATGATGTTCAATTTTTATCTAGTTACTAAAATAATTCAGTAATTTACTAATACTACTTAGAAAAGCTTTAAAGTTTCCGAATGTATACATACTTCTATTCGATACACGCAGAATAATTTGTTTTCAATAATAATATTTCATATATTTAAATGTAATTTTAACTATAGAATAAAGTAAATATTGAAATCATGTCTGTGTGAGAGAGAGAGAGAGAGAGAGAGAGAGCGTTTTACAGCCTAAAAGGTAAAATTATAAAACTATGAACTGAAGATTTGTTATGCCTGACAAGAAAACCTTTTATTTTTGAAAAGAATATTCAAATCAGATGTGCATGTTTAATCAGTCATTTATTTCGGTTTCTACAAAAACTCAAAAACGGCTGCATTTACAGCGAAAAACGTTGGAAGAAAAATTAGTGATATTAATATTTTGTTCAACTTTTGTTTGAATTTTTTTTTTAATGGTCCCTGTTATAAGATAATTTTACATAAATCGTATAAACTGTTGTTGTGTATTGTTAAACAGAAAAACAAAATAAACTGAAATAAATCGGCATTCGATATTTGATCTTGTAAGAAATATATATATAGTGAAAAAGTGTTGCCATATATAGTCAAATATTATAAATTAGTTAAATAATAAAAATATATGATTAATAATTAATGTATGAGTTTATTTATGTAGCAATAGCAATATGCAATTAAGCATAGAAGTTTAGATATTTTTATTCCATAATATACTGAAGTCCGGATATAACGAATGCCTATTTTGCATTCAACAAGGGTCGCTATATCCGAGGTTCGCTGTAAAAGACAAGGTGCAAAGGATATTATGCATATAAGATATCATTAGTATTTTCTTGAAGGATTCGTTTTAACCGAGAGTTCACTATAAACGGGCTCGTTATAAGTGAACACTACTGTATATAACATATGGTGTCGCATGTATAGATAGTATAAAAAGTTAAACTTAGTTTTTTTAATTTCGGAGCTTCTGCAAACATATTTTGTAATCGGGTGAAAGTTGTCGACGATGACCTGCCCCAAGTAACGAGTGGTACTCGCTGTTGGGAGTGCGTGGGATGCCCCATCGTATACTACAAACTCGCCCACGACAATCAGCTGCTAGCGAGAGCTTTTCAAACACACTGACTGCGGCAATATTGAAAAATACAACGTGTATACAATAGCACAACACAGCACAGCGTCTCTTCCAAATCTAAACAACCCCTATTTTAATTGCAACTTCCATGACATTTAAAATAACGCTAAACTCATGCGTATTAATAGAATTACGATCTAATGCATCAGCTTATTCAGACAGGAGGCGTTTTATATACCATATCTACGTCAAACGGTATGTGCCGAGCCCGAAAGCAACATAATGACTGACGAATCGATTATATTATGCCACTGGAAAACTATATCTTTAGGAGAGTTTACAATCAAATCATTCATATATAATTCATTCCTATTCCCTAATCAAATGACTTGGCAGAAAATCTTTTCACAGCTATACAATATTTCGCTATTTCACCCTAACAAACTTCATTTACCTCATTCAGATTCATTATAGATTAATATTATTTTGCTCGTATTAGTTTTTTTATATTATTAATTTTTAGTATAAAACTTGAATACGTAACATATGTATTAATTAAGAATGATATATATCGTTTAATTAACAATAAATTATTTTCAAAATTGTATTTAAAAGAAAAATATAGATATACGATCAATAATAATTGTTTAATAATGAATACACAACCGATTGTAATTAATACAATACGTATTGTAATACTTAGTATATGGATTTTATAATATATGATACATATTGTAAGTATTAAAATTGTTCATAGGAAGAATAGCTTCTTATTTAAGTTATGTTCAAAATTGTAGGATTTATTGTTGTATTGAGAAAAATAAAATGTAGAAATGAGGATGACATAAATAATTTATTACAGAATATAATACAAATTGTGAATGATACAATATAAATATAAATAATAGATTTAGAAATATTGTTGACAGTACAGTTTTATTTTTATTGATTGGTAAAAAAATGCAAGTTGTCTAACGTTACGTGAATTCAGTTTTAATGATTTCGTGATAAATATCTGAACGTTGAATGTCATGTGAGGATAGATTACCATAGATAATTATAAAAAGTAGATTGGGTATTACATGAAAAACACATAAGGCATAACGACCAATATGATGGTGTACGTGCACGCAATTTCTCTTTTAATGGCCTATAACCCATCTACAGTAGAGCATACACTTATTTTGCTTTCAAATCAGTCGAAAACACCGAAATATACAACACCAGCTAATCTTACAAAGTATTATGATGTCATCTTTCAATTATGCTAAATGCACCACTCAACTTTCAGTGAATATTCATTTCATTCATAAAATACTAAATATTTTGGACAAGCTAACAGTGAAATTTATTTTTCAAAAAAGTTACACAATTATAAATTAATATTCTATTCGTCCGTGAATTTTAAAGAATATTATTTATATATTTGGATCAATTAACAAATTGTAGTAAAAATTGAATCCAAACTCAGACAAATTATTTAACTGATCTAAAGTTTGTAATTACTCTAAAATTAAATATGTTTCTTATACTTAACAGTGGTCTTTGTTTGAGTTGGTCAAAATATGATTTAATAAATAAAACATACCTGTATCTAGTTGGTAAAAATAAGCACAATTAAATAAATTGTTGCCTCTCGGAACCACTTGAAGAACTTAAAAATGCCAACCACAATGATCGTTGTTTCCTTCAGAGAGGTAGAGCCCCAGGAGTGCGACCAGTCATGACCGCATGTACTGCGGTACTGCCTGCCGTTCAGGATGAATCTGACCAAGATGTGTTGGCCCACCGCGGCAACAGGGCACATGCCTGCCTGAATGGATGTCGTCGCTGATTGGTCAACAGTGACTCTGACGTCATCACATTGATTGTCAGCTCTCACGTGCCGCAGAGGAGATAACTGCTGTTGCAATATATTTGTAGTTGCTTCTACCTGACTTGAATTTGATTCGACACGATATCATCGGGGACCCTTATTGTTATATGTAGTATTTCTTCTTCGCCAATTATTATAATAATGTTCCAAAAGGAGAGTAGGGAATTTTGGATGACCTTGAAAGGCGAGAGGGGATGGGGTTGGTCTTAATAAATATTTATCAAATATAGGATGTACTATTTTGGTTTCTATTATCAGCATATAATGAAGTCATTATTTTTGAATATGACGCGCACATGATTATTTTTGTTATTAAATTGTTGCCAACTGTTATTTTACTAAAGTTGTTATAAGCAGTTATAGGGATAAAAAGGAAAATAATAATTAATTGTTATAAGAATGTTCATAAAACAAAAAATCCAATTCATTTAATATTAATGATTTTCTGAATCAGGTTATTTTTTTAACGGCGACGTGGTTACTGGTCCCAAATACCGGTGCATCCACCTATACTTGAGGGTGTATACAGTCGACTCTGTCAAACTCACCTTCTAGTCCACATTACAATAATAATATGGATACGCCATCAAGCACTGGCTGCACTAAGCTGCAAAACTGAATGACGTAGATGCAGCAGCTTCGATCTACTGGTACGCCAATTCAGAAACTTTGCCCCACACACACACGCACACATACACGTCCATCGACCTGATTCACATCATCCGACAGAGCTAGAAGGATTTCAGTTTTATTTTCGAAATTCTATTTTTAATTTGGGTAATTTATTTATACTGACTTCAATGAAATTAAAAAAAATATTTTCTATGTTAAGGGTTTAGTATTTGAAATAAATCTAATTTTAAAACAAATTCTTTAAAATAAATTGTGCGACACCAAGTCACTATCTGCAGGGAACTTAAGTAGCATAGTTTAAGTTGCAATGCATTCTACTTATTAGGATTAGAATAAAAATAAATAATAATAATTATTAGAGTTTCGAATCTAATATACATTTTACATGCAAGTGGAACAAAGACAAGTATGTTGAGTAGTGAACTGTAGGTCATAGACCTGGGTATGCACCCCCTACCCGTCCCGGTTGTTCCTGCAGGCAGCCGTTCACTCTTCTGCAACGGAACACCCCTCCGCCACTACGTTCCTGCTCCAGCAAAGCATGCTTCTCTACATGTGCTGTCCTTTACTCTGGCCTACTTGTGCTTCTGTTTGACACACTTTGCAACAAGTATTGACGCGTCCCCACCCCGACCCCTTTTTGGTTATGACGTCATTGAAATATTAACCCTCTCACCCCAACACCCGCTTCGCGAACTCTCTTACTTCTTCTCCCCGGCCCCGACCGCCGATACAGGCTCCTCTTCATCTGGGTCTCTCGATAAAGTAGATTTACCTTGTTGGTTATACATTTTTACAATCCGCCAATATCTCGGACATTTTTGCTACAACATTTACAAACAGAGGCAAACAATGTATCACATCACTTATTTTCTCATGAATTAGATGTGCAACACTCGATTAGTCCTCAGACCATGCTCAGACAATGCATTGAGTTTGTTTTAAATAAGGTTTTGCTAAAATGTTTCTTTAATCGATTTAACCAAACCTAGGCATCAATTAATGTAGTCGTCATTGGGCTGAATCTCGGTAACTATTAAAATATCGTAATTATCGCAACCGAGTCAGTGAAATATGAACCAGATGAGATCACGTCGAAAGAACGTCGAATGAAAAATTAACGAAGAAAATTATATGGGCAGAATACGTGGATAAATATGATTTAGAATAAATACGAGAAAGAAAAGTTGTGGGCAAACAGAATAGAAGAGTGTGCATTCAGAACTTGATGAGTCTAAATGTAGCAAAATAGTATTTTTGAATAGATGTAATGGTTTTTTTGCCACCTTAAGTTATGGGAATGTATGTATGTATGTGTGTGTGTGTGTGTGTGAGTTTGTGTGTGTATGTACATACATGTATGAATGTATAAATGAATGTATGTATGTGCGTGTATATATTTGTATGTATGTAAGTGCATGTACGTATGTACGTGCATATGTATGTATGAATTTATATGTAAGTGTGGGTATGAATGTATTTATAATGTATGTATACATGTATGTATCTGTATCTATGTGTGTGTGTGTGTATGCGCGTGATTGTTTCTGTGTGTGTAGCTGTGTGTATGTATATGTGTGTGTGTGTGTTTGTGTGTGGATGCACATACGTATGCATGTATGTACCTTTACACCTTCCCTGAATCGCGTCTGCCAATTTTTGACATGACGCATGTGCGTCTCTCTGTTTTGATGTCTGGTTGTAGACTGTCTCTGTGTGTGTGTGTTTCTGTTTTCTGTGCATGTATGTAAATCTGCTGATATGCACTGCATTTATTTTTAATGTAAATCGTAATTTAAAAAAATATAAAAACATTTTTGGAATAACATCATAGGAAAAATAAGAACGAATACGTTTACCAAAAACGTCGTTATTAAGTAAGTGTCGCAATATTTTGGTAATTTTTTCGTGCGTATTAATAAATAAATAAGTTTATTAATAAGTAAACAAAACATGAATAGAATAAAATCGTCATCGATTGCATACAGGGTTGGTGAACCAAGTATGTATGTATGTATGTACGTAGGACAGTAATGATAGACTGCACCCCTTTTCGTTATGGACCGAACCTCTGCAGAACAAGAACTCATTCATATCTTCGCAATGAATGGTCTCCCGGTTACGAATCCTGATTATTTTTTAGCTCAAAACCCGTACTAGTTTCCGGCTAGATCTGCCCAACATTTTCCCAACCAAATTAAAAACTATACCTTATCATTATTCAAAATAAAATTTACTGCGCTTTTATAGAATTTGTAGCACTGTTTTCCATTTTATGTATTACATGAATGAAATTGATTAATAAAATTTAACAAACATTTTTACTTCCAAAATCTATTTCAATTTCACATAGATTTATCACAATTTTAAATACACGTGATTCAATCTTACTAAAATTGATGCTTAATCTTGTCACAAACCCCAAATGGTAACAGTATTTAATGACTAAACTATGTGTGACTTCGCCTATTTTATTGTATCAACAGTGTCGTTTTTTTAAAATATTTTACTAACTCTAGACTAGAACTTTTGGGTATATTATGATGGGTTAAAGCGCCTAAAAATTATTATTTATTTAGTCGCAAAAAAGGTCTTAATAAATTGCAATTAAGCAACATATATTATCCTAAAACCGTATGTGTGTATCTGTCAGTGTGTGAAGGCAACTAGTGAAGCAAGCTTTAAGCTTGCTTTAAGAAATACTAGAATAATTATTTTTAATCTATGACGAAATAATGAAATAATTCATTGAAGGAAAAGTAAATCAGGGACTAAAATAATTATGGAAATAATAATAAAAGTGATGAAAATACAAAAGATGCTTTATTTATTAGAATTATAAATATATCTGTGTTACATATATTGGTGTAGATTTGAAATGAACTTAGGAATGCAATATTATATAACGTTATGTTACCAAATGTAAATCTATTTTGTGTATAAAAAATACAATAATTTATTATTAAATATTCTTAAAACGTAATTTCTCGTAATTATTTTATTAAAGCAAGTTTATAATCAGTAATATAAATAAAAATCCGTGCAGTTAATTCATGGTATAGGTAAACTATATAAGTAATTTTTCACTGTGCGACTTTACAGTCATTGATGCTTGATTCCAAGTGTCTTTGCCGTTGGTTGGTGTGCAGGAAAGCGATTCGGAATAGGGTGCACCGTGCGGCGGCTTGCAGCGTCCTCGAACCCAGCGAAACCAGGCCATCGCACCCTGAATAACCTAGTTCCGTGTTCCCTCCGCACGGATGCTGAGCCGCCCCTCGTCCAGGTTTGGCCCCACTTCTTGCCCCGGCGGCCAGCGCTGCAAAAGCATGTGTGATGTCACACTGGAAACCTTGACGTCATTGCTAACCTAAATGTAGGACAATTTCATTCTAAAATATCGGGTCGTTATTCCCCCTGATGTATAGAGAGAGATTGTATATACATTTACCGCTGCCACTGGTATAGGTACAGAATTAATTATTACTTGGGTGGAATAAGGTTTAGAGGGCGTTGGAAGAAACCAGTCTGAACCATACTTAAGGCTTAAACCAAAACACCTAGCTTTATTTAATATTTTAAAGTTACCATTCAAATCCTTATTGTTTCCCAACATATCACAAAATATTTTAACTTAAATCTACTAAAGAATATTTTTAGGGACTAATATATAAATGTATACACAAATATATGTTCGAATATTTTTATTTATGTTCTAACTATATATATTTGATGTAAATACTTATGCACCTAATTTATAATATATATTTTAGTGATGGGTAAGCTACCATTATTTATTTTAACTAGCTTATGCGACTTACAAAATATCTTCAAATTTAAATATGCTAAATAAACAATCATTAAAAGTACTTCTATTTTATTCTAGGAACATATAGATTATTAAAAAATATCATCCAGGTTGAAAATATTAATTCGTAAAATATTGCAAATGGTAAAAATAAATTATTTTTTAAGTTGCATAAGTTACCCAAAATAAATTACGGTACCTTATTTATCATTTATAATATTATTTATAAGGTATAAGGTAAATAAGGTACCGAAGTACCTCCGAATGAGTGGTATTGCTCAAAAGAAAGAAAAAAAGGCGCAATTCATAAATGGTAAGATTTATAAGCTACTGGTAACTTATGTATGTTTCCTTACCGGTAAGTTTCCAGTTATTCACCAGCAGTAACATGTCACCTACCCACCATTCTTTATATGTATTATATTAAACATACGTAATCTAAATTAACTATAAATATACAATGTTACAAACTAAAATTTATGAAATTCCTTGTTATTCATAAGCTTTTTACAATTTGAGAAATTTAGAAACTGTTGTTTTCAGAATGCCTTAATTTATTTGTCAGTCATACGTGTTCATTTAAATTTTTCTTACAATTAAATTATATAATTTAAGATATTTTTTAATTATTAATACTTTTAATTATAAATAAAATATACAATAAAATATATAATTTTACGAGGCAACTGCATTTAGCCTGCAAGCTTCCTTTGCCTTCGGGTTTCCCCTCAACAAAATTCAACCTAATTCAAACATTGAATGTTAACCTGTTGCCATAGTTACGGCTATGACGTCATTCTGGACCCCTGGCACCCCCATTTAACAGCATGTCGTTTCATACAATGCTGCTGCTGCTATATAGTTCCCCCCTCAGCACCTTCTTGTTCATTTTCAACCCCCTGCCCCTTGGAGAACCACCCCATACTAGATTAAGTAGGTCAAGTTATTTTAGGAATATGTATTTGCACATTCTAAATATAAATATATTCGTACATTGAATGGGCATTGAATGAAAATTATTTTACAACTAACATTCTATGAAACAAAATTTATACAATATTATTTTAGTCATTTGGAGGAAACTATTCGAAATATTAGTATTAATTAATTAAAAAAATATTTTTGTTTAATTGTACCAAATTGCTTTTTTGGAGTCAGACAAATATTGACGAAATTAATTTAATAATTGCTAATTTGTATGTTAAACTAAACTAAAGTAAAAGAATCTTTAAATATAAGCAATGTTTTGATCAAAACATGATTTATTCCCAAGTCAACGACCTTTAGTAAACACTGCAAAGGTTTACGTTAGCACCGTTACAAGCGGTAGTTGTCAGAGATCCTGTAGAACCATCTATACGCAAAGCAGGTTATTTGCGGGATAAATTTAATAGAAATTTATAACGTTTTTGGATTGAGACCATGGTTAGTTATATTTAAATTTGTGTTATTGTAATACAATCCAATATTTAGTTTAGGCGTATTTTGGAATTAAAAATATGTTAAGACATGCATACGATTTTAATTTCAAATATTAAAAATATTTATGACAATTATTATAGTTCTATATAGTAAATAAGTCAATTTCAAGAAACTATATTCTACTCAGGCTATTCTACATTTGTATAGAGTACAGTTAAAACATTCTGACATAATTGAAACCAAATTTATGATCTAAAGCGAAATCTGCAGTAGTTTATAGTTGACTCCACTCTTTTTTTTTTGCACAGAAGAGCTGGTTGTCTGCATATTTATTCTGTAATATTCTGCGATATGTAAAAATATGCTTACAAAGAAACCGAACAACTTGTTAACATGTTGATTACTCTCGTAAGACCAAATTTTGTCGCCTCTTCTCCTCTGAAAATATAAAAGCGATTTCAACCAAATTTGGCTCACATATTTTGTAGGTATCCAGTTGAATCCCTTCGCATTTTAAAATGAATCAATGTCCTATTTCAGGAGATATTGCCTTCTACAAAAAAAGAAAGACTTTAAACTGCAATTTTTAAATGATGTTTCTATCAAAAATATTGCTGTGGACGAGTGCTGAGTATTGCTTATTTTATATAAATAGAGAAGAAATTATGAAAAAATATTTAATTTCAAGAATGCTGGAATAAATTGCTCATTGTGTATGTAACACGTTTTTCATTAAATCTTACTTATAAATTTATCACAATTGAGTTGATTATTTTTATCAATTTAATGTAAAATTCATATTTTTTACTATTCAAATTGAATTTATTATTATTTTTACAAAAATTATTATTTATTTTTACTTTCTTATACGCAGCATAATTAAGTAATGTAATCATGAAAAATTTCGCTCTTCAGAATTTAACGGAAATATACGTTTTGACCTTCCCTGAATCGATTCCGACTATTTTTTAAATGACGTCTGTATGTTTGTGTGTGTGTGTGTGTTTGTGTGTGTCTGTGTGTGTGTCTGTGTGTGTGTGTGTGTGTATGTGAGCGCTCTACAGTCCAAACGACTAAGGAGAAAATTATGAAATTTTAAACTTAAGATTTGTATATGCCTGGCAAGAAAACCTTTTATTTTTGAAAACAATATTCTGACCGGAAGTGCATGTTTACTCTAGTCATTTTTTGCAGTTTCTGCAATTACTCAAAATAAGATGCCATTACAGAAAAATTGTTACAGTAAAAATCATAGATATCAGTATTTTGTACAACTTTTATATGAAACTTTTTTTCTCAAACGGTTCCGGAAACAAGAAAATGGCACTTGAAGTTTCTTCATATTACATTTAATTTTACATAAATCGTATCATCTGCGCCTGTCAATTTATTCAAAGAAATATATTTAGCGTTAAAGTGTTCCTAAGGTCAGAACAAATATTATAAATTAGAAAAATAATGAAACTACGATGTGGTTTAACCCATATGCGTATAAGAAAGTTCGGTGCATGACACTGCAGATGTTTTACATAAAAGTAATAAGTATTAATTAAATGAGTTCATAAAATGGTGAAATGAGTTTCCTTGTAAAAAAATTGGACCAGTTTTGATCAAGATTGTGTTTTCGCAAAGGTTACTAGATAAAAATATAATTATCCAGGCTATATGTTAATTTAATTTGTATAAAAGAAAATGTAAACGGTAACCCTGGTTTTACATTGTTTCAAATTCCGAAAAATATAATTTTAAGCCTATCTATTTCTCACTAAACAAACGCTGCAAACATATTCTAAAATGTAGTAAGTAAAAATATTTGAAACACCCACTAAATAGACGCAGCCCGACGACGACGCCCTTGAATCCGTTCAGGATACGGTTGAATTTCGCCTGAAACCAAATAATAAGATCTCAGATAGCCGGGCTATTTCTAGATGCGAGGTGCTCAAACCATCCTATATGGTTTGACTGCGTAAAAACCGCGTGTATTTACACGCGAAGAGGCCGGGGGGGATGTGTAGTGGGGGCCTCCCCAAAGTGGGGAGCTTGATGGCCGCCCTTTCTTGTCACAGTCAGCACGAGAAGGCCTTGTTGACTAGTCACATCAAGCAGCCCCGCACTTCCTTCCATTTGACTGACTCAGGTAACATTTTCTTTGCATCAAGTGACATTTTCAGTTACTAAAGTTGAAAAGTGCCGGTTTTTCAATTTACAACAAAATATCATATCCGAAAAGTGTGCGTCGATTTTTTGATTCCGGTATTGGAATAGTGTGAAATTTGTCTTAAGTGCTTCCTGTCAAAAATAATTCTCTTGTGTACTTTTGGGATTTTTGTGATACACATACTCACACACTTACATAAATTAGCTCATGCATATTACATAAATTGGTGGCAGTTCTTGAAACAACCGGTTATCTTTGTTACAAATTTAACGTTTTCGTATAACAATTAGTCTCTTATTTATTTCACTAAAAAGTCTTTTGAGATGAATGAAGCACTACAGTGCTGGGAAATCTTTTGGCCATTTGAGTAATCTTGGGGAAGCTCTAAGTAATCAATTTTGGTCCGAGGTCAATCTTTTAGATTTTTAAAAATTCTTATATTTAGAAAGCAATTTGTTCATAGGTAACATTTTCTGTCTAGAAATAATTACAATACCCCTCTAGTTTATTGTTTTATGTATTACCAATATTTTAAATCAAAATTAGACTCGACTATAAATAACTTTGAAATGAAAACGTGCTTAGCCTGGGTAATTGTCCGGGTGTTTATTGAAACATTACAGAAATAATTTCGGAATAAACACAGCTTGCAATATAAGGCATTATGCCAATTTAGTCTTACACAATACTTCCTTAAAACATATTTTGTAACCTCTTTTACTCATCGTTTTCTATATGCAAACGAACGAACACTAATTATGACATACAATTGATAGCTTAAACCATTTTTTATGGGGCGATTTTGAACAAATTTATAAGTTTCTAATGAGAATCTATACATTTTTGAAATATTTCCTTTTTTTTAATAAATACTTTTTAATGCAACTACAAGTTCGATATATTTGATTAAATTCAGAAATTTTCGATTTGTAACTAAGCGAAATTACTTGAAACACTTTCAAACGCTTACAGATCTTCGAGACAAATCTATAGACTTGCTCTGAATCGCATCATTAATTTTGTAACATAAAATAAAAAATAAACAATATATAGAAATGTATGCTATATTTTTCAATGTATATATTTTATACATTTAAAATGAAATAAAATAATTAAAAAAAAGCTACATAGAGAGTAAATCGTCTTGCGTGCCACTCCAATGGCACGCGTGCCATTGGTGAACTAGCTTAAATCATTATAATCAACAGAACTTGCTATATTTTACACATCAATAACTTTGTTATCTAGTGGGATTTAAGAAAATAATCAACATTTTCTCAATTAGAAAATTTTATTTATCTTTTATCTTTAGAATCAATTTATCAGAACACATTTTTATTATGAAATTAATAGATATTTTTGTATGGTAAAAAACTAGGGCGTTTATAGTGAAATATATGTAAACATATATAAGATAAAATTGATTATATTTTATGAAATAAAAATAATTTTAGATGATGAAATTGATCAATATGGTCCTATACATGTTTTTAACTAGAGATTTACGATTAAGATGATTTATTGAAGTAATAAATACATGTTCGTGTTCTTTTCAAAGTGAAATCGCGTACTAGAATAGCAAAAATACGTTGAAATTAGAGTTAAGTTGCGCGATCCAAATTAGGCGACGTTCGGCGTCGGTCAGCGATCTATTTTAAGCCACCGCTAAAAATAGCGTCCTGTTTTACTTAGCGCGCTTTAAACGTATATAGACCAAACATTTTTATGTTTAAATTCAACTTATATTTAGATTAACAGTGTATTAATCCATTTAATCTTTTTTCAGCTTAACTAAAAGCAACAACAATGGCGGACGATGAGGTGAGGTATGTATCCAAAAACAATACCCATGTTGATGATTTGTTTTAAAACAAAATTTAAATCGATATTGTATCGTGGGGTTCTAATATATTTTTCTATTTTTATGTTCAACCAAAATTTGTTCACCAACCAATTCAATCAACAGTTCAACAATTTTAATATTAAAAGGTAAATGTCACGCTTTTGTTTTGTGGTTTTCTTCAAATTTTAATCCTAAGTTTAAGCACCATGGTTTAGTTAAGCCATGGCTTTAATTATAAGACATGTTATTTTACAAACTCCTAGTTTTAGTATTTAGATTACAAGCCACCCTATAAGGTGTGGCCCTGCAAAAAAAAAATATATTTTTATTCATCTTGTAAGTATTGCTGTAGCCCTGCTTTTATTGTGCTAATTATTTTTTAAAAAATACAATTTTGTGTTAATATCAAATGTGATAACGCTGACATGTTGGAATAATCGTTAAAAACTTGTACAAACATTAAAAACAATTAATATTTATGTAATTCCTCTAAAAGTATTCGTTCTTCTTCTTATCTGTATATTGAACGAGGTTCATCATCAAAATTAATACAAATATGTTTTATTTAATAATTTTGATTACGAACCTTCAAATTCTATGTTTATTAGTTTGTTCGTTTTTTAATTCTTAGAAATTGTGTAAGAAGTAAATTAGTAATTAGAGAAGACATTTAGACTAAAAGTATACTTTAGTAAATTAGTTGATTAGAGAATATAAACGAACAAGTTAAATGTATGTTTAAATGTTGTTTTTATTTGTTCAAAAATCCGAATATAAATCATGCTAGCAATATAATTATAAATTAACAATAATTAATTACAAAAAACGATTTTTTGGCGTGCAACATCACCATTGTGCTCCAAGTGTTTGATAAATAAAAAAATAAGAAATTGTTAGCGTGATTTTCGAAGTATTATTTCATTTTACTAATATATGTTTTCTATTTTTTATTACAGAGAAAGAAAGTCGAGGAGGCACGTAACTATAATAAACAAAACCACACTAAAATCAATTTTTTTACTTAATTCACTTAAAAAAAAATTATTTTCACTCAATAGATAATTAAGCTAGTTTAGTTTTCGTATTTCTTAGTTTCATGTCACATTAATAAATAGCCACATTAGTTTAGAAGTAAAATCGAATGTGATATGATTGGTTTTTGCAAAAAAAAACAAACGGTTACATTTGGAAATAGATTTGTTTTGAAAGACACTTATTAACCCTAAACTTTGTCACCTTGTGGCGCCGCAGGAAAAGAAGAGGAAGCAGGCGGAAATCGACCGCAAGAGGGCCGAGGTCCGTGCTCGTATGGAAGAGGCTTCCAAAGCCAAGAAGGCCAAGAAAGGTTTCATGACACCGGAGAGAAAGAAGAAACTTAGGGTAAGTCGCAAATTTTTAATTCAACGAAGTAAACTCGTATTGAATTATTTGCTAAATATTAATTTGAGTGTTTTTTGGTTTGTAGTTGCTGTTGAGAAAGAAAGCCGCTGAAGAATTGAAGAAGGAACAGGAACGTAAAGCAGCTGAACGTAGACGTATCATCGATGACCGTTGCGGCAAACCCAAGCTCGTTGACGATGCTAATGAAGGTAGGAATGTTGCCAATTTTTGTTCCACCCAATTGCCAGGTTCATAGGTTTACTTAACTATATATGGCACCCTTTAGATATTAGGATAATGTTTTACATTACAACAATTAAGAGTTTCACGTTATAATACCAGTAAGCGAACAGGATTTACAAAACGAATTTACTATTTACTCAAAATACTATAAAAGTTTAACTAGTTTATAAATACATATATCTAAAATACTTCAAAACGTTTAAGTATATAATATAAATTTTCGGTGCAAGTTTATAGATCTGTAACGAAAATCTGTAAAATGTTGATAAATCAATCATTATTATTATTACAAAATTTCTGCGGAAAATTGGACATAAAATAGCTAAAATTAAACCATGCATTTGTGTTGGCACGTTTACCACTTCTTAGAAAAACGCGTAAAATCGAAGTTAATAAATTAAAATAGACATAATCGTTAAAGATAAAGTACATGTTTACTTTTTATTTATAATTAACATTTACTGCTTTATATTAATAAATAGTTTCACATATATTTAAAAAAAAAACATTTAATCCGTTATTTGAGTCAATTTGTCAACAGTTTAGTTTACATAAATAATAAATAAGGAATTTTAGAAATGAAAAATATATTCTTATTTACGACTTTTTAACTATATATAGTACTTTGGAATTCTATCAATTATGTCTACAATTAAACCTACTATTTATAAAATGTTTATTGGATTGTTTGTTTACTAGTATTTTCAAAATGTTTATCTGTAATTAAAATAAAATCGCCTGTTCGGTTGCTGGTTGCACTAATTAGAAATCAATTTTTGTTCAACTTTATTATGAAATTAGGGGGTACATATTTTTACTAAGCAAATTTCGTTGAACAATTAAATGGGGTCTATTATATGCTGTGTCCATTTTAAATAATAATGTATTTTTCGACGCTGCAAGAATTATTTTTAAAATGTTGTTTTGAACAAGTCGAATATCTGTGTCTTTTACGTCACAGATGCTGTAAAACGCATTCTTGAAGAATATCATGGTAGAATTGGTGATTTGGAATCAGACAAATATGATATGGAGTACATCGTTAGAAAGAAAGACTATGAGGTACCATATACAAACAAAAACACATACACTATTTGACACACACACTTAATCAAAAATATTATTAATATAATTGGATGTTGAGTAATCTATACATACCTATATAGTTATATACTTTCGTCATGAGGCACGAACAACAACTATCTCTCTTTATTAAACACTTTACACTCCGGCGACCATTTTGTAACATTCATTTGTACACGCCAAAATAACAAAAAAGTACACTTGTTTTTGGTTAAATATACACAAATATTGGAGCACGTAATACTAATTATCCTCCATTTTTTTGGATGAATCAACCTTTTTTTAATTAAAAATCATTTGGAATCCACTATTTTTTTCGTAAAATTAAATTAATAAAACTACTTTTTGGAGTAGGTAATATTTTGGTGGAGTTTCCCCGAAATTTTTTGGAGCATAATAAGTTTTTTATTCTTCTTTGGTTTGAAAGTTTAAAATGAATTTTACAAAATACTCGGAGATTTTTGTTACAGCTTTTTTCTATTAAGCGCGTGTTTTTATGTTTTTATTTTTTTATTGCTCGGGAAATGACCCCAACTCTAAGAAATTCCTTTGACCAATAATTGAGGAAATATATTTTTTTTAAATCCTATTTTGATATCTACGACCATTGGTTATTTTTATCGGATCTAATTGGACCATTGCTTACACATTTCGCGACTTCGTTCTTTCTATTATACCTCATCGACCGTCAAAAAGTAATATATTTACATAAATGTATATTTCTTTTTCACGCTTATATATTTGTTAAACTTCTGATGAAACTCAAATAGAAATTTCGGTGGCTATGTGTAATAATTTTCTGTTAATCAATTGTAATTGTTTTCAACCAAGAACATTTGTTTGAATATTTTGTAGCCAAATTAAAAGAGTACTGTTCGCAATACCACAAACGTATCGCCGACTTGGAAAGCTCAAAATATGATATTGAGGTTGAAGTGGATCGTAGAACTTTGGAGGTATCCACAGAAAATAAATTTTAAAAGCGCAATAGTAAACAATTAATGGCATCCGATAAATGTAAACTACTAGAGCTCAGCACGCTTCTTGTGGCCGTGCGTCCTAGCTCACACCAGACTACATCGATCGCCATTTTAAAAACATAACCCCTAAAAATATAAAAACGCCGCCCGCGACTTATCAATGCATTCTCAAACCGCACCAGCCTCTAAATGTATCTATGTGCGCACAATAATTAGTAATAGCTATTACACGGTGCACCTAAGCGTAGCGACTAAAAATAATATTTAATCAACCCCCAACCCCACCCCCCAAGTACTTCCTTACTTACTACAGTCTTTAAATATTAGTTAATCCATTCTATCTTCATTTAAGTGATCCGCCCTCCAAAATTTGGGCAGCAAAAATAGTAATTCCAAATCCCTTCCCCCACATATTGCCCCACAATTTCGGATGTGATAATTACAATCTATCATTTTTGAATAACAAAATCGAGCGGTCAAAATTGGTCTATCAATTTTTGTCAGTCAATTTTGGCCCCCAATTTTGTATTCTAAATAATGGTATTTAATTTTTGTACCCCCATTTTTGTTCCTAAACATAAGGAAACTGCCCCTCGATTAAAGCTTTTTATTTTTCGGATTATAAATTCAATCGCCTTTTTGGTTTTTTTTTTAAATATAATTTCGGCTTGTGCTTATTGACGCTTACGATCCCCGAAAACGTCCAGGAATTCCTTTAATCCTCTTTGTATCCAAACGGATTACAAGTGTCGTCGTCAGGTGTAAGTAAAATACAGAAACACAAATTACACAAAAATACCGACGAAAGAAAAAAAAATGTCTTGTACCCCAAAAAATGTCGCGTAAAAGTGAATTAGGAGCAACAACAAGAACAATAAATAATGTATGATGAATCTTTGGTTTTTCTAGCCGAGCTGCAAACAGTCTGTAATCAGTACTGGCAAAAAATTTGTTTACTGGAAGGTGATAAATATGATCTAGAAAGAACCAGTGCTATGAAGCAGTTTGAGGTATACCTACCAAATAATTGAACATTAAATACATTTTATATTCAGTATGACAGCACGCGTGGGTTTTTGTTGTTGACATTTTTGACAGTTATTTTTCTGATTTTGAAAATGTTTATTTATAGGTTTTCTAGGCATTTCTAATACTGGCGTAACAATGAGCACTTTTGACCTTGAAAAATAACAATTTAAGTATTGGCTGCGAACAAATTGTCATGATGCTTTTTTTCAGTTTTTTTGTTTTTGAAAATTTTTGATACACATACAAAAGTGCTTATTTTCTTTGGCTGCTGGTCCTCTACAGTGTATATATAAATATATTGTATAATTTAAACAGTGCAAGAAGCACTTGATTCAAAAAAACTAAATTTTAAAAATGTTAAAGTATAATCATAGATACCAAAAATGATAAAACTCTCCACGTATGACCTGGAGCTATCATTCCATATATACATACATACATACATATGAAACATGAAATACTGCGCTCAAAAATTATTCAAGTTGTATGTACACGGTTACCCAAATTGGCTGTCCTAAAAAAGGTACTTTAAGTACCTCAAATTCGGTGGTTTAAAATGTTGCAAACCAGAGCTAAGGAACGCAATTTTAATCAAATTGATTTCAACATTAACTCTATTAGTTTTTTATAATTGGGAAACGAACAATACTCATCAAAAGTCAAACATACATACACATGCATATGCACAAGATCACACACAGCACCGTATAAGTTTTGACTTTTGGTCGATAGTGTTCGATCTATAAACAGTTTTAAAATAAAATAAGTGCTGTTTTGTTTGTTGAGAAATATTGAAGTCAATTTGATCGAAAGTTCCAGCTCTGTATAATAAATGTGGTAAACCAAAAAACCAAAGTTAATAATTGAAATTATTGACAAATAGAAAAGCAAAACTGAAAATGCCAAAGTTAGAATATTTCGCACGTATTTTTGACTGGTCGTTCCGTTTCCGATTATAGATCAGCTTAAGAAGATACTGCAGGACTATTATGACCGCATGTATAGTTGCGAGGAACAAAAGTGGGACTTGGAACGCGAAGTCCGCAAAAGAGACTGGGAGGTACCGGCCAACAATATCTATAATAATACCCAACACATTTTTAATTGTGTTTCATTTGCTTGATCATTTTGTTTTTTTCTTTAATTTATTTGTTTCTTTAATGAGTTTCATACTTAATCATGAGTTTCCGAAGATGATTAGCAAACTTAATAATAATAAGGTTATGATGATAATGATTGCAAATACTGTACGTGTCTTTGACAAAAAATACTATTTTATTTCTTGATTTATGAATCTATTTCAAGCGCTATCCAGGGAATAAACATATTTATATCTAGCGTGTGCACAGTTTAGTGCATGGGCGTGGCTTTCCAGAGCAACTTGCGTCACATATGGGCGTGGTCCATCTAAAGACAAGCTACAAGTTGCTCTGGATATACTACGCCTAGCAATTTTTATACGAGCTAGGATAGTTTTTTCTAATTTTAAGTAAAATACCGTAAATCAAGAAATATATACTTATACAAATATATACAAAAGCATCTCCACTGGAAATTTTTCTCGTCTGTATTCAGAAAACATTCAAAAATTTCCATGAAATGCCCAATCACGGTACAGTCCTGAGGTTTATAAACAAAACCACATCGATACTTAAACCAATGTTTAAAAAATGATATTTAAACCGAACTTAATAACTTGTAGGCCAAGCATATATGAAGTGCTACCCCAAAAAACCTATCCTGCGATTTTTCACGAAAGTTTTTATATTTTTCAAATTTTTCACAACTTTTTATGTACTAACCCCTAAATTAAACGTTAAATAAATATAACCCAGGGCTGGACACTCAATCAAACTTTTTATACACGTTTTTTATTGTAAATAATAGAAATTTAAATTTAACCATTTCTGTTGCATTATTAATTTCGTTAGATTTATTGTTTTGTGCAATAAGCGATCACTGTATTGATGCATGTTGTCCTAAGCTTCACTTGACTTACAAAAAAAACTAGAGCAATTTAAAAAAAAAATGGCTAACTTTAAGAAAGGCTTTACTAAATTCACATGAGGAATACTCAACTTAGAAGGTCATTATTTAGTAGATCTTATTTAGTGTACTTAATCAAGGCCAAGTTGTGTATTCTTTTTGTTATATAAATTAAGAATAATACCGCAAATTTACAGCTTATAAATTAAATGATGCACTCATGAAAATAATATTTTTCAGGCATGAAATCTAGCTTTGCTGAAGTGTCTTTTCAGTATTAGTGGCTTCAAGTCAAGTATGGCACTTCATATTTGTTTTAAAAAAAATCATTATTGTTTATTAATAAAAAAAAATGGAGTTTTGTAAAAGATAAAAAAAAGACACGTACACAGCAGTAGTTACCCAGAGTTTATGTCCTTTTCTAGTATTTATTTGTTTTATATAAGTAGTACACAGTGTGAACAAAGATAGATGATGCGATACTTGACCTTGAGGAATCGGAACCGGAACGTATTGGTTTTTAAGAAGTGCCATGCTATTTTTTCAATTTATTTCTAAATGTTACTTTTTCTGTATAAAATTTTGTGATAACGAAACAGCCATTTTGAATTATTTCAACGCATTCTTAAGCATTCATTACAATAGTACAACGATTATTAATAGGGTTATGTACTAGTAAAATTAAATGAATAGCCGTGCTTAGTAAATTATTTTTCATTATAGACAATATCGAAAATATTTATTTGCTACGCCATTGTATGAAAAATTGTATGAATATTTTATACACAATCAGTAACATGACCCTAAACCTGCTTCATGAACAAAAAATATATAAATATAAGTAATTTTGTAAATATTTCTCTAAACAGGATCGTTTTTGTACAAAACATTTGTATATATTGACTTTTTATGTGTTTTAAAAGTGAATTTTAGGTGAACAATTTTATTTCATTCAGAACCGAACCATATTGATATAAAAATAATAAAAATTGTTATCTTTGAGATAATTTTAATATAAAATTTTGACAAGTTTTTGATTGTAAATAAAATTGGTAGAGGTTCTGGATTGAATAAATTAACTTAATTTTAATATTAAGTCCAGGAGCAATAAGACTCGTTTCTGAAAGCTGAACAAGACCAGCTACTGGAAAATGCCCCCAAACTGAAAAAGTACCCAAAATCCTGCACTATATACTTTTTTGTCCCCCAAGTCTACGACAAAAATATTTTTTTACGATGAATAGCAACGACAATTTTTTCATCGAATCCGACGGTTTTTCCTGAACGAACAGCGAAATTTATGTTTGTCGATGAATAATACGATTTTTTGGTATGCTATTTTGGTGTTTTTCAACGAGAAATATTGATTTTTGATGTTTCTCCTGATGCAACATTTTGAAACATACTTTTTGGGTTTATTTTTAAGATCGACTGTTTTTCTCAAACACTTTCCCGTTTTGAATTGTCCATTTTTACAGTATACCCAACCAACTCCAAATCTATCGCTGCTAGCTGATAAACTAAGCCTAATTTTTCACACTATTTCTATTTTATTACCAAAAACTATAAGTTGACTGAACTAATACGTGAGTTTGTGTTTTGTGGTATTACTAACATTAGCACTTTTTCATTTTATTGTCACACATCTAGTATAGTTTTGTCTATTTGTCATTTTTTATTCATACTAGTACTTTATTAGTATAAATTAATTATTTTATTTTCTCGTACTAGTATTTTTGTTCTAGATTCTTTTGATTGTTTTTTTTTTTTTTTAGTTAAATAGTTATTTTATATTTAAAGTTTTGAGTATTGTAGTAAATTTTTTGATAGAAGCATCGATAATATTGATTATTAATCGGAATGTTTATTAATTAATTATATGAATTTGTATAGATTGCCGATTTGAACACCCAAGTCAACGACCTCAGAGGCAAATTGTAAGTGTGGTTAAACAGTTCGATGAAGTGTTTTGATTATTTAACAATGTTTTTTCAACAGCGTTAAGCCTACCTTGAAGAAGGTATCCAAATACGAAAACAAATTCGCCAAACTTCAAAAGAAAGCGGCTGAATTTAACTTCCGTAACCAACTCAAGGTTGTCAAGAAGAAAGAATTCACCCTTGAAGAAGAAGATAAGGAGGTATGTTCATATTACCAGTTTATTTTAACCTATAATCAACATCGAGTAAAATTACGAACTGTATATATCTAAAAAAAACAACAACATTTATTTGTTGTTTCTTAAAGTTTAAATAAAAAATCATGACTTTTCTATTCGATTAAAAGTGGATGACATCAATTGTCTTTTATAGCACTTTTGAATAAAACTTCACTATAAGGGACACACCGTCGGAAATCTCAACTAATATTGAATATTGGGTTACGCGCCTGCGTATTATAGTCCTCTTAGTAAAATCGGCTCCTTTTATTTAATTACGTTTATGTTGTCTTTTTAGAATAAGCCCAAAAACAATTTCATTCACGGTATATTTGTTTCTTATCTGGCTGTGTCCCTTATAGTAAAGTTTAGCTAATATTTTATATGCTTTCAGTTTTTTGAAAACAGATTTTGTATTTTTATTGCGTTGTAAATTACCAATTTTATTTTAAAAACTAGATAAATTTTTATATATTTTTTTGAATATATTTTCGTTATATTACTTGGTATGGTAAATGACGTCATCATACAGTTAAATTTAAACAAAATGATTTTTTTTGTGTAGTGTATTATTTGATACAATTTCTAATGTGTGATTTTTGTTTTTGTTATTTTCTGTAGTTTAGATTTTGTTTTTTGTTTGCTTTTTAAAAAATGTGTCGCCTGCTTTTTATTATTAAGAAACACACACACACACATATACACTAATTGAAACTGTAAATAAAAGAATCTTCAGCACAGATTTCTTTTCACAGGCTAAACTTCAGGAGAAAGCTGAATGGATGAAGAAATAATTTTTCAAATTTTTGCCTTTTTATTTAATTTATTTTAATAATAATATAAATAATTTTCATCATATTATTTATGATAGTATAAAATACACATGAATAAATAGAATAAAATATATTTTTAATTTGAATGCCTTTTCATCGACTTTTTAAACAACCTAGAATTTTTATTAGTGTAGTTTTTACATTTTCACACTTCACACATATATATTTTTCATCTACTAATTTTTCTTGTGCCGTCAATTTTTTTAAGTGTTTTTAAGCAATATTTTTAATGCTATTTTATATTTGCTAAAAACTGGAATCTATCTAAGGAAGGTGAGCTCAAAATGCAAGTTTATTATAAGTAACATCAAATTATTAATGCTTAGAGCTAGAGAAAAATATAAGTAAGGTTTTTGCTATATAACGCTTTACATGTTTAGATTAGATAGATTTTAATTACAAAACCAAATTGATTTATTTACAATAAAAATAATAGTGCTTGAAAAAGCCAAAACATAAAAAATTAAAATGTAAATAACAATTTTAAGTAATAATATTCAATAATATAGGTGAATGTTTATAAATTATTGTTTAAATTTTGCAGAAGAAACCCGACTGGTCCAAGAAACCTGGTGATGATAAGAAGGTAAAAGAAGAAGAAGTTGAGGCATAAGAAGGCGTTCTTTTTAGAAGGATTGTCTTTTGTTATCAAAAACTCCACCCTTTGTATATTTGTATACTGTTTATTTAACAATAACAACTTATATGTACTATCGTTACAGAGTGACTCTTGAAAATGTGCGGGGTAACACAAAATAATAATTATTTCCATATATTTTTATGCACGAACTTACACCCAACCCCCTTGTATTTTAGCTTGATATATATGTTAAATATTTAAACACTATGGATTCCTCTGTATTTATGTTATTAATTTAACGTCAAAAGAAAATGAACTGTGTTCTTACGTGACGGTTTTTATTTGTCTTGTACCTTGTGCACATCCTTCCACTTTCCATTTATTTTTGTTTTTCCATATTTTTGGTTTTTGTGTCTGATGTAGTTTAGTACCTTATTGTTTACAAAATATCATTGTTTGTACTTTAGTAAAATTTGATTTACACGAAAACCAATTAGAAAAAATAACTAATATTTTATTTTTTATTTTGGGTAAAGTTTTCTATAATTATTAATTAAACGAACCAAGTTTTGTGCTGTTGAGGTCTGTACGATTGTGTCCTGTATGTCAATAACTGGTAAGTGTTTCATGTATTTAAATTCATATTTATTTAGAATTAAACAATACATAAAATATTCGCTCAACCTTAAAAAAACGCAAGTTTTAGGAAATTAACAATAAAAACGGTTAGATAAATTTCTCTTAAATAAAAGAAGAAAAAAAAACGCGCAGCACCGTATAATATCATAAATTCGCCATTATAAATAAAATGCGATTAATTTAATAAATACAAATTCATATTTTGGCAATTACAATTTGCATTGCTAACTTTATACATTAATCTAAATGATTCTCATTTCATGATAGCAAGAATAGGAATTTACTTGTTCTAGGAAAATTTAGAAAATTTTATTCCTTTTTACCGGAAGGTAGACAAAAATTAGTTTTTAAAACAAAAATAATTTTAACAATTGAAATAATATTTCATGAAGCAATTTTGTTGAAGCATTTCTGCTAGAGCGAAAATTATTGAAAATACCACCTTAATTTAGTTAATATATTTATAATCACAGTTGAACATAGTGAAAGAAACAGAATTATTTAATATAGGTTAGACACTTATTATATGCATTACGAATTAAATAGACACACCCATTTCTTTGTCATTATTAACAAGTAAACCTTAGTATATGGCTATATAATCGGTTATAGAACCATTACGCAATAGTGAAGTAAAAAAAATATACGCATTTTGGTGAGATCATATCATATTTTCATTAATTTTCTAATTAATAATATTTTAATAACCTTCGGTACCCTGTTTCACTAAATATATTTCTTAGAATAAATATTAAATGCTATACTCCAAATTATTTAAGTCGTTTTTGTTTTTCTGTTAAACAATTAACTGACACAATTGATACGATTTATGTGAAATTAATTATAATAATAACAAATTTTAATAGCCATTTTCTTGTTTCCGGTACCTTTTTTGAAAAAAAATTTATTTTTCTTATAAGTGCAACCGTTTTCGAGTTTTTGCAGTAACTGCAAAAATAACTAGAGTAAACATGCACTTCCGTTTTCAAAATAGGAGGTTTTCTTCATAAGCATATATATATATACACACACACACACACACACACACACAAATAGGCGTCATTCCAAAAATAGTCGGAATCGATTCAGGGAAGGTGAAAAGCTATATTTCCGTTAAAAACTCGAGATTTATTATTTTCATACTGTTTACAAGAAAGTAAAATGATAATTTTTTAGAATTTTATTCATTCTTTTCTGTTGCATTGAAATTTCCTGGTAGTCATTTTCTTTTATTATTCTTAGAAAATGTATATTAAATTTCAAATTATTGGAATTATCATAATACTAGGGGTGGGCAAAAGCAGTTAGATTGAATAGATATTTTACAACGTTTTGTCTGATTTGTAAACATGAATATACCTTTAAAATCCTAAATGCATTATTTACTAAACAAATAAAAATAGAACACAAACAATGTAAAGGAATCAATTTAAAACAGGAAGATCAACCATCCGAAGCAACTGAAGAGCCTCCAGCTGAAGGAGCCCCAACGGAGGGTGCCCCACCGGCTGATAGCACACAACCTACCGAAGGAGCACCTCCTGAAGGTGAACCTACAGAAGGACAACCAACAGAAGACGCACCTCCTGCAGAAGGAGCTCCTCCTGCTGAAGGCGACGCCCCACCAGCCGAAGGCGAAGCTCCCCCTACTGAAGCAGCGCCTGCAACAGAAGGAAAAACACCTACAACAGAAGGAGAAGCACCTGCAGAAGGTATTTAAACCTCTCATAAAACACCATTTGAAAATTAATTTCAAATTCATTTTGATTATTATTATATATTAGAACAAAAATTGAATTAATGGGCTAAAATATATTTTTATTGTCAACATTCAATTTAAATAGGAGCTCCACCTGCAGAGGGTGCAACCCCTGCTGAAGGAACCACAGAAGGTATAAAATAAAATCATGTATAATATATTAAAATTTTAAATTGGAGCGTTTAGGTGCCCCAGCTGCCGATGGAGCCACTGCCGAAGGAGCCCCAGCCGAAGTTGCTCCAACGCCGGAAGGCGTAACACCCACAGAAGGTAAAAATTACGAATTACGATAATTATATACGGATCTAAGTACGTTTGTGGTACGTGACTCATATATGTGCATGCGTCATTTCGAATTCGTTTCAGATATTTTTTTTGTGGTTAAAAATAATCGAAAGTTGAGTGTCACATTTATTTTGAGTTATAAGTAATACATATTTCTAGAATTCGTCGAAAATGTAATACAATATTTTAAATCAATTTTTAAATATATAATTAACTAAAAAAAAAAAAATATACGCTATTAACAATAGTACACGGTAGCGAATTATTGTTATAATTAACAGGCGAAGCTGCTCCTGCTGAAGGTGCTGAACCAGCTCCCCCTGCAGACGGAGCGCCAACCGAAGCGCCTGCTCCACCTGCAGAAGGCACCGAACCTACAGCAGAAAGTATAAACTATATTAAAAAATCAAACCATAAAAATAGCGCTATTATTTGAATTAATGTAGCCCCTCCAGCTGATGCAGCTTCACCGGAAGTAGCAGCCACCCCTGATGTGCCTGCCGAAGCGCCTGCAGAAACCCCCGCTGATGCCCCAGCGGATGAAGGTCGGTACCCAAAAGCTTGTCTCATAGAATTCCTAGCCCATAGTATATTCATTTTAAGTACAGCTAAATCATCCATTTAACCCCCTCCCCCTACATTAGTTGTTATATTTTGCATTTTTATTATGAGCATTTATTTGTAGCATTTTTTAAATATTTAATTAAAATGATGGGTTAATAATTGTATTTGATTTAAAAATTTTCAGCACCTGCTTCCTAAATACTTTTATGGGCTGTACCCCGGAAGTGGGTTTATTGTTGACGGATATAGATCATGCATCCGTGATATGAATGAGGAAACTTTAATCAACAAATGTCGCATCAAAATAAAATTTATCGCACTGTGATGTTTAAAAAGAAAAATTCTAACTTTTGTGCTATAGCATGTATTAAATAAATTTATTCATCTTTCATACTCCATTATTTATTTATTTATGTAAATACACCTTAAAAAATCAAAACAATAGGTTTCAATAAAAATGCTGTTACTTCCGGTCTTTCAAGGTGATGTCACAACAAATATAATCAGCGCGCCTTAAAAATATTACTAATTAATAATTAGCAACATTCTTTATAAATAAATTAACATAAGACACATAATATAATAATAAATTAATTTTTATTTTTAATAAAAATACATCTATGCATTCTATTTGCGAATTACAATATTTGGTAGTTTATTTGACATGTGAGTTGTTTCTAATTGGAATACATAAAGAATGAAATAAAACAATGAGAAATCGAGGCAATAGAAGAACAAATAATAGTCCATTGTTAAAATCGAAGCATTATTGCGCCGTCACATGACTAGAGAACTAGGAAAACGACGCGCTGTCAAACCAACACGCTCAGTAGTGTTGTGGTCCCCGTGCAAGTTGTACCTCAGAAACGAGTTCTCCGTTTGATTATTTCGCGTAACTTAAACGAATTTACGTGTACTAGTGTAATTAACAGTGCTTCTGACGAATATGGAATCAGCCAAGGACGGATAAAAATAATTAAAGGTGAGTGGGATGAGTTAACCTATTTTTTTTTATCGCATTAATTTCACCGATAAATAGAATTTCGATTGATCGGACGCGAAAATGTGCGGCTATTGTTTACCTTGACATTTGATTTATCAAATGATGCCCCGAAAATATAAATGCGTTTAGTAAAAAAAAAAGTTTGAATATTAATCAACGATTGTCTTAAATATAGTTTAGATTATGTTGAATCATGCTAGGTTATTAAAATTATTATAATTTTGAAAATAAAAATAAAATTTGATGCCTCCTCGCCATAAATGTCTACCTGATAATTACATACATAGTTAATGTGTTTATCTTATAAGTCGTAGTGAATTAGAATTTTAATCTAGTAGGCATGTTTAGACTTTGAATTAGATGCTACGTCCTTCGTTATAAAAGGCATGAATTTTGCATTTATTTACGTTTTAATTAATAATCATGCGATGTAATTAGTAGAGATTTACGTGATGGCTAATTAAAATTAACCTAAATAACTACATTATACAGAAAAATATAGAATAGGTGTTAGAAATATTATTTTCCGAGTCGTCATTGCAATTTATTCATCTTTATTTCTGCCACATAACAATTTGATTTATTTGATAATATATATATACATAATTAACGCTAGTTACGAATTTCAACACTAAATTTTAATTTAGATAAATCTGTAAATTTATTTTTTATTTATTATTTTCCGAGTCGTCATTGCAATTTATTCATCTTTATTTCTGCCACATAACAATTTGATTTATTTGATAATATATATATATACATAATTAACGCTAGTTACGAATTTCAACACTAAATTTTAATTTAGATAAATCTGTAAATTTATTTTTTATTTATTATTTTCCGAGTCGTCATTGCAATTTATTCATCTTTATTTCTGCCACATAACAATTTGATTTATTTGACAATATATATATACATAATTAACACTAGTTACGAATTTCAACACTAAATATTAATTTAGATAAATCTGTAAATTTATCTACTATAAAAGAAACAATAGAGTTTAGACGTTTCGTAATTTTATTTTCTATTTAAAATTTGTATTGTATATAAATTATTTAAAAATATAAATGTTTAAAATTGAGCATTTTTTAACCATCCTGTTAATGAACGATGTGATAAATTAAATATTTGGCATTGAGAAAATTCATTGGAACCCGCTGGGAATCGAACCCAAAATCTTTAGATTCCCTGTAGAATCCGATGAATTTTTCTCAATGTTAAATATTTAATT
Organism: Nebria salina; assembly: GCA_944039245.1. Classification (NCBI taxonomy): domain Eukaryota; kingdom Metazoa; phylum Arthropoda; class Insecta; order Coleoptera; family Carabidae; genus Nebria; species Nebria salina. The sequence continues at coordinate 4,202,061 of OX063269.1, forward strand.
TCCATCCTAGTATTGCATGCAATGCGAATTTTTGACTTACAATTAGTACTTAATTGTACATATTTATTGTTTTACCATACGATAACAGTTGGTAGCAGTGTGTTAGTAAATGATTAGTTCAGTTATCCTATACGCTCATTGGTTAATTTGGCTAGAAACTGCTCGATTACCTAATTCGAAACATTAGGTACGTTCTTATTTCTTTAGTAGGAAGATTTTTTGTCATATTACATATGACGTCATATGTTTACATTTTTGAAAATACAGCGATACAAATTCTAAAGACGGCCCTGGACACTTGAGTTATTATTTAAAATATTACTTCATGATAATACCTATTTAAAATTCGATATTAGGCTTAATTATATAGGTTTTATACATAACAGTACTTTCATTGTCGTTTTATTTTAATAAATTTAATCATAAAACAAATAAAAGTTTACAAGATGAGTTCAACTTGATTTATGTGTGTTGACTCGAAGAAAATCTGAAATTCATGAACAGATGAATGAATTATGTTAAAAAAATTTATTTCCGTTGGTTTATATTTGTTAAAAAAATCCTTTGTGAACTATGACATTAATTTATTATCGCCTTGAACTATTTCGTTTTTAGCAATAACATTAAACTAGTAGCATAACAACAAATAGCAATTTAGAGAATTTTATTAAAACACTATAAGGAAATAATTATTTAAAATGTTTCATTATTTATTTCGTTGGCTATTACAGTTCTGGATATGTTTACTAATTGTAAGCTATGCATGACTTGTATACAATACGGATATAGTTATTAAATAGATTTAAATATTAATTACATTTCTTTGAAATGTAAACATTTAAATCATCCATTTTCAAAGGGCTCGAAATTTTAATTAATACGCTTTTACAGTTGCTATCACACCATGACATAACTTGTAGATAATAAGGAAATAATAATTATTGTTAAATTGACGCGAAAATATTAATTACAGCACAATTTTAGTAGTACGAATTTCGAACACAAGGAGTTTTAGTTTCTAAACCCCATATAGTGTATTTTTAGACTGTTCTCTGTCGTGAGAGGGTTTAAGCTAGTGTCTGTTTAATTTTAGCGATAAAACATAATTGTTGTATTAGATAAATCAATTTAGTTTTTAAGTTATGGTGATACTAAAACGCCTACTAATTTTTGTTGCCTACATGCAATCAGTTGTTTCCTATCCATAACATGTGCATTGCTCTCATTTCTTAGTTCATGGTCTTTGCACGAAAACAGGCCCTATTTGAAGTCGCCGCTTCGGAAATATAATACCCTGCTTCTATTCTTCTGCCATTCGTTTTATTTCAACGGTAAAACATGTTTTGAGTACTCGGTTTTAGTAGTAGAATTGTTTTGTCTAAAAGAATTGAGCGAAAATGTTAAAACATTCCAGAAAATGTTCAATTCATTTTAGTAGAGTCCAAATATTTGAACTAGTTCACCGCGTGATTATTTCATGTTACACTTCTTTTGTTTTAATAAATATAATAATTAAACTACGCCGCAGCTACGCACTAAAAGATAATATTTTAGGTCATTGTTCATACAATTTTTTTTTTCAATGTTATTTCTTGCTTTGATGAAAATTGTTGATAGCGCAAGTGTTTTGAATTTAAAGTAAACGCTTAAAAAATCCATTACATCTCTACATATGCGCGAAAGACTCCAATTAAATGTATACTACCATAAAGAAACTGTAGTAAACATTAACCGAATAAGATCAAATATATTATGAAACAAAATTGGATTATCTTGTTATATTTTCGTAACTAGTATTTATTTTATTTATGATCTAAGTCACGCATTTTTATTGCTATGGAACGTATGGTGTCATCGGTTTCGGTCGACGAACTTCTTGCGTGGACTGTACCACTGACAGCTCACTGCGATCCTAGCGCTTTGTAACGGCAGTCGTTGGAAATATTGCGTTGTAGAATGACGGTTCATTATGTATCATCGTTGATATACCAAATATTAGTGAATCAGCATCGAAAAACAAACTAGAACTGTGAATAAAGACTGTGGTGAACGTGCCAAAAGTGTTACCGTGCTTTGAAATTGTTTCGTGAAACTTGTGAGGTTAGAACATACAAGTGGTTATTAACTAGAGTGCGACAAAAGAGTTCTTTGGCCTCTGGACACCCACTGATAAATGCCACGACATTATCGTCTGTCTTAATATCGATCTAAATTAACATTTGTGCTAAATTTATATGAAAATATGTCAGTGTGTCAGGCAAGAGCATTGTATGACTTTTCCGGTGAAGAAGGAACAGCTGAGCTGTCGATAAAAGCGGGCGAGACATTAACGGTAACGCGAAAAGATGTGGGGGAGGGTTGGTGGGAGGGGTGCAATTTTATGGGGAAAACCGGTTTGTTCCCGCAAGCGTACGTGGAAGAAGTGTTCGATTCTGAGCCTCCAAAAGTGCCCGCGCCAGTGCTTCATATGCTTCACGCAGTTCATGCCGATGATGATTGGACGGACACCAATGCGAGTAATCAAGCAACACCAACGCAGGATCAAGATGGCTGGGATGACGACTGGGATGGGGATGAAGATGTGTACTCAGAAATAGCTGGACACGCGCAACATGCTGATGCGGAACAAATGTATGCTAATGAAGGCAATACTTATCCGATGCCAATGACTGTCCACCGGTCGAAAACAGACGATGGCGATACTGTATCAGTGAGCGAAAGCCGCCAAGGTACAGTCACCAAAAAGAACTTAAACCGCTTTTCATCATTCGTGAAATCTGGAGGGGAAAACTATATACTAGGAATAACAAAATCCATTGTTTCCGACGCGGATAAGATCTACATCCGCCAAATAGAAGGCGGCTACTTTTGGGACCCAATCCTTCAACCCTATGGAGTTATAGTGGCTTCGCCAAAGAAGGAGTCCAAACTAAAAGGCTTAAAGAGTTTCATCGCATACCAACTCACCCCGTCGTTCAACAACATCCAAGTATCGCGGCGTTACAAACACTTCGACTGGCTCCACGAGCGGCTCACAGAAAAATACTGTTTAATCCCAGTTCCTCCGTTACCCGACAAGCAAATTTCAGGACGTTACGAAGAACAGTTCATCGAACACCGCCGAGTTCAACTCCAGGAATTCGTCAATTGGGTCTGTAGACACCCGGTTTTATCCCTCTCACCTGTCTTCCAACATTTCTTGACTTGCACGGACGAGAAACGATGGAAAGCTGGGAAAAGATCGGCCGAGAAAGACCCGCTGAGCGGTGCAAATTATTGCAATGCCATATCAGCTCCAGAAAGAAATCTACAATTATCTTACGTGGACCAACAATTAGATACTTGCGCTAATTTTATACACGGTCTGGATTTAGCTGTTAAAAATCTCATGGCAACCGCCAAAGATCAGTGTACTAAGCACCAAGGTCCATACAAGCGGGAGTATACCAGAATTGGTGATAGTTTCGCTAGTTTAGGAGCTGCGCTTGAATTGGATGAAGGAGTTACGCCTTCAAAACTAACAAACGCTATTAAACGTACTGGCGCAGCTTATATGTCGATAGCGAAAATGTTTGAAGACCAACCCAAGTATGATTGGGACCCGCTGTCAGATAAACTTCATATTTATAAAGGAATCACTTCCGCGTATCCAGACGTGCTGGCTGTCCATCGGGGCACGATGATTAAACGAAAAGAATGTGAGAAACTTACGGCTGAACACAAAATGGAAGTGATCCAGTTGATGGATGTGCAGAAGCGCACTGATGTTGTTAGTTACGCTGTTTTGGCGGAGATCAATCACTTCAGAGCTGAACGAGCTGTTGATTTGAAGGCAGCAATGAAACTTTACTTGCAAGAGCAAGTTCAATTTTATCAGAAAATCGTGGATCAATTACAACAAACTATTGTATTTTTTGAAGATGAGTAAATTTTAATGTTAATTGTGATGTGACCTTGGTTAAAGTTGTATCTAAGTGTAACAAAATGTCGCTTTTTACCTATTTCATAGTCGTATTTTCACTTCTTCTTTAACCAAAGCTGTTTTTCCGTAAGTAACCTAAAAGAGCGCGATTTTATCTATAGTTTAAATCAAAATTTAAAAACAAATTTATAAGCCAGAGAATTTTAGTTGGAAGCGGAAAAGCATAGACAATGTGTGACTTGGTTAAAGAAGCAGCTTATATCTAACAATTGTAATAAAATGTGACGTCATAGCGACCCTAATAATCTCTTTAACCAAGGATGTAATAACCAAATAGGTTATAAGCCTAAATATGTGTGAATTTACAAGAAACTTCTGTGATGTTCTTTATACACGTTTTTATTGATAGTATTCGTTGCAAAATTCCAATATTATGTATATTTTTAGATGTTTTTAGTTGTGTATTAATCTAGGGGGGCGTAGCCCCCCTCATTCTCTTGAAACAGACTGAATATTCTCTACACAGGTACTATATATGTATGCTTTCCCTAAATTTATATTTCCAACTCTTTACAGTTTGAACTCGTTTTTAAAAAGACTGATTTATTACAGTCGAATCGTTATTCTGCAATTGAGACATTATTTGTATAAAATATTCAAATTTTCTATAGTAAAATATACAATTAATTTTTTAGTATGTTTTTCTTTTACTAAAAACATTGCCTAAAATGACGTAAGTGTAATTGTATTTCAATTTAATAAATGTACCCAACCAACTAATGCCTTTCCTAATATGTGTATATCTATATATTAGTTACAGCTCAACATCTATATTATAATTTGAATTATTGTTATTTATATTCTTTACATATAAAAAAAAATTGTATATTGAATAATATGTCTATATAATTCTTATAAATGTGTATATATATTTTTATAGAGCATGTATGAAATAAATGTATATGTTGTAATGCACTGTGTGTTTTACCTAAAATGCAATCAAATTTTTATTAATTAAAGTCTTATTATCTGTCCTAAATTACAGCTGTACTCATTTCATTTAATTAACACCTTCAAACACAATTCTGTTCCGTTCAATTACGTTCAAATGGTTTTCGTTAATTTTTATCGCAATTAATCTTATTTGCGTTAGCAAAAATAATCACCACCAGTTACTACATTTTTATATATCAATTTTTTATTTCCCAATAATATTTGATCAGATAAAACTAATCTTTAGTGACTAATTCATCAATGAATAGCGACAATAACAGTGATTGTATCATGATAGGAGCTTACGCCGTTATTATGCAACTTAAGATTTGTAAGTGGTAGGGCGTATATTTGTAGGTTCTGGGTTCAAATCCCAGTGACATTTCAATTACTTATATAATTTAATAGAGCTACGATGGAATCGGGTTAAAGATACCTTCGCATCTCTCAACAATTATGATTGTAAAAATATGATTTTAAATTAAAATTATCTATTTATTGTAGCTACCAATTTAATTTGTAATCATTGTCTATTTTGTTTATCAATATTTGCAGTAGATTACGTTAAAGTACAGTCCGTGTCGAGATGTTCGCGAATTTCGAATGCATTTTGTTCGAACGTGTTTATTAACGAAAAATGTTTTGCTTACTAGCCAATTCTTATCAGTGGTACGTGTTCAAAGGTTATTTTATTGATAATAGTAGTATTAATATAACTGAAAATTTGTTTTGACTTTGTTTGTTTACTGAGTAAATGTTTTATTTGAATATATTTTGCGGCGTTTTACGCTAAGGTCGCGCATACATGTTTTATGAGATGATGACGAAATGTTAACCTTACCGCAAAACAATCATTAAACAATTATGACGTCAGTTTGTAGAAAAAAAAAAGTAAGGTGATTTGAGTCTAAAATATAGAAATATAGACATTATTACTGAAATAATGTAAGAAATTAAATATTTAATTTGTTAATTTGATTCAATTAATAAATCATTTTGTTGTTATGACGTAATTTCGAATTTCCCACGGAATTCTTACTTGCTTATCTGTTACATATTTACGGTGTAGGTATATAAAATAAAATATATGAAAACATGTCAGAAACGAAACGATATATTTAAATTTATTTTAAAAATTTTACGTAGGTATTATTTTATTTTCTTTCAAAGTATGTTAGGTATGAACTGTTTTGGCAAGGCTTTTCAAAATATTTAAATTGTTTCAATTTATTTTTACACTTATAAAAAACGCGAAAGTGTTTACTGTTTACTTGTATTTTAGTCAAATTGAAAAAAAAACTAAATAGGTCAGTTTATTTTGTACAGCTTCAAACATTTTGAATTATTTATTCTAGATTAAGTATTTTTTAAAGTATATTAAGAGAGATAATCGCAGAAAAAGAATAGCCCAAGTATATAAAATGAGCTAGTAATTACAATTGCATGTTACAAAAAGTGATAATTTATTGTCATTTTTGAAAACTAAGCGTTTTAGAGATTTTTTAAAAGTTTAAGCTATACAGAAGTGAATGATGTTTAAATTACAACAATTATGTATATTTTATTTTATTAATTTCAAGTGCTTTTAAGAGAAATGTTAAATAAACGTGTCAACACTGTAGCATTTTATAAATTGTCAGTTCATAGGTTTTCTGTTCAATTATCTGATTTGTTATAATATTTTGCATTAATAATAATAATTTGACCTTGGATTTATAGAGAATAAAAGAACACGAATAATTTAGGTAATATTTGTTTGTTTGGTATTTAAAATAATATAATTCATTATCTCTAAGCTGTGCATTGTTGCCACGTTCAGTCATACTATAGAATTTAGTTCTTCATTTTTTTAAAATTTTTATTTAATTTTTCGAAAACTACTTTGCCAAAATATGTTTCCTACACGTATTATTGAAATTATACTACGTTTTTAAACTTTGTAATGGCATTTGAGATGTATTTCAACAATTTTGTAACAGTTATATGTCTTTTAAACATCCTTAACTCATAATTAGCATTTAAATATGATTGTGAAAAAGAATGTCTTCCTGGTAAAGGTTGAAAATCTACTCAATGACTTTAGTGTTATGAGAACTAATGGTCGTTTGTTTGTATTGCGTAAAACCGGGTTTAAGTGTAACTGGTACATCAAAGCTAACAAAAAAATGGCACTAGCAGAGACTGTCATTCACAAAACCAGTTATATTCAATTTATAACCAGAACACGTACTATATAGTAGTACTTTACTAGAACCGAGATGTTCAATGCTTACTACCGTCTCCATATTGTCTGCTCAACTTTACTGTAGGTATTAATGTCAAGAATTATGCAAATAATAAACAATGCAAGGACAAATCAAGTGGTTTGTATAATGTTATGTGGAGTTGATTTATTTATTGCATTTATATATGTTGCAAATGTTGAATTAAATATCAAAGTTAACTTACCTTTGAATCGGTGACAAACAGTTTTTTATTAAGTTTAGCTACATATTTATAAACCACTTATAAACATATCTGTTATTGCCTGTATGTTTTTAATTGCTAGAATTTTAGTTTTTTGTCTTATACATTACATTGTTGTGTTATTATTATCGAAATCTTTTAAATACATCTCAAATATTTATACTTTCTTATACCAAGTCATAAATAAATATTGTAATCATGGAAAAAAATAGTTCCTGAGATTTTAACGGAATTATACATTTTGACCTTCCCTGACTATTTATTTTTGGAATAACGCCTGAATATCTGTCTGCATTTGTGTGAGTGTGTGTGTGTGTTCAATAAGAAATCCATCTTATATATAACATCATGTATATTTCCATCAAACCAGATTTTCTAATTACGGGTATATTTTTATTTCCAAAAACCGGGCAATATCTGTTTCCGGGGCAAATCTGTAAAAAAATAAGATATTCGGTACATTTCTTGACAGTCTTAAGCGAATACTCATTCTTACAACGGTTAGGCAGTGACCAGTGACGGTTTATTCGGCAACGACTCTAAAATGAAAATATCTTCAAACCTACGCAACCATGTAATTTATAGAACGACAAAAATCGACTACACGTATCTCAACTAGAGTATAACAAGTGCACTGATGTATAATAGATAATTTATTCGAGAATCCGACTGCGTCACCTGGCAAGAATGATATTCATGTGTGTTGGTTTGTGGTATATGAACATACATAGCCTCACCTTTTCACAGGGTTTTATGTAGATCTCTATCAACAGGCACCGCTTTTACTACATGGGTGGCGCAACAAGGATTTTTGAAATGGGATCAACTATAATTAAACTGACATGTTACTTAAGCCAATCCGATTGGAAAGATATTTATTTCATTCTATTACATTCTACACGGGCACGCGCTCATTACTAACTAATACATTCATAATCATTCATTCCCAAAATATCTAATATGTTTAGAATCACTGTTTTTGTTCCTAAATAAATCCACTTCATTACCTATATGAAGATAAATCTAAACAAACGTTTCTATTTTTATTTCGTTTTATCTGGAACCGATGCACGTTGAAACCAGATAAAAACTTCTAAAAGGAAACCTGATGACCATAAGAGTCAAGAGGTGTTTCCGGTTCTTCCTTCAGATGAATCGTGCGTAGGCGCTAAGTTTATTGCCGCAGCAGCTACATATGGTACAGAAAGACACCAATCCTCTCATCAGTTACGTCATTTCTACCCACTACATAAAATTGTATCGCTTTTTACTTTCTTAAACAAAATTATAAGTAAGTATTGTAAATCATAAACTATTTCAAAATCGAGATTTTTATGAAAATAACCATTTTGAGCTTCTTTTACTCAATATTTACTTTTGATCTTCCCTACATAAAGTCTAACTATTTTTGGAATGACGTCTGTCTCTGTGTGTGTGTGTGTGTGTGTAAAACTTTAAACTTAGGATTTGTATATGCCTGGCAAGACAACTTCCTATTTTTGAAACAAATATTCAAACCGAAAGTGCTTGTTTACTCTATTCAGTTTTTGCGGTTTCAAATATGTATTGATGGATATGGTGGAGTCTAAAATTACGAAATATATTTATATAATATTAGAATCGTTTCTGCAATAATTAGCCAACCGGAAGTGGTTTACTTAAAAGTGTTTTCAATTTTTGTCCATTTTAATAAAAATTGTACTTGTTTAGTAAGGAAGTAGCAAAGTAGTTTTCTTCACTTCTTTTGCATAAAAAGTTTTTTAAATAGCTTCCGGTTTACATGCTATGAATATTTAAAATATAATGATTTTTATCTATTTAAGTATATTTTGAAACAAAAGGTTATCTATTTTTAATCAAAATCGCTTTAATATAGAAAATATAATTAAGTTTTTTTTGTTGATGAACAATTTATTTAAATTATTTTTCTATTCTTTTCATCTAAATTGATAGACCTACATGTATAAGAAAGTTGAGCATTGGACACTGAAGATATTTTGATAATGGGCGCAGCAATTCAAAATAATAAAATTTTACTACGAAAAAATTCATGAAAAAATAAACAAGTATGAAACTTGTCCGAAGTGACACCAGTATAGTAAATATTTGACGAGTAAAAATGATGTGCTTATCGTGTATATCTTAAAGACCCATGTGGGCTCATATTCTTGTTCTTATTTACCGTTGAAGATGCACTGGACCATCTACATATATACGCACTTATATACGTACATAAATACGTATATGCACTACGCAATCAACATACCACGACCATATGTGGACAACCACAGGCTAACTATTTTATAACCAGAGGATTCGTTGTTCTTTCTACACAAAGTGTAAGAACAATTGGAACGATTTACAACAACTTAAAATGCATATATTTCATATGTATAACAGACTCTAAATTTAAGCCAAACTGCAAATAAAGTTATCTAAATCTGGATCATGAATATGTATTATTTTATTTAAATAAAATTACGTAACTACTAAACATAATAAGATACCTAAACTTATTCACTACCGGTTATGATATGATTATTTTCAATTTATCATAAAATATTTGAAAATTTGCTTTACAAGCAAAATTACGTTCATTAAATATCCGCAATCGCCTTTAGAGCACACACACACACACACACACACACGCACACACACAGAGAGACGTTATTTCAAAAATAGCCAGAATCGATTGGGAAGGTCAATAAGTATATTTCCATTAAATTTTCATGATTACAATACTTACTTATTACTACGTATAAGAAAGTATATAGTACTGTTTTCGATTTATTATTTGAAATATAATTGAGTCCAAGTTGACTATTTTCATCATGAATAAGACTCATAAATAAGACTAAAATTACAAAATATGATTTTTAAGTATATTTTAAATTATATTAGACAGACGTCATCTGTAGGTATAAAATCTAACTCCAAACAGAATAAATCTAAAATTACAAAATATTTTACATTTATGTTTATTCTAAATTAAATTTAGAAGTGCTGATTAGTTTTCTGTAGCAACCAACCGGAAATTGTACTTATAGTTTTTGTCTAATTTAAAAATATTTCGAATAATTCGAATATTAATTAATAAATTAAAAGTAATGTAGTTTCATCGTTTAATGAAACAACTTCATTCATGCTCCTACATTTTGTAGAAGACTGCAAACTGCTAAAAATATACTTTTTTTAACCCTTGCTCCCATAATTTATTTCTATAAAATTAACATTTACAAGTCAAAAAACATTTCGAAGACTATTACGAGAATATGTATTGTATATATTAGTCACGATCACACATTGACGTAACATTGACTGTTTTATGTTCAAAAACGATAAAATAAAATAATCACCGCATTATTTATCTTTAATTTCTTATTTATAGGAACGTATGTTTATTCTTGACATTTTACGACTTTCTCCATGTTGCTGTTTGAAACATTCGCATAGTATCAAATACTTTTTCCGCTTGAATTTCAAACAAATTTAATATTTTACAATGTACAGAATCATAATCAAACATTTTTTATTACAATTATATATTTTTAATAAACGATCATTTATAATCATATTCATAAATAAGACTACAGCCACAATAGTACTAAATATAACTTGGTTCACTGCACATTAAAATTTAGTGTTTACTTTAGAAGTAATCACGTACTAGAATTATTTAAAAAACACTTACGATACATTATTTCATTTAAGTTTATTTATCCTAACTATTTTGTGTTCGTTAGTTTAGGACCAGTGCCAAAATATTCGAAATATCGTTACAAATTGAGCGCGCATGATCTCATTTATTTATTATCGTAACTGTCATGCGGCTAATTTAAGTTTATAGCTCAAATATAAGTCACATTTCGAAAGATTTGTATTAAAATTTATACTTTAATTATTTGGCAGATACAATGGATTTGACCTGTCCAAAAATCAGCTGAAAAATGGCCCAAAAAACGCGGGACTCTGGTTGTTGCAGCGTCAACTTCCTAGTGTACGTTCTTCATTTATTCAATGTGATTTTTTTGGTAAGTTTTACCTGTTTGGAGTTCCATATGATACTATATCGTTATTTTTGATTTAGTTTTCTGGAATTGCTGTTATTGCTGTTGGAATATGGACGATTCTTGATAAACATCAATATATTTCGCTTCTGACTTCTGTTACTTATCCAGTGATCGCTTATATTTTGATAGCTGCTGGGATTCTAGTAATAATCGTTACTTTTGTTGGATATTGTGCAATCTGCCGGGAAAATCGCCCAAAATTATTATGGGTGAGTTGCAATTTTATTCTATTATAACTAAGTTACCAGAGAATGGATAAAGAACAAGTGATTTTTTGCTATAATTTCCATTTTAATAAGATTGATTGATAACAATCACTAAATATCACAATTATATTTTAATTTGATTCGTATTTTTATACCATATCCTTTATTAATTATTAGCAATTAAAGTTTTATATTCCCTACAAACCAAAATGGGCATAGTAATCGTTTATTTTACGCAACCAATGAACGCTTTAGAAAACAAATATATTTAAATTAAGCTGTTTTTTTGCAAAATGTTAGCACTTAATACGGAAATCACAAAATGCAAATAAATTAGGAGCTAATTAACAACAAAAATCAACAGAACAGTTAACAATCGATTGTCACTGATCAAAATGTTGCAAACACTAAATTTACTCTTTTTCTTACGTAAACACCAACGTGCAACATTAATCATTTTTAATTTATAAGATTTTTAACAATATAATTTAATATAATAGTTTAATGTTATAAAAATATTTCATAAAAGAATAAAACATTTTAAAAGTATCAACCCTAGATTGAATTCGTAAAATATATTAATAGCAACCAAATCAACCAACAAGTACAACGGCTTGCATATGTTTTGGAGTAATATTATTAACTTCATAAAATGTAAAGCACAAATTCTCAAAAAATTCCATCTTTTGATGAGTGTTCGTTAGTTTATAAATAAAGTCTATTACATAATATTTTTAGAGTGTACTACATAAATATAATTATGTTTCTCTTAAATGGGGTAGAAAATTACTATCGAAAAAATGCTATTTTAAGATGGGTCGTACATTTTAAATTAGTAAAAGACCTTTGAAAATGTATTCTTGTGATTTTATTTTTATTCCGTGAACTTTTACACCGCTAAATATCTCTCATGTTCGTCACTTAAATTGATGGCATTTTAACTGACACCCACACGTCATATTATTACCTGTTCCTTTGCAATTACCTGTTATTTGTGCTAAGAATAATTCGAACGTGACTTTGTATATTAAGCAATAAAGATGCGTGAACACTCTAATAACTAGATACAATCATTCATTATTCTCAATCATGTCAAAATGAGCTTGTTAAACTGCTTTATTATAAACGTTATAATAAAACAGACAAACACTAGGTTTAAGTTTGTTTTGAAAATATTTACGTAAAAAAAAACAAATTAGCAATCAAATAAATGAAAATATATTATCAAAAATATTTATTATGAATTGACTACAGTTGATTACGTAGTTTTATTTCGCTTCACAATTTTCAATTGTTGTTTCTTTATTGCAGTTTACATTTCTACTATTGTTAATATTTTTACTCGAAGCAATGGTTGGAATAATTGCGTACATTTACAAAGACCACGTCGAAACCGAATTGGAATTGAATCTCAACAACACATTTTTGGAAAACTATCAAATAGATCTTGATAAAACTATCGCAATTGACAACATGCAGCAAGAGTTTAAATGTTGCGGCGCAGTTCGTTTCGAAGACTGGAAATTTAGCAGATGGCGTTTGGAGCATAAAGCCCGAAGGAACAGAGTTCCAGATTCGTGTTGCATTACCATGAAAGAACATTGCGGGCAGAGTGATCACCCCAGCAATATATATTATAATGTAAGTTGAATAATAAAAAAATATATATCTGTAGTATGTGGAGTTATGTATGGCATTTAATAATGAAAATATCTGAAGTGTCCTGCACTGGACTTTATTATACGAATAGATACGTATATTTGTTTAAATAAAAAGTAAACTGAAATACAAATATAATAATTTTGTTGCAATAAACAAATGTTTCGTATAAGATTGTTTTTTGGTTGAGTTATATAATGAAATTTATTGTTCTAGGGTTGTTCTAATAAATTTGGAAACACATTGGAGTCTCATTTAAACATATTGGGAGCTGTTGGATTAGGGATTTGTGTGGTACAAATCTTTGGTATGATATTTTCATGTTGTTTATACATTAAAATAGGGTCCGTTCTAGATTAGGAGTCAATAGTGTGGTTATACGTAATGTACAAATTAGATTTTAGTTTATTTAAGATTTAACCAAAAAGTAATATATATATATATATATATTGTTTTTATTAATTTTATTATATTATACATGTAGATAATAAATATATTTATTATTAGTTGATAATCACCATTGATTTTTCTTGTTTTAAGCAGGGTTGAAAATAAATTTTTGCATGTTTTCCAAGTGCCCAAAAAGCATATCTTCATTTGGGGATAAAGCTACAATAATCCAACCAAATATTGCCAATAGTGAACGCCACATTGATAAATTACTCCAGTAATTTAAGTCTGTCACTGTAATCTATAAAAAAATTACAATGAGCACCATATTTCTTGTAGCGCACCGTAAAAAGTAACTAAAATTCAAAGTGAACAAATATCTGCATTTTATACATAACAAAAAAGTCATAAGTGCATGAATGTATGAAAGTATTTTATTATTCCCAAAGATTTGCTAGGTATATTTTAAATTTTTTATTTATTATTACAACACTTTTCACATTTGAATTCAACTTGTCAGAATATTTATATTAAATATTGTGAAGCTATTTAATAACAAAATAATAAATAATTTTTAAATGTGAAACTAATTAAGTATATACTATATTTATAATACTCATGCAGGATTACATCAATACGAATTAATTATTAATCTAAGATTATTTTTATTTAATAATGCAAATAAAGTTAATTACAATTATTAATTGATTAAAATCGTTTCACTTTTACTAAGTATTGTCCTTATATTAAATGTAAAGTTAATTATTGTTGTTTAACTTGACTATAAAATAATAAATAAATATACAAAATCTACGATTACCATTAATTTTTATTGGTGCAACTAGCCATTAAAAATATATTTTATTAATTTAGATTTCAAGCGTCTATTTGAAAAGTATTGAGTGCAGATTTTCATGGTTTGAGGTTATTAATTAATGTTTAAAACAATTATAATAGTTTTAGATTGAATTTAAAGATAGTAAACGAGTAATCTATTTAAATGTGCATATTTGGTAGTTAATATTAAACAGTTTATTACATCAAAACAGTTTATTCTATGAAATAGGATGTTTTTAAATGAGTTTTATTTAATTACTAGAAAATAATATTTGCATTAATATTGTTACATATGTTTTATTTATGCAGTACCATAGTTTGAAATTTATTTAAGTTTTGTTTTCGCTATTTATTCAAATATCTATAAATCTGTTTTATGTCTATGTTGATTTAAAAACTATATAATGTTTAAACAATTCAGTAAGATTTTAGAATCCGTAGAAGTATTTGAAATGCCAATAAATTATTATAGTAACATTTTAACAGTCTTTAACAAAATTATAAATAGAAAAGTTTGCTAAATAGATGTTGTTTCAGAATTCGAAGTTGCTTTATGCGCATCGAATATTAAAAAAATAGTTAAGCTTAGTTATTACTACTTACCAGATTTTGAATAGTCTCATTTGGAGCCGTATCATTTGGATAATAATTAAACATAATCAATCTCTCATCATATTTGGCCGTTACCAAATGTACCAAAAACGCGCTGCTGTAAATGATAACAACAACACAACTCTTCCTATTATAAACCAAATCGCTAAAATGAACGAAATTCATATGTTTGATATCGAATCTAAAATATACAATTTTAAGTTTAGGACGAAACAGTACTTAATATCATGCTTAGTTTTACCTGTCGTAAACTGATATAAGACATATAATGCACAAAAAGAAAAACATCGCAGTGTAGTGTTCAGCGTAAGTTTGATATTGTTTAACAAATTCCTCGTTCACAACACAATCATGTGTTATAATCGTATGCGCTAGAGCAACGCCTGCTAATAAACCGTGGCATAAAGTAGTAAAAGGAAGCCAATATTTTTGTGCTTTTACTGCTAATTCTATTGGTTTCAAGTCGGAAAATCTATAAGTTATATCATATTTACTCCTAAACAGTAGTCTTTTGTTTTACAAAGGAAATATAGTGGTTAATTGGTTCCCAAGTGACGTCATTGCGTCAATTTGAAATTTAAATACATTTTGGTTGAACTGCGTTATTGTAATGGTTTTAAATATGTTGTTTTTAGTGTTTAAAATGAAATTTTCTAACTTGGTGCATTTCTGATATCTGTGAATTATAAAGTGTGGCTATTTGTTGAAACTATTGGTGAGTACCTTTTCTTTACATCATCATTGCGTTGTATATCAATACTACTGTATAATCTATCTCGAGGCGTGGCCTCAAAACCATTACGCTTTTGTACGTAAACATTATTTGAGCGCGTAGGCACTTTAGTGTGCCCTTCTTGTTGATATGTAACTTCCTGCCCATCCCGCTCAAAAACATCATCTTGCAACTCTTCTAACGCTACCGTTATCTCAGTTTTCGGCTCTAATTCATCGCGTTTACGATGCTTTTTCTTGTGACTTGAACCAGGCAACGGTGACGATTCTTTTGATTTCAACTTGGACTTCTTCGCTTTACGTTTCCCAGGAATCATTTGTTCTCTGCTATCACCAATTCCTGCAATACTCTCCTCCGAGTCGAACTGTTTCTTTTTGCGCGATTTGGATTTTTGAGATTTCATAATTCCCGCCAGTAGTACGTCTTCTTTCTCGCGGTTTAGTACATTCTGAATCTCTTTGTACGTGCTGGCGTCCAATTCAATGTCGATTTTGCGGTCATCTTTTCGGCGTTTCAGGACGCGTTTTTCTTCCGGGCTTAATTGTTCCAGCTGCCCGGAGAGTTCTTCAGGGATTTTCTCTTCTTCGTAGAAGCTTAAACTTTGAGGGCGGGAATCGGTGAAATGGCTATATTTACCTTTATCGTTTTTTATCTCAGATTCCATGAAACCGATTATTCCGTTTTCGATTTTCGGGATAATTTGCAGCTCTGAATCGATTGATATGTCTCTGCTGATTTGTGCTATGTTGAAATTATCATTTTTATCTTCTATTGTAGTTTTATTTGATTCAGAACTCGAATCGACTTTGTTTTCGCTTTCGTTCGATTCCGTTTGTTTTATTTCGTCTCGAGTTGGTTTGTGTACCGGTGCAACAGTTTCGATTAATTCATCTTTTGTTTGACGTTTTCGTGGTCTCGGTTTCGGTGACGACTTCGTACTCATTTTGAAATGAGTTGCGCGCCTTTATTTTATTCAACTATTGATTTTATGTCTATCCCACTGTTTTTATGATTAATGCTTTATTTTATTACACAGTCCAATCAATTTCATCGTATTTTATTACTTTTATATTAAACACCTACACATCACATTCAATAGAATAGAGATACTATAATAATAAACACGTATATTCGTATTTTAATCTAGTACTAGCTAAGCGCTCTACATTGGTCGCCATTTATAAACAAAATAAACCAATCAGGTTAACCAGGCATGAAATATAAAAATAATACAAAATGAGTCTCCCAATTTTCTAGTTACTTTATATAAATTATGGGCTGGGGTGTGTTATATATAAATAATCATAATAAAATAGATATAATACGTACATTTAGTACTAGTATTACTGTATAGATGGCAGTACTAGTTTGAAAATCCTATTTCGAGTCCCACTTTAGACGCTTTAGACAAAGCTTACGTTTTATGTGGAGATTTGAATTATGGTTATTGTAAAGTTATTTATTCGTTAACTTAAAAATAAAATGGCGCACGTTTCAAATGAATTTAGAATGTAGATGTCCTTGCGAAACAAGTTTCTAGTAGCCTTAGATTTTTTTCTATTATTTCTTCGCGTATTTCTTTTGTATTTATGAGTTATTAGTTATGATTTATTTAGTTCAGATCATGTTCTCATAAATAATTGTACTATACATGAGCAATACTATAATGTCTATTTTTTTGAAATGCCAAAATGATTAATATACATATTTGTTAAATAATGAAATGCAAAACTACTAAAATAAGCTTGGAATTTTATTAGCACTATAAACAAAATGTTATATATTTCTGTCGCAACTAGTCACTTTTGAAATGCATGATTTTTATAAAAAAATATATAAATGAGAGATTAAAGTTTAGAAAAAATAGATATATTTTGATAGCTCAATCATTGCTAAAATTTAAAAGGTTAAGCAAATTTTATTCTTATATTATTAAATACCACGGCATCTCAAACTTTTGAAATTTAATATTTAAATAAGAATAACTTATTTACCTGATCTGCTAAGAATCAATTGAGTGTTAAATATAATTATATATAAAAATAAATAAATAATAATACATATCATACCCAATAATAATAAGATTATAATTTAAAACTATTTATGTTAATTTAATTTCTTAAATAATTTTTTCATATAAGCTTCTTTAAAAACATATATTTTTATTATAAAAACCAGATTCATTTATATAGTTTAAGAACCTCTGTTGTAATTGATAGAAATAATAATATTTTTTGTAATGATTATCAGCAATAATAAAAACATTAAAAATGTGCAAAAATCTTTAAAAATCACGCTTAACCTTCGAATATATTTTGCCTGATTTTTGACTTTTGATTTTGACGACCATGACAAAAATGTGAAATATTTCGTCTAAAAAAACTGAGAACAAGTTTGAAGATGACAGATGGACATTATTTTTTTTTTTGCAAAACAGGTGTAGTTTAGTGCTAACTAAAACCTGTTCAACAAAATATATATATTTTTGGAAAATTCTTCTAAAGTTTGAAAAACATATTTTTATAGTAGAATTATAACTCTGAAGTCTTTGCAACTACAGAATAAAAAAATATTTATTCCGCCCTCTGTTAGTAAGTTTTGATGTAGCTCAGTAAGCATTTAGTCAAATGTAACATCTATGCAACATATACGTCTCTGCAATATGATATAGTCGTTACATGTATCTAAATTGTTAAGGAGTAAGGTCGCGATAAAACAGGCTAAAATTGTTTCGTTTTTTTTTTCAAATACGACTCATTTAATGAAAAATTATTAAGCACAAACAGCGCAATTTGTACTATCTCTAGATTATCATGCATATAGCACCATTAATCATCGTGGTTTTTTAAAAGATTTATAAATAAAAGCGTGTTTTGTGGTTTTTATTAACTTGTATGTTAAACAAAATACTACTTTTTTCATGTTGCTTAGAATAATTTATGTATTTATTTGTGGCAGACCAATTTAGAAAATACTATTAAGTTTTCTGGATATTCGGACAAAAACATGTTATTATTGAAAACAAACGCAGTTATTGTTGGGCATCCACAGATGCAACACTAATTGGAACAACATTTTTTAATTACGCTTTTAGTTGATGAAAACTAAATGGCAAATGTAATGTGCAATTTTAAAGTTGTAGACTATTTTTAACTCTTTTCTTATTTGCAAGGTTCTTTTAGTAAATTTCATATATTTTCGGAAACAAGATTAAGAAACTTTATTCTTAAAATAAAATCTATTTGTTATTGGTCATACTTAATCAGATGTAGTTATAAATTATATAGCAATTGTATGTTATGAATTTCTATGGTCTATATCGAAAATTGCAATTAGAAATATCACTACTTTATTTAATTGATGGATTTAGTGGTTGGCACTTGTTGAAACATATTGAATTAAATTTAGACAAACACTTGGTAGTTTCACTACTTTATTGACTTACACATTGCGAATTCACCGAGAATAATTTAAATACTAAAATTACCTAATTCGAACGTGGAGTAATTATATAATTACTTTAAGCATAGCTTTATAAAACCCAAATAATCCAAAAAATAACAATAATCTTTGATATTTAAAAGAATACATCGTGACTAGATTTTTTGTTAATATTGAAGGCTCTTCCCAACTTCAAATTTAAAATAGCCTTGCATAGTTCTCTATAATACTTATAGGAAGTAATAACAAATATTGTAAAGACTAATGAGTCATAATTACTGTTCGAATTCAACCACAAGCAAAGCAATAGCCATGTTCAAATAAATTTATTTTTTATTATTCAATTTTAGCAAATTTATATAACTATTTTATGATTATAAAATATGACTCACTGTAGAAAAGGCCTAGCACAGTCACTAATCATTTATTTTTTAAATTAAGCCATTTTTAAAATATAAGATGTCAAAGACCTATTTTTTACTAATTATTTTTTTGTGTCTGGAAAAATTGTTTTGAAAAAATTTAATCAACATTTCGAAATTGCACAGAAACTGATTTACATTGAACTTTAACCTCTTGCCTGTATGACTAAGAGGCTATCTGTTTTCTGAGAAAAACTGTTTATCAATTATTACTCTTATACTTACGAAATTTTTCCATAGGTAAACATTTGATAGTTTTACTATCAAATTTGGTTTAGTTTAAAATAAAATAAATAAAACATACGGTTATATAATATATAATATTTATTGCAACATATTTTTACGTAAAAAAATAAAATTTACAATCGCTTAACATAATTCTACAAATATAATTATTAGTATTACTAATTTTATTTTTATATTAAATATAAATGTTATATGTTAGTAAATACATATATATAAATAAATAAAATTCCGAATTTAGTCGGAGGGCTAACTATATATATATTTATAATTTTTAAAGCTTAGTTTTATTATTCATAATAATATCATATAAAAATATCAGTTTTAATGCATAAAATAGGATAAATATGTAAATGTTAATATAAAAATATAAGTAAACCCTTTCAAAAAAAGTTATCAAAAATAAGTAAATTTTGAAAGGGGTAGTATTTTAGTAACTTAAATGACGTCCAATAACACGAAACATTTCGCTTTAATTTTTATATAAACCAATAATATCTATAAGCAATATTGTTGGATATATTAATATTGTGTTCACAGAACTTACAAGAAAGATATATCATAGATATATGGGACCAAAAATTACTGATTTTCAACTAGAACCCAACCGTCAATCGACCTCGCAACGTAACTCTAAACACAGAGCTCGAGATTTAATTCGCGATTACTTAACCGCGAACTAAGCGAGCACCACGTGCGTCACAGAATTACGCGCAACATCTAAAGTTGAATTCCATTGCATACTAATCAGTAAATATATTTTACTTAAAAATATTACGCTTTTAAATAAATACGAAGAGTTTTAATACCAGGAAATTACCTTCCTTTTACTCAACGATTTGCGCCGATTGTCGCCATACTAGCGTCGGCCATGTTACATCACTTAAAAACTGCGATTTTCAATAACTTTGAAATGCATTACTAAATAAATATTTGTTTACCATTTTACCCATTACCAACATAGTACCGAAGTGCACACCCCATTATTAATATCAATAAATTATGTACAACGAATAAATAATCATCTAACCTAACTTTTTACACAACTACGCTATAATTTTATAAACAGTACGGGTGGCAAAACTGATAGACAAGTCTTTGTGAACGTTCCGTCTTCTTCATGATTCCTTTTTTGTAGTATTGTCGTATGCTTCGACTTAACTTGTCGTAATTCATTGCTGGGCGGTTTTTCCGCTTCCCCCACAATTTGGCGACGCGAACCGAGTCTTCAATTTTAAAGACGCCCTTTCCGCGATCTAACCATCGAATGCACGAGCCGTGTATTTGGGGGGCGGCTAATAACTCTTTTAGAAACTGCCATAGGTGTATATGCGAGCCACCTGTCGCACGCGTGCCCACTGGTTTTGGACTGCTGGTCGTCTGAACTGGTGTCGATTCTTCATCGTCATCTATAAAAATAGAAGGTATTAATTAATTACAGTGTCGGAGATGAATATATATATTTTAGGGGCGTTTCTTTATCTTCATTTTTTATTTAATCTTTTTTATGGTTTATAATCGTAACTATTTATTTATTGGAAGTTTTAAGTATTCAAATTTAATATATTTTGATAACAATATATTTGAATTTCAACATTTTATAGGTTTCACGTGTTTATTGTAAAAGTATTGACAATGTATGAAGGCCGTCGACTTGAACTTGTTTTAAATTTTTTTTATTGTTATCATTATTTATTTGTGTGATTTAAGATATCTGAATTCGTTGTCCATCGATTCATAAATTATGTATTCGCGGTCAAAATTGCTATATGAATGTCAAAGGTAAAATGAGTGTGTGTGTTTATATCTTATTGTGAATAGCCAAAACTGTTGAAGGTAAAATTATGAAACTTTAAATTTAAGACTTGTATATGGACTTGATGTGCGCCTCTTATTTTTGAAAAGTATATTCAAACCGGAAGTGCATGTTTACTCTAGCTTCTGCAATAACTTGTAAACGGTTGCTCGTACAGTTAGTTAAAATAGTTATATTTAGAATAAAAGATATTTTTTGCATAACATTTGCTTCGAAAAGTTACTTCAAAACATGTACTGGTTACAAGAAAAATGTTGAGAAAATTCTTTCATTTTTGTATGTCATAGTTTAATAATAACCGGAATATCTATCGCTGAACTTTTTTATACGCATTTTGGTTCGATAGTTAGAATTTAAAAAATGTCGAAAATTTTAAAAATATTTCAAAATTTTATAAATTATAACGATCTATCCAGAATACGTATAAGAAAGTTCAGCGACAGACATGCCGGAAATTTAAAATTTTGCTTAACTAAAATGCGTATAAGAAAGTTTAGTGTCAGACATGACAGATATTTATTAATTTTCTAATTTTTTTTGGCAATTTCTTACAATGAACTGTTATAATATAATCATATTTTTCTAATTAATAACCTTTGGAACCTTTTTCACTAAATATATTTTGTAGAATAAATATTAAATGTCAAACTCAACAAACAAAATTTTTTATTGTTTTTGTTTGTTTTTCTTTTAAATAATTTACAGGCGCAGATGATTCGATTTATGTAAAAATAAATATAATAAGCAATTTTGAAACCAGTACTTTTTTGGAAAAAAATTCAAACAAAAGTTATGCGAAATCCGAATATCTTTAATTTTTATTCTAACAATTTTTCTACAAGCGCAACCATTTTTGAGAGATAGCGGAAACCTCAAAAAATAATCACTCGAGTCAACAGGCACATTTGGTTTGAATATATTTTCAAAAATAAGAGGTTTTCTTGCGTAGTATATACAAATCTTAAATTTAAAGTTTCATAATTTTACCTTCAACCGTTTAGGCTGTAGAGCGCTCACACACGCACACACACACAAAAAGGCGTCATTCCAAAAATAGTCGGAATCGATTCAGGGAAGGTCAAAACGTGTATTTCCGTTAAAACCTCGAGATCAATATTTTTAATTTTTCAATACTTATTTATACTGCGTATAAGAAAGTAAAAATGTCCGAACCAGAATTTATTTATATAGAACGCAGTAAAATAAAATAATAATATATATTTAAATAAATTATTTGATGAGATTCAATAATATTTAGATTTTAGTTGCGAAACTCTACCAGATTAACTCGAAAATGCAATATTTATTAAACATTTTGATAACCTAGTGTTCAGTTTTTGATAAATTTACAAATTGTTTGCTTTAGGAGACGCGTGTAGAATTTCTAAGAACCATTATCTAATTTCAAGTTAGTTTAATTTAATTACTATATATCTATGTATGTACGATATAATAAAATCCAAAGAATATTTACCGTCAGAGATTTCTCCACTGGACGCATTGCTCGATTGATTACTCTGGGTCCACTGCATGCTGAAATCGTCTTCCATACACGCTGCCTTCCAGATCTCCAGTTGGGCATGGAGAATACTTCCACTCTAAAATTAAAATTTTAATTATTTTCAAAATGTTCCTAAGCTAATAAAAGTTTTGTTCAATTGACTAGTAATTGTTTCTAATAAAAACCACAAGAATTTGGGGCAAATAAAACAAGTGTTACAAGAAAAAAAAAACGGCAAACTTAAAAGATATAACGGTATTCGCATCGTTAAAACTAGTTTGGTGTAGCTGGTTTGCACAGGTAAAAATTAGCACAGGTTTAGCAAATATTGTGCAATCATATGAAAGTAGTTTCGGTGTTATGATTCAGTTTGTATGTATAACGGTTAAAAAATACATATTGACATTTCTTGGAATTTTTGCGAAATCTTTATCAAACGAATAAAATGTGCATTGGTTATAAAATTCCGCAATAATTGCATTCCAAAAAACATCGCAATTTCTCCTAAAAACCGCTCAACTGTATCATTTCGCTATCGGCAATGTCACTACATCGGCCTAGCGCTTGTTATCTCTGTTCTACACATGGGTGCATTTAACTTTTGTTCTCTTTCGCACTTTTTATAACGGGCGAATGTTTAGGCTAAGCCTACTGCGATGGCTGCCGGTGAAAGTTTTTCGTGGCCTACTTCGGCTAGAGGTGTTGTGGAATGTTATATGTTTTTGATGACAACAAACAACTGTTGATGTTTCGTGATCACGTATGCTGTGTGATTATAATTTCCACTAAGTTTATATTTGTTTTCAGGTTGTTTGTTGCTTATTATAATTAATTGATTAATTGAACATATTTTTCTTTCGGGGATTCTATTTTAATTAAAATGCATTATCTCTTTACCAATCACATTTGCAAAATACTTATTTAATCCTTTATTAAAATTATAATCTATGAGAAATTGGTTTATTTTAATAGTCTTTATCAGTTTCCTCAAATTTAAAACCAAACTCGGTTTCTTATCACGGTTAACCTTAGAGTAAATCTTTATCCTGAGTAAACTTTAATTATTTGCGCCGTTGTTTACGAAATTTATAGTCTAATTAAAAATTATTGAATTTTGCATTTGATGATACAAGTTTAAGGCTTTTAGTTTACGTCCTTTAAATGTACTTTAAAGTTATTTAAATTTGAATTA
Source organism: Nebria salina (assembly GCA_944039245.1). NCBI lineage: Eukaryota > Metazoa > Arthropoda > Insecta > Coleoptera > Carabidae > Nebria > Nebria salina. Next base: position 4,226,564 of record OX063269.1, read on the forward strand.
AGTTGGTTTATAGGTTAAAATAGGCAACTTAAAAATAGCATATATGAACACACTCATTTGAAAGCAATGAACACTTATTTTGATTTCATTTACTTTCTAATTTAATTATTAAAAGCAATCACGTTCAATAGCTGAACAAAAACAATATAAATGTTAGTCATAAATAATAAGTTCCCTCCCGTTGACGTACGTCTATGATTTTTGCAATAATGACTCACGCAACTCAGGGATTGCGGTATATCATACATTTTTTATTGCTAAATATTCATATATTTTCTCATACATAATTGCTTTTAATAATTTATTACAAAAAAAAACCTATTAAAATTTGATACTAATAAAAAAATCACTTTTAATTAAGTAAATTACTACAAATTGAGTTTATAAGGGGTTATTTTATTATGATTGTGTGTAATGACGTCATCATTGCGTTTTCCTGGTGATAACTAACCTGGGGAGCGCGTCTTGTGAATTCCTCCTCGGCGAGTGCGGTCAGTTCGGTGCCAGGCATATCAAAAGCTTCTGGTTCCGCATCTAGACTAAACTGTTGCACTGTCCATTGGAGCCACGCTTTAACATTTCCTGAACTCCATTGACTCGGATCTATAACAGACAAATAAGGAAAATAAGATACACGTAAAAACGTATATTTATGATTAACTTTCTAGATTTGTATACGCTATTTAAAAACAATTATTGTTCCGTTATTTTACTTCGGTATTTAAAACTTAAATATTTAATATGCAGTTTTGAATTTAACTGCAGGCATATACATATTTCAACTTGAGTTTTCTCCGAACTATAGTCGCTTTCAACATATTTTTATTCTGTTATTTCAAACTGTTTAATTAAACGTAAATCATGTCACATTATTTTATTAAATTGAATAAAGTACTATCATGTCTTAAAAGTAGTGTTTTAATATTTAATAAAAAAATAGAACAATATCATAATGAATTAGAAATATTTCCACGGCACACCTAGATGTAGATACAAAGACTTCCATAAATGACCTTCGTAAAAAAATTTAAAAAAATTCACGTGGCATAGTCACATAGGAGGCGTGGTACATGTTTGTATGAAATGAACAAAAAAATATAAATATTACGCCTGCTTCGAGACTGATATGCCATTGCGAAATTTACATATTTAGTTTCATGACATTTATGACGTATTCTGACGTGCAATGACGAACTTATGAGGTTGATGATAATGAGACGGAAATGTTGCTTCTAAATGGTGGGCCAACTTCAAAGGAAATGCTAATAGTTAAACTTTACAGAATCCGCTTATTTTATCATCTTTATTTTTAACGATCTTTATAAAAGAAATTAAACACATTATTCCAAAAAATATATTTTACATTTATGATCCATATATTTCATGATATTTCATCTACGTCAGAATTTTCAAATAGCTAAGCCAGAATATTAAATAAATATTTTGCCAAAATGTACATAATATGTTGTGCCTCTACTTTCAAAAACATTTAAAATACGTCGGAAAATAAAATTAATATCAAGCAATCTATGGATAGGTCGCCATTAAACTTCAAAGGAAATATGTCTATTTAATAGAATATTTTTACATATTTATGTGAGTAGGAAAACAATAAACGCGTCAAAAAATAACGATATAATTATTTAAGCCAAGATACGGATATGTTACCTTTGTGCCCTAAATCTACGTTATGAGTAATTTTATTATTTATTTCTGTGAAATAGTATATTTTTTCGGTTTAAATATTTTAAATCCAGAAAACAATATAGTTTGTGACGTCATAACGGCGCAATGAAATCTGATTGTATGTGTGTAAAAAATAAAATAAAATATAGTGAAACCAACAGGAATTCTGTCCTTGGAGTTAAAATAAAAATATGTAGTTTATTTTTTCTTCACGTTAGTAGCGATCAGCACGAGATGAAAAAATTAGTAAATGTGTTTTGCTTTGATTGGTCGTCGATTAAGATCTCTAGGTTGAATGTAAACTTTGTTATAATTTTCTTGTCTCCCAGGTACGTAACGACCTTGAATCTACATTCACTTCTAGTGTGCAGTACATTATTACAATGTACAAGCATGTAATAGTTTACTCTATAAACAAATTACCAATTGCGAACGTAAAGCTAAAATTAAACGACCTTCATCCATGCAAAAATAATGACATTTTGTTTATTTACTTTTAAATTAAATCAACTGTTATTGATTTAGATATTTTTCTATAGTTCAAGTACTTATTTTAAAACTCCTTTTTCTAAATATATTTACTAATGTAGGCCACAATAAAGGAGGCTTATCGGATTAATGTTAGTGCAAAATTATTCATACAAATGGTAAAAAATACAACAAAATATACTTCTGACTTAAAGTTTAGGCCTTGCTATTTAATCAAATATCGCGAAATTGATAGTCAATATTTTATAAATCTGCTATATTACTACTATTAGAGAGTAATATTCCTGTATCGATAACTTAAATTGTAATTTTAATTCAGAATGATTAAACTCGCGTATTTAAAGCTATTTTGCATATTTATATAATGAATTGGGGATAATTCACAAAAACTAGTTAATAATTTCGCAAAAAAAAAAAATTAAAGCTACTGAAGATTTTGAATAATTAAAATGTATGGATCTATATTTTCTATTGTCTTCTAATTAACCAGAAAGTTTAGATTTATTTCTTTTGTAAATTTGCTTTAATTAAGAAATTTCTGAATAAATTATAACGAATTGTAGAAATAAACAAAACATTTTCGTATAAACAGTCGTTGAACTGTTTCACACTTAACTATTTTTATTACCAACTAAGCGAATACTATCGAACGTGCTTCCAATACAAAATAATATATAAATATTACAGAAATAAATTTACCTTGAGAAATGCCTAGGACACTGCATGTATTATTCACATCTTTGCGCATTTGTTCAATTGCCAACGACAACACAGGTTCGATCTTCTCCCTGGCTAGTTCTTCATTACAATTCATCAATTCTTCACTTTGTTCATCAGGTTCCTCCATTTTAATAGCACCGACAAATCCAGTCCCTAAACCAAAGTCGAACGGCTTCAAATTGTACTTCTTTTGGAAGCTAGTGTCCTTCAAGACTTGCCTCAACAACTGATGATCTTGGCACTTTGGTTTAGTTTCTTCCGCTGTAGGGACTTCAGGTTTCTTAAACTCATTATTGTTTAGAATATTTTGTAAAAGTTCACTAAAATCAACAGTGGATTCTTGTTTAATTTGCTTATCCAAGAAATTGTTTTCTAATAAGACTTCGTTCAAAATTTTTTCGTCTTTGTTCAAATAACTGGAATCGTCACTTTTGAGATACTGTGGGATTGGGGACGATTGATTTGAGTAGTTCGAGCAGGGGCTACTCGCCTGGGAGCAAGGAGATAGGAAGTTTTCTTCTTTTATTTGGAAGTAAACATCATCTGAGAATGTATCTTCTTTTTTGATAAACTGGGATATGTTTGAACTGTTTGGGAATATTGTGCCGAAACTTTGGAACAAATCTGTTTTACTTAATTGCGCATATATATTATCTTGTTGCGGTGAATTCGGATAAAAGTTGAACGATTCCGGTGAGCTTGGATATTGCGGGCTTATCAAATTATTTTGGTACACCGTATGTTCTGGAGTTGAGCAATATGACGACGCAACTGGGGATTCTGGATAGTAATTATTTGTGGGCACTTCTAAACTATCTTTTTTATTGTCTGTGGTTGAACCAAGGAGTTTTTGGAAGTCTGGACCTAATTCAATATCGTTTGTGAACTCTTCGGGCGAGTCTGGATAAAATGAGGTGTAGATTTTTGGTTTTTCGTAACTTGGGGGCGATGACTGGGTGTATAATTGAGTCGATGGCGACAGGGGGAGGTCGGATTCTCCTCCAGGGAGAAGGGACAAGTCAAAACTGTCCGCGGCGAAGGCACTGTAGTCACACGGTGGAGTGAAACCGGCTGATGGGACCATTTGTGGCATCTGCAATAGATAGAAATAAAAATATTTAACACAAACCAGATTATTTTTACATTTATATTTCTGTCAAATTTGACTGATATGTTCATAAAATCTAGTTGGCTGTATAAATATATTTGAACTTATTTATAGATTGACATTGAATCCAAGATTGCGAAATTGATGAATTAAATAAATAAATAATGATATTTCACACCTATAGATTCCTAGTACTGTATTTAATTGTTTATATATTCAAATAGTGTTGACCACTGACCACACCTAGACTCTAAAAATATTTAGATCGTTATCTGTACTAATAAATAATAAATTGTGAATAATTTAACACCTTTAAATCAATCATTAACACACATTAAACCAGGAACCATTTGACTCTAAATAATACAATTAGCCTTGATGTTTTTATTTCAAATTTTAACATTTGTATTCACAATTTGAAGTAAAGTTGTCCGGGCATAAATAGAACGTCAATTTATTTTTCAACGCAGTAATTCTCAAAATGTTAAGTTAAATTTTGTTTAAGATAATTAAATAGAGACTTTTTTCTGAATTCTTAACATAACAAAATTTTATAGATACGTATAATTGAAAGTACAATATTAAAAATATGGTTTTGCTTCCCAATATTTATTAATTTTAAGTTAAGATAAAACTGGATTTTTAATAGTCATAATGAAATAAATAAACAAGACGAAAGATTGCAAAGTAATGATTTATTATTAGATTTCTTAGAAATAGCGAATAATTCCTCGAATTACGCAAAAATGTTAACGATTTTATAATTATTTAAGTAGATTCAAATGAACGAACCAGAGGATATATGATTTTAATAGTTTAGAACGCCTTAAGGCGCCAAACCCATAGCGGTAGGCTCACCTTATTCCTAACCACGTGTTTGCATTTTTATCAAAGATCATGTACCTACATTAACTAGTATTGTGTGTGTATATGTTTATATAGATTTTCTGTTATTATTTAATTTCTTATAAAAAAATGTTACCTATTTTTAGTTAGAAAAGAACAATTTATTATAACATAAAAGTTATTATAAGATTTCTTTGTATACTTTTGCGACTGTAACAGTTCTATAAATACGTATGTCAATTCCAATTGTATTCCTTCGATAACACAGTTATAACATCTTTATTAAGAATTTAATCTACGGTGAAAATATTTCGCAATTTACGTAACTCGTCCCGTATACAAACAAGCGAAAACACGTCATCTGCTCCATATATCACTCCTCTGACATGATGACATATTTACAGATTTTATTTATTTATTCACTGGATTCCTTATTTCTATTTCAATTTAACTGTGACGCGATTTTAATAAATTTACATTTCAAAATTCACTTGAGCATATTTAACAAAAACTTTTAATACTTTGGTCAATAACTTCATAACATTTATTTTGATAAAGTTCCGTTAACTAATTAAAATAGATGAGTTTCATTATAAATTTTATGAATAAGATTTTTAATTAGTCAATTCAAAATCTCAATAGTTTTTTACCCAAAATACGAAAGGAGACAATTTAATTTTTCTCAGTCTTACAAATTTTGAAATAATTGTTTAGGCTTTAAATAAAATTTATTTAATATGTTACAAACCTTTGTACATTTTATTGAAATAAAATATTAAAATGTGTCCATATAGTGGTATTAAAAAACCTAGGTACCAAACACACCAAATTCACGCACCAAACTGATTGTATATCTTTGTCTGTTTTACCAAAAAGCCGATATGTTCCCTCTCTTATTATAGTTACCTTGGTTTCATTTTTTATTTTACATGCGTTAATTTTCCATTCTGAATTTGCTTTATACGTCAGCATAAGTTTTTTTTTTGTACTATCTAATTTAGATGCGAAATTTATCTTAATGTTTTTTAACCAAAATACAATATCTTACTCTTAATACTTTGTTATTTAGTGTATAATGACAGTCATTGATCCTTTAGTGGCAATCCTTGACAAATATATGCACATGCTAGTTTTCTAACGCGTAGATAGAATTCTGGTTTGACAACTAATTCTGATTCTAGTTAGCAAAAAAGCCTAATGTAGTCAGGCTTTTAATTTTACGATTAAATATCTTCTGTATATACTAACAATTGTGTATTTTTTTATTTTATTTCGCTGTCAAGTGTTTTTGAAATATGTCTAAATGTGACAATACCATAAATTTTCATAAATTACATAGTTTGAAATAAGATCTGAATTGTTTTGCAATATTTTCTACAATCTAAAGATAGTATACCGACGATTAATTCAGCTTTACGTGCTTAATATTCAAGATTCTACAATTTATTGTGTGTATGTCTGCCTGTCTGTCTCTTTCTGTGTGTGTGAGCTCTATTTACAGCCTAAACGATTGAAGGTAAAATTATAAAACTTTAAAGTCAAGATTTGTATATGCCTGACAAGAAAAGCTCCTATTTCTGAAAAGAATATTCAAACAGGTGCTTGTGTTTAGCGGTTTCTGTAATATCACTGAAACGGCTACACTTATAGTTAAATAGTGATATTTATGTGGATCTTGGATGAATTTGGAATTTGTGAAATATGTTATAGTAAACATTGCTAAGCGAGTAAGTCGTTAACGAAATTAAAATTATTGTAATATCTCAATGCAAATATAGAAAAATTCGTACAAAATTATGCACAGATCTAGTTGACTGGTTTTTAAGCATAAAAAATGAATAAAAATTGAAAATCAACGTTCGCTGTGTGGAACAACTAAACAAGGACATTTGAGAAATCTTATGTTTTATTTTAATTGAGAGAGATGAATGCAGCGATGCCTAATAGCAGATAAACAGAGAGCACGTTTTTAGTTTCGGGAAAACCATATCGACGCGTTACCTTGGAAGATGACGCAGGTATTTATATTATATTTGTGATTTGTCTTCATGCTTTACTACCAACACCGAGAAATAAAATATTTATTTCATAAAACATAACGCTTAATACAGCTCAAATAAATAATTTAAAAAACGGCACAAATGATACCTACACTTCCTTCAACATACGTACATTCTTAACTTCATGCGATTTGTGCTAAAGCACCTTATAAACAAATGCGTGTTTTCCAGTTTTGGAAACATATTATTATTTTAAATTCATGTTTTATAAACACGGAAATCAATTATTTTAATTTCAATGCAATACGAACAGTTCGTAAATTTTGTTTTGTTCAAATATTTACAAAGAATTTTTCATTTTAAAAGAAACAAAAATAACTAAATATTTTTTATTTATATTGCAATTTATTAATGATGGCTAACGATAATAGTTTTTGATATTAAAATTGATGTTTTTTCGCCATTATATAGAAAAATCACATTTAAAAATATAATAGTTATTTGAATTTCAAAAGAGGCATTATATCTTTTAAATAATTTAAATTTGATTTATAATTTTATACTCAAACTAATCTAGAGTTAGAGATTGTGCTCTAGATTTAATATATTTAATTGAGCCGTTTTTGAGAAATTAATAAAAGATAAAAAATTTGTAGCTTTTTAAAATTAAATCTTAACAATATTTTAATATAAATCTATTACTAAAAGATTAAAAGTATTTAGTGGATTTAAATGTGAATATATCAACGTTACAAGTGAGGAATATAATTGAAAAAAAAAAAATGTAGGAAATTTCTAAAGATCTGATTTTAATATATTCAAATCTATACAGCAATATTTTACATTATTTACAGACGTTACATCATTGTAGAAACAATAGAATTGAATCTTCAATCAATTGCCGATCCTAATAAATAATTCCCTAAATGGAAAAAGTAGCGTATTTACATTTTATAAATAAATGCACCTACAATTCTAGATTAAAGGATATCCTGGTCACTAATTCATAATCTTGACCACATAATAAGCAAGCGTGATCAACATAATAGTGAGTTCTTTTTCTAATTTACGCCAAGTGCCTGTGAATATTTAAATCAGAATGCATTTTATAATCCAAGTCGTCGCTGGCATACGGATCTGAATGACAAAATATCTGGGGTTTTCCACGATGCAAGATACACTACAACTCACATACAATAATCACTTTCTAAAAGATTATTATTATTATTTTTTCGTTTTCGATTTTTGTAAATTTACACAGTTCGTTCGTGGAAAACTTTCACTCTTTCATGTAATGATTGAAATATTTCGTGGCCAAGGAGGTTGACCTGTTCGACTTATTACAACACATATTTTGAGTCATTGATTCTGATTATCGTGGCCGGGAATACTTGAGCGAATTTGCGAAATATATTTGGTGACGAAAAGGGTGCGACTTTTGTTTCTCCCGAGGTCATCATTCGGATTACTCGACGTTATTCATACCTATGTACACATTGAGGCGTTTTTCTTTCATGGGAAACATAATTGGAATTCAATTGTCATAAATCACCCGATTCCGAAAGAAATAATGCGTTTTTATAATATTAAATGTGTATCATTTATTTTTTATAAGTTATGTATGTCGATTAGTCAGAAAGTTGCAAAAAATATATAATGAAATGCATGAAAGTCATTTTGTATTATAGATATGAGAATAAATCACGTAATATCAAAAAATTGAATTAAAACATGTATACTGATTATTTCTTTAGATATTTTCATTAAAATAATCGAATTAGTTTTCGAAACATACAAGTTAATGATTTGAAATATACATTAAGAAAGCTTATCAGTCGGTTATCAACTCTATACGTACATATAGAACCCCCCATTATTATTTTTTTGGTATCATATGTTTTGATGTGTTGAATGAAACTTGTTTACTTGTTCAATGAAACGAAGACAAAAACGAAACGAGGAAGATAGAATAATGTTCGCGTAAACAACGGGTTCTATTTTTCTCGGTAATTCATCAAACTATTTTTCTTTTTCTGGGACGGTAAACTACGCACTGACCTAAAATTTTGTTTTTCGTTCGCAAATAATCAATTACTTCAGTTTTTTACTTTCTTATACGAAGTATATTAGTATTAAAATCATTAAAAAAATCCATCTCGAGATTTGAACAGAAATATACCTTTTAACCTTCCCTGTATCAAGCATGACTATTTTTGGCTTGACGCCTCACTCTCTGTGTGTGTGTGTGTTTGCGCGCATGTGTGCGTTTCTGTGTGTGTGTGTGTGTTTGTGTGTGTGTGTGTGTGTGTATGTGTATATGTGTGTGTGTGTGTGTGTGTGTGTGTGTGCGTGTGTGTGTGTGTGTGTGAGTGAGAGTGTGTGTCTGTGTGTGTGCGTCTGTTTATTTCGAACGGAAAGAGCATGTTTATTCTAATCATATTTTGCGGTTTCTACAATAACTTAAAAACTATTGCACTTACAGTAGAAATAGTAAGAATAAAAATTAGAGATATTAATATTTCAAACAATTTTTGTTTGAACTTTTTTTCAAAAAAGTGTACTGGTACCTGGGAAATCATTTTAGAAAATTTGTATAGAGTATCCCTCTTATCTAAATAAAATGCGTTTAAGAATGTTTAGTGCAAGTCATTGCGGATATTTTTCATCAGATTTCGAACTTTGTTTCTTTCATCTGTAGTATTATAGGTACATGTAAATGTTTAATTTATACGTACTACTAGATGTGTAAATCATAATGAGCATTTAATTATTACATTATTTCATCATTAAAAATAACCAAAATACTTCGTCACAAATACTTTCTAAATATATTTCAATGATCAGGAAATTCAATTAATTGAATATTAATATGTTTTTCTATTATATTGCATTATCAGTCTAACCAAATAGATGTGGGAACATTATTCTAAATTTCATCATACAAATCTTTGTCAAAATATTATAAAATTTTGCAAACTCATAACGTATGCTTCACAAATAAAATATTGTATTCGCAAAAAATAGAGACCACTCCGTATAAATTACACAAAACCAAATATTTTTCAAATCAAATCTCAGTATTAGTGAGATATTTCATTTTGCAGATGTATGATTAATCGAAAAAATAAACATAGGCGTCTAAATCTTTGTAATTTCTGTGAAAATGCGATTGTTTATTTTTTCAATAAATCGTTTAAGTTTATTTGTTCCCTGCTACCGAATAATGTGTAATATTATTCTCAACATAAATATATAATGAGTACTGATTCATTATAGTAGAGAAGTTTTATTTAGAAATTATCAGTATATACATTTGAAAAGGGTACCAATAAATTTAAACAGTTTAAGCAATCCTGGAATTTAATTTGAAACTTATTATATTACAATTTTTTTTGTCCCTGGTAGTTGAATAACTTAATTATCACCAAAAAATACTACGATTAAGAAATTGATTTTTAAGCTGGACGCTTACTATATTATCGCTCTTTTGTGACGTAATATAGGCTTCTAGAATGCAATACGATACAAGTTACACCCATTTTCCCAGTATTGCGCTAATGAGACAAAGAAATTCAAAGTGCTATAATCATTTAATGAAACTTGATCTTAATCAGTGGATTCATTGATATTTTTACTATTGCTTAATATTACAGATTACAAAATATATCCATCATCAAATGTATAGAAATGTTATTTAGTATTATGCTAACATTTAGAGGATCAACCTAAGAAATAGGCAGCTCATTTTGTAGTCAAATTATTAAGTAAAACGTGTGCTCATTTTGTTATAATTTAATCAATGAGATGGAAGCAAAGAAATTACACTGGATTGAAAACAGTTCAACGGAAGAGTATACATCCTGATGTCATTGATTAGAATAATGTTTTAGCATGATCAATGACGTCACATTGCGTACTTATAGTTGGAAATGTTTAAAAACCAATGTATCACCAAAAACAAACAGCTAAAGTTATAAAAAAAAAATATTGAATTTAAATTTTAATAACCGTTTAGTTTACATTTGCGCAATTGAGGCTAACCGTGGTATGTTATGTTGTATTTACGTAAAAATGTAATCCGACGCAATTTATAGTTTTTGTTTAATAATATCAAATCGATTAAACTCCCGTTGATTTGATAAACAAGTTTGTTGATAAAAAAGGTAATATGATATATATTTTTTTAATAATCTGTGCAGAAGACAAGAAAAATCCGCAAAGACATAAATATATCAAATATGGCTGCCGCCTCCGGTGCAGCAATACTTTACCAGTCAATCAGTGGTCATGTTCTCCAGTCAGTGGCCATCCACATGTTTTATATTGTGCACCTGTAATGCGTGTGTTTTGACCTCAATTCAGGTAAAATTACTCAGAATCACATCAGTCGACTCGCGCTTCTGTGATGTCTGAAGCTGCTAAAACTATTTTGCTACTTTTGCGCTGCTGTGATCAATTCCACTGATAATTATACCTATTGGTAATTGATCAGCTCTTCATTTGTTTAACTGTACTATGTCTCGTCAAGGCCGTGTTTTTTTTTAATAATTTAACATACAAAAAGACATGTATCTCTTTTAAAATCGTTTACATTTACAAAAAATAGCGTAAATAGTGTTCAATTTACACATTATACAGTGCAAATTTAATATTTGTTATAATTACTCGAATTTTTTAAATAATTCAGTTTAACTAGGGGTAGTTAAATTTTATTACCCATGTCATTCTATTATTATTTATTAGATTGTTTGAGAATATCTCAAAGCAGTTGCGAACGGGTAAGTATATATTTTTTTAAATTCGGTATTTAAACAAGAAATATATTTTTTTAGACAATCCTTTATACGCAGGGGTGTATTATTATGTTTTGTAAATAAGATTATTTTTTGTAGAATTTCGTGTAAAAATTTAGTTCAAACTTATATAAAATATAAACCAATTGTTTATAATAGAAATCGTCTAATAAATAAGCAATTATCTATTTATAACAAAAAACTGTAGCTTTAGAAAGTTAAAAAAAATCAACTTTCGCATTTTTAAACATATTTCAAAATACAAAATTACCAAATTAGTCTAAATCAGGACAAAATTAAAATAGAAAAAAAAATCCTCCGCTAAGTGCAAGACTTACCGTGTCAGAGTCAACCGATTGAGGTCCGTAAACCATTTTTAGATAGTTGTTTATAATGTCGAAAACTGGTCAAAAATTAATAAAAAAATCGGAAAATTGCACAATAGAGTCACAGAAAGCACATTGTATTATTTAAATAATATAAACAATTAAATAAATTTAATAAATTAACATTTGTTTTCAAGTCACTTGAATTTTTAAAAATAAATTCCAACCGATCGCGGACACCGTTCTCAACTGAATGTTTCTTAGAGCACCATGGAGAACGTTTCTTCCAAGTTGTCTGACGACCCAGATTACAATCACCAAGTTACCGGCACGTACGTCGCAACTTAACGCATCGCATTTTATTAATCGTACCGTACCTCTTACGTTTTTACTTTAAAACTACGTTAACTATTTAGTTTTTAACAATAAAAATACGGTTTTAGTACAGATATGTTTATAATTTTGAGATGCAAATACATTTTATGCTCTTATTATTTTAAAATCTTTAGAAAATTGATTTAAATTGAAACATACCTGATTTACTGATATGACCAGTGGGTTGCTTCTTCAAATATATCCATTTGCTTAATCAGTTTTTTATTATTTATGTACTTGTATTAATATTTATTTAGTTATTTAAATAGTAAATAAGCGATTTAAAACTTGTATTTTCATTAAATATTAAAAATAAATAACTGAGAAATATTATAATTTACAATTGAATATAAAAAATATTTTTGTTTATAGAATTATTTAAGATGTATAGTAGAGAGACAGATAAATTTACATTTGGGCATTTATTTTTTTGCAGCAGGATTATTTCAAAAGCGCCTTTACAATTCTATAAATACGAATAGATTAGATAAAGTAATTGTTCTTTTTTTATGGAATATGATGAATATGTATATGCACGTTTTTAATTTATAATTATCAAGAATTGTTAAGTAAATATATGTATTATTTCTTACAAAATAAATCACTTGTATATAACATAATTTGACTTTCTTTTATTAAAATTATTATAAAATTCACACTTTTCAGAAACTATAGAGTTCTACAGGCGTGTGAACATACAGAGAAATCATCTATAACTAAAATTGTAGGGATTTCCTTCCGCCTTATATTACGTTTATTTCCCGATGATTTATTAATTAAACATATTCATAAGTGCTGTTAAACACATAAAATAAACATTGTTATAATGAATCACTATAAAAATAATTTTAGTAGACTACCCAGACGACTAGATGACATAAGTGGGTATCCCTATATACATATTAAAACATATTAATTTACGTAAATTAGAATCTAAAGCTTGGTAAAACCGAACGTCAGTGATGCATTTTTATAACACATTGTTTAGTTTAGTACAATTTTGCACTTAAATCCTGTAACTCAACAAATAAATATAGCAATGTGCTTATGGCATCGTATAAGAACAGTAATCAATTGTACATTTGCGGTGTGATTAATCGCGGTTTTGGAATAAGATTTGTTTCTATGTAAACAATAGTATTAATAGACATATTAAAAATAAATATTACTTTAGTTTAATTTGATACTTTTCCATTTAAATTTACATTTTTCCTATAGGAATATTTTGTCAATTAAGTTAATAAAGTATTAATTTAAATAGCTTTTAAATTATGAAAATAATTCATTTCACTAATATGATATATTTAGATACTTAAAAGATTGGAAATTTTTGTGGCTGTCGGCAGCAAAGGTAACTACTTTCAAAATTTGATTACATTTATAAAACAGTATTTCAAATTCAAACAAATAAAAAATATTCCATTTTTAGAGTAAATACATATATTGTCCTGAAAATTAAATAGTATTTTAATTAGTAGTCTATTTTTGTTTTAAGGTAAAATTATGAAACTTTAAACTTAAGATTTGTATATGCTCTTTCAGAACATCTTATATTTGAAAATAATATTCAAACCGGAAGTGCATGTTTACTCTAGACATGTTTTGCGGTTTCTGCAATAGATCCAAAACGATTGCATTTATAGCAAAAATATTTAGAATAAAAATTATAGATACTAGCATTTTGAGCATCATTTATTTGAAACTTTTTTTCAAAAACGGTACCCGAATCAAGAAAATGGCAATTGAAAAAGGGTCTTTTTATAATAATTTTCATAAAAATCGTATCAACTGTGCCTGTCAATTGTTTAACAGAAAAACAAAAAACCTTAAATAATTTGGAGATTTAATATTTATTCTAAGAAATATATTTGGTGAAAAAGTGTTCCAAAGGTTAGTAAAATATTATTAATTAGAAAAATAATAAAAATGTGATGATCTAGCCAAAGTGCGTATAAGAATGTTCAGTGCAGGAAAACGTTGATGTTTTAAATCATTAATAATACAGAACAAAATAACGAGAGCAATTTGTTAAATAAATACAAACCTATAAACAAAAGCGTTCAATGTTTAAAATGATGGATATTGAAATATAAATGTAATAAATAGTCGATCAACAAACAATACATAATTATACTCATTATGTTCTCTATAAAAATTTTATTTTAACAATAAATAAATAAATCATAATTTGTTTCGAAGCATACTGATATAAATAAAATATCACAATATTTCAAAAATTCATAGCAAGTAAATTGAAAGTTATTTCAAAAAAAAAATTAAATATAAAGCGTAGTAAAAACATGTATTGCCTGTCGCTTACTAAATAATGTCGTTTACGAATTAACGCATACCTTGTCTTATAATAGACAAAACCCGAAAACAACTGCAACCAAATGTATTACAAATCAATTTCCAGAAACAAGAAATATATTTTTTTAAATTTCTATACACAAAAAAGAATTGCTTTCATTGTCTAAAAATTATTATTTTAAAAATACATATTTATTTATCTGATTTTCTTTAGAATAAAACGTATTTGATTTATAATTTTGTATTTATTCATAGTTCTTAGAGGTGATGTTTACAGTACATCTTAAATTAATTTTGACTTAGCAGAGCCGTTTTTGAGATAAATAAAAACATTTATTGATTGATTCACAGAAATGAATGACGCATAAATCAATTTGTTTGTGAATTACTATACGTATACAACTATGTATAAAATTTGGCACAAAAAATTATAATTCACCCATAATTTGAAATAATTTAAAATTATTGTTATTATTTTATGTTTTTTATTACTTTACTATTATTGGTAAGAGTAAGAATAAACCCCCGCAATACGTCTATAAATAATCCCATGCATAGGTTCCCATTACTGTAGGCGTGTTGACGTATGGTAAACACGTGTGACGTTAAATCATATTTTATAGTTATAGAATCAATAATCGATTATTATTGGAATGCGTAATTTACATTTACGGGCACACACAATTTCCCAATAATAATAATTTAAAATTTTATTATCAGTACAAACCTATATTAGGTAATCAGAATGACTATATTATGGCACAAATTGTAAAAAAAACTATACACTTTTTTTGCTGCAGCACATCAGGTGTATTCAGTAATATATTTTATTGATCTCAATCAAACATTTATAATTTGCTTCGAAAATACCCAAAATATTTTTTTATACATCTTACGTCAGGGTTGTACAAAAAATGTTATTGTTTTAAACTACGTTATTTTAAAATTAGTCATTACGTAAATAGGATTCAGAACGTGTAATATTCCGGAACATATAAAAGTAACAGCATACACATTATTATAACACTAATTTTATTTTACTATCAAATTGTCACACGAGGTTGTTCAAGGATGCAAATTGACCAATACAACGCTGGAATATCTATTTTTTGCTACTATAATACTTTGATTTATTTTCTTTTTTCTTGAATATTAGTCCCAATAGTATTGTTGAAGTATTATATATTCAAATAAATGAATTTTGAAAGTTATGCGTTATAGTCTTCTGATGACGAAACAAGGATATAATAACTAATGTTTTCTACAGTTTATCTATTACGTTTACGTTTTCATTTGTTCGTTGAGGATATAATTGCTTTACTTCTTCCTTTTTGAAACACACACACGCATACACGCACACACACACACACCCACACACACAACCACACACACAACCACACACACACACACACACACACACACACATAACCACACACACACACTCACACACACACACACATACACACACACACACACATACACACACACACACACATACACACACACACACACACACACACACACACATTCAGCATATTCAGGGAAGGTCATAAGATATATTTCCGTTAAAATCTCGAGATTTTTCATGTTTACGATACTTACTTATTACTTAGATTTGAAAGTAAAAAAAAGAAATGCAATAAGTACGAATTAAATTATAGATAATTAGTAATTGGTATTCCATTTGGGATATTAATTCTGTTATTTATATCGACAAAAATCATGTCAGTTAAAAATTTAGTATAAAGATTGTTCCTCTTAAATTATTCTAAGAAATTATATATTATAAATGTGTAATATTGTTTCTTTCTAAATATTATAAATTATAGTTGTATATATAGTTTTACTGAGGATCGATTTATTTCGGCAGTAGTTTACCAATAACATATATAAACCCAATTGGTTTGAGGAGTAATTTAATAATAACGAAAATGAACTCTAATTATTTTATATTTCAAGAAACTTGATATTTTATACAGAACACGCATATAGGTATACCATTTTTGCTCAAATATATATAAATATAATATATATAAAAGATCTTCTTTTTATATAATGTTCGAGTAATGATTTGATTCAAACAAAAGTTACTATCTCCGCGTATAAACGAATATTTCCCATCGTATTTTCAAGTAATTATTACTCACTCATTAAGAGTAAATCAATAAATACAAGTCATTACTGATTCACCTAGCAGAAAATCTGATCTTTGCAGATGCGTAAATCTAAAAATAAATTTTGCACAGTTGGAAAAGTCTCGGAACTTAAGATAACAAATAACTAATGAAACCGCAAAACATATCGGCAAATATAAATATCATTGTTATACGTAGAATTACATACATACAAATAATCAAGGAAATGCCAATTTATAAATTGCTAATAACATGGTGTCTACTACATCCCATAATTTGTCGTCTTATTTA
This sequence comes from Nebria salina, assembly GCA_944039245.1. Taxonomy (NCBI): domain Eukaryota; kingdom Metazoa; phylum Arthropoda; class Insecta; order Coleoptera; family Carabidae; genus Nebria; species Nebria salina. The sequence continues at coordinate 4,243,643 of OX063269.1, forward strand.
GTATCACAGTGGCTATGACTAGTTATTGCACTGGCATTAAAATTGATTGCAAATTGTCTGACCCAGATCCATAAAATTTATAATAATATGCAAAGTAGCAGGCGTATGTAGCGATCGATAAGAATCGGATAATTGAAAATCGTAGATCAAAATCATTCTGTACCTATATGTGTGTTGCAATCCCGTGTGTTATGATTTTATTAGATTTATATGAAACCTTGGGCAAATAAAAGTTATTTCCATACTTTGATATTAATTGGTTCATTATATAAACGCAAATTAATTGAAATTAAATTTTATTTTTCTAGATTGTAAGAAAAACTTTTATAATAACCAAACGTAATTATTAAAGTTTATTTATATTCAATGTACATTTTTATTTTTTTAACAGTACATTTTTTTCTACACTTTATAAGGATTTTTTGCTTGCTTTAAATTAATATAAAGAGTTTAAGTAATCGGTTATATATATTTACTACCCAACAATTATTCAGTAAAAATTAAGTTCACATTATTCTCATAATATATATTTACGGGTTTATGAATTTTTAAAAATAATTTATCCTTCGTTTCACAATTAGCATTAATTAATTAATTATAGTACTGATACGTGGTTAAATAATAAACAATTAGTTGAAAACGTTTATATAATAAAATAAATAGGGCATTTATAAACTTAAATAGATAATTATTTTAAGACTCAATAAAATGTCAGTTATTTTAAATAATTTTCAGTAATTTAAAAATTATGTATAAAATATAGCTACTAACTATAAATTAAGTGATATACTAATGCTACTCGTGTTGTTTGCTAGTAAAATACCATTAGTTCTAAACATGTTTTCCACCTAATATTAATTTGTATAATTTCAAAATTGTTAATTTTTACTTTCTTATACGAAGTAATAAGTAAGATTTGTAATCGTGAAAAAATTCGATCTCGCTATCGGAAACATTTTTTGAATAACGTCTGTGTGTGTGTGTGTATGCGATTTACAGCCTAAATGATTGAAGGTAAAATTATGAAACTTTAAACTTAAGATTTGTATATACCATGCAAGAAACATTCTATTTTTGAAAACCATATTCAAACTGTAAGTGCATGTTTGCTCTAGTCATTTTTTGTAGTTTCTGCAATAACTCAAAAATAGTTGCACTTAAAAATAGTCCAAATAAAAGGTTACAAGAAATTGCTTATTGAAATTTGCTCTTATTTTATTTAAGACACATATTTTGTGAAATAGTGTTTTAAAGATTCGTAAAATATAATAAATTAGTAAAATAAAATAAATATATTGCAGATTGTTTTTTAATTTATCTTAAAAATTATATTGTCTAGATTTATTTACAATTTGTATTTAAATATCTCTCATATCTAAATAAAATACGTATATGAAAGTTATTACAAGCCATTGCGTATATTTTTCCTCGCCGTAAGTAGTACCAACGAACTTAAGCATTCGGTTGGGTTTCTATGTATCTCGGATTGATATTTGTCTTTAACGAAAGGTACATTTTTCATCGCCTAGAATTCACAGAATATTCTTTATTTCGCTCGCTCGTAAGACTAAAATTTGTCGCTCCTTCTTCTCTGAAGATACTGAACGGATTAACATTAAATATTGGATACAAATCTATGAGTACATAATCGGTGCCCTTTCACTTTTTAAATCAATTCGGTGTTTTATTTCCGGCTCCAAAAAAAGAGAGACTTTTTTGACTAATAATATGTTTATTTTAATAGCAATATCATATAAACATACATAAAAAATTATATTTTTAAATGACAGTACCGCAAATGTATTTAAACACATTTCCGACGTAATAACCAGTTTGTCGCTATAATCGGTGTCGTTATAAACAGATTTTACTGTATATTGATAGAATAACCACCATATGAATATCTAGACACAATTAATTATTAAATTCTCACGAAACTCTTTTATTTATTTCGAATACAGTATATAAATTTTAATTGCTATAGTAACCACTGCAAATTAAATCTTAAGTACGCATGTTTTGATCCTAGATTATGCGATAATTATAATCATAAACGCTCCTGTTTCATTATCCTTGCATAAATTAATGTCAACCATATGTGTGCTACATGTATTTTGTATTTGTTTTTTGTTAATCTTTTAATATACATACATAGTTTGTTTACCTCCGCGATATGCAGAAACATGTGCGTTAGTTAAAGTAGAATATTTTAATTTAATATGGCGATTGGCATACCTAACTGTCATCTCAATGTCATTCATATTACTTGATCTAGTGTGGTCGATAATAGGATATTTTTATAGTGTAGATCAGATATTTTCCATTTTATATCCGTATTATTGCAGGACACGACTGAATTTATTATTTGCTTTTGCTCACTTGTTCGAAATTCATAAAAAAAAGAGTTGCGTTGGTTTAAGCATTTATTTTCACGTGTTGATATCCGTTAAAATGCATAAATAACAAGATTTAAAATAAAGGAACTTAATTTTTTCTAAAACTAGTACTATTTTTAATCGCGTTTTTAATGCATTATTTTCCTCATTTAATACCCTACGTATTTATTTATTTAATAGAAAAATAAAACAATTAAATAAATTATCATTAAATTATTTATTATTTCTCAATTTTGAAATTGTTTATAACAGAAATTTTTTATTTAAAATTATAAAATGAGTAATTATATTTCAGTTCAGTGCATGGCACAGCAAATATTTAAACGTATTTTGATATTATAATTGAAACATTTTTCTCAACTAAAGATACAGATTTAAAAAACGTATTCTGTAGAGTTCGATGTACGTTACTACGTCATAGCCTACTAGAAAAAATGCGTTTGTCAACGTTCTGACGTCTGTACTTAAAAAAATGCATGTGAAAGTGGCTGCATTCACGCTTACATATATCTATCTTGCTTTTACTTAAATATTTAGACTTCTTTAAAAAAGAGATGGGGATATAAATGTCACTTTTAACGACAGGAAATAGCTATAAATCAAGCAAGCGTTCCAATTTGTAACAAAATATTTCGATCGAAAGTTTTAAATAAAATAATATAAATTTATTTGTTAATTTTATAAAAAAATTTTGTATTAACGAATATTAGGCTCGAATAGTATTTTTTAAATATTCTGTATTTTAAGTTATTTACTAAAATTCGAAAACTAAAATACTTGTCTTGTGAAAATTCTTGAATATATTTAAAATAAAATCAAACCAAATTCGAAAATGTCACCTTTGTGTCACCTGATTATAAATTTATTAGGCATAGATTAGAATTTATTTTGAGAAAATAAAAATTTGTTATGTAATCTTTTATATATAGATAAAATGTGATTTTTATGTTATGGAACGCCCTGACATTTCCTTAGAAGTGAAATTTTTATTTTATCAACCTAATCTAGAACTACGACTATTCCAGACATATAACTCACACACTCTTTTGGCGATACACTTGTTTGAAAACTGTTAAAACCATAGAGAACGCAACATAACGCCTGTGGTTAGAATAACATTGTGGGACTAGTGACGTCATATTGCGTATACTTACAATTTTCAAACCAGTGTATCGCCGCTAGGATATAGTAAATTTAAATTTTTAAATTAAAAAAATAACTCAGTAGCAAATAATTATTAAATAATTATTAAACATTATCTAGTACTAACTTATGCTAGAGAAATTTCTTGCAACTTATCAGAAACCGTAAGACATATGACCATCACTGATTTGAAAACAACTGATTAGATGAGATTAAAATATCTGTTTATAAAGAAAGAGTATTAAAATGCAATTGGTAAACTTGAATTATAACATTTTGGTTCTATGCAATTAAATACATATGGTACATTACGAATATTACGCAAATTAATACATTTCACACCCGATTTTATTATAAATAGTACAATTTTGTTAGAGTATAGTTTCCTTATATTTTGAATCTAATCAGTAAATGCAGTAGCTTTCGAGATATCTTGAAAAAACTCATAAAAAGGACAAGAAACCAATACTTTCGACTTAAATATTCTTCTCAAAAACATGACATTTGCAAAGTCTTACACTGAACTTTCTTATACGTATTTTTTTTTCATGGAAGGAATATTCAAATACAAACTTTGAATAGTTCAAGAAAATATTTTTTTTTTAAATAAACTAAAAACCTTCTTACAATACATATAATATTTTACTAATCTTTGATCACTTTTTCACGAAATATAATTCTTACAATAGATATTAATTTTCTAATTATTTGAGTCTATTTTGTTAAAAAATTGACAGGCACAGTTGATACTATTTATTTAAAAATAAATAAAATAACAAATTTTATAAGCCATTCTCTTGTAACAGGTACATTTTTACTTTCTTATACGCAGTATAAGTAAGTATTGTGATCATGAAAAATTTCGAACTCGAGATTTTAACGGAAATATAGGTTTTGACCTTCCCTGAATTGATTCCGACTATTTTTGGAATGACGTCCATCTGTGTGTATGTGTGCGCGTGTGTGTGTGTATGCTCTCTACTCTTAAAAGTTGCATACGCCTGGGGTGTGCACCTTTTATTTTTGAAAGAAATATTCAAAGCGGAAGTACCTGTTTACTCTAGTCATTTTTTGCAGTTTCTGCAATTACTCAAAAATGGTTACAGTTACAGAAATTTTTTATGAACAAAATTAAAGGTATTCATATTTAGCACATCTTTTGTTTGAATTTTTTTTCCAAAAAGAGTACTGGTTTCAAAATAAATGTCTGCTTATTATATATATTTTTACATAAATCGTATCATCTGCGCTTGTCAATTGTTTAACAAAATAGACTTAAGTAAATTGAAGTTTGACATTTAATATTTATTCTAAGAATTATATTTAGTGCAAAAGCAATTTGAAGGTTAGAACAAATATTATAAATTAGAAAAATAATGAAACTACGATATGGTTTAACCCAAATGCGTATAAGAAAGTTCGGTGCATGACACTGCAGATGTTTTGATAAATATTTCAAATAAAAGAAAAGAAATATTAATAATTAATAAATAATTTTTATTCTGACTATTTTTACTGTAAATGCAACCATTTTTGAGTTATTGCAGATACCGAAAAATTGAATAGAATAACCATGCATTCTTTTCATAAATAGGAAGTTTTCTTGTCAAGTATATACAAATCTTATATTTAAAGTTTAATAATTTTAACTTAAGGGGGATTTCCGGTTTAATATTTTCAAAAAATCGATTTTTTTTTTTTGCATGAAATCAAATCTAAATTTGTCTAGAATATGTGGGTAAAAGGATATTTCGATATAATATTCGACGAATTAGTAGCGGTGCGAGAGCAGCCATCACCGCCAGTCAGCGCAATGCGGAAATGGAGGATTACGAGGATGAAGAAAGCTTTTATGGCGCTGGAATTGCTGATTAAATGTAAGTTAACAATTCCAAATCTGACCACAGATTCGTATTCAGCGACCCCAAAAACCCTTGAATCTCGAATTTCATAAATTTTGATGAGTATGAGTTTTTTGGTCCACCATATTGGATCCGCCATTTTGATTTTTTCAAATTTGACCTCAGATTCGTATTCAGCGACCTGGAAAACTTAGATATTGACTATTTTTTGCGAATTTTCCGCCGAATACTTTGAATTACACAGAAAAAATGTTTCGCAAACTTTAAACGCGTTTTTCTCGAAACTACATTTTTCAAAACTGCGAGCACTCTAGCTTTTTAACGGTTCAACCAATTGACTTCGTTCTTTGCTTCCCTTATTGAAAACACTTTTCTTCATGGAATGAACTAGACTTAAGGAGAAATGTGCAATTTTCGATTTTTCACAGCCTGTCAAAGTCAAAAAATCGACCGAAAAAAACGACTTTTTTTTCAAATGCCCGCCATTTTGTCAAATTTAGAGATTTTTCAAAGATTCTAGTTCATTCCATTCTCTGAAATATACTCTTCAAGAAACTGAGCCGATTTTCTTTCTAGGTGACGATTTGCGACCTCTAGGCTGCTCGCAGTTTTGGGAAGTACCCGCCGGGCAGCCGCCATATTAGACGCCATTTTAGGTTTTTGGACTTGAAAAAATTCGCAGTTATAGGGCAAGAATGAATAAAGATTTGACAAAAAACCCAGGTCTCTAACTCTTACCAGTTCCCTGGAAAAAAAATCCAAAGTTTAGGTCAATTGAACCGGAAATCCCCCTTAAGCCATATAGGCTGCACATACACACACACACACACACACACACACACATACACACACACGTTGTGCAATTTATTTACGTGAATCATAAAAATATAGAATTTTTACAAATCGACCACATTTTATTTTATATATATACAATACAAATAACAAATCTTAATCTATAGGTCTAAAAGGTAACCATTTTATACAGCCAAAACAATATAATAATATATACATAATTTTACTTACTTAAAACTTAAAATTTAAAACTATTGCATTAAAAATGGACTGTTTATAAATTAAATAAAAAAGCTTAAATATTTATATTGAAGCAAAATAATAAGTAACTGAATTTTTGTATTTTAACATTTTTGAAAATAAAACTTGGCAAGCAGGGATGGTTAATATTTAATAAATAAATTTCAACAATATTTTATATGTCACAATCTTGTACAATTATCTCTAATTCTTAAAATTATTTGTGGCATTTTCAGGAGGCACTCACGGAACCAATATTTCTTGATGAAGTATTGACCAGAGTTGAAATTGCACTTGTTGCACCCTAAACATAAAATTACTTTAGATCGAATATTTTTACAAGTTTAAGAATACATAAAAAAGTCGCAATTTCATTTTTTCTTTCGTAAAATTTATTATTTTTGCAAGCGAGTAAAAAATTACGTTTTTTTTTTTACTTATGTAAAGCGCAAAAACTACTTTTTTATGCAATCTTAATTTCTTATAGTGTTCTACCACCACAATGATGATCTGAAAAATATATATTTGAAACAACCATTTAGTGATGACGATTGAATATTTGAAAAAATTAAAACGTCATTAAATAGAAGTTATTAAAAACATAATACAATAAACGCTTTATTGAATAAACTTTATTGCGTTATGTTTATTAAATAGTAAAAACAGTTTAATGTTACTACTAAGTATCTAATAGCACCACTAGCTGGTTATGATTCGATGTATGTAGTTTATATGTGATTTAATTAATAAAATAAATAAATTAATGTGTTGACGAACTATGTGCGATTGTGAATGTTTACTGATTAGATAATTGTCATTTCAAATCAATAATAATGATTTTTTAATGATTGTAAAATGTTAAACGGTTATCACACGTTATTCAAATGAATGTTTGCGATTTTTATTCTGTTTACCGTTTTATATTACTAGTATCATATGTCGTTGATTGTAAACTTGTTTCGTAATAATTTTTGACTGAATCATTGTGTAGGAGAATTGACATAATCTATAAGTCTCACTGCCGCTGCCTATAGAAAAAATAATATCATTTAAACAATTGACATTCACATAAAACATGCTAAACAAAAATCGAATGTTTGCAATTCGCAATAAACTTAAAATCCAATGAACTTCATCGAAAATAGTAAAAAAAAAAATATTACCTTTAGTGCACTCCCAAGAAAACTAGATATAGCTTTTGTCACTGAAACCGCTGCATTAACTAATCGCCCTGTAAGCTCCCCATCTCCACTTGGAATCCCATTTACAGGCCGAAACGCAACTGGAGGCAATGGAGTCTTCTTTGTAATAGGTTTTTCTTCATCAAAGTGAATTAACTGTGGCGTATATTGTGCTTGGACTCTTGGAGAACGCGTTGCTTTTCTTGTAGCACCTTCATCATAATCATCAACGTCCGCATAAGAAGCAGTGTTTCTTGTAGCTGCCCCCAGCAGTTGCGACACATCCAAATTCTGTACTAATTGAGGATTTTGTTGTAACGCTTGAATTTGTTTCAACAAAATCGCTAATTCAGCTTCACTTAGATCGCCTACAGTTTTTTTCGTTGTTGTTCTTGGTCTACGAGTAGTAGTTGTTGTAGTTGTAGTGGTTGTTCTACGAGTTGTTGTAGTTTCGCTTATAACAGCTTTGATATTCCTTACAGCGTTTGGATCACGTTGTAAAGCCTGAACTTCTTTTAACAATATCACCAATTCCTGCGGACTTAACTCTCCTCGTCGTCCAGGTATATATGTAGCACTATGTTTGCCTGTAAAATAAATAAGAAATTGATAAACTTGGTCAAACTTTTGAAATTGTATTCGCTTACCTGTAAATTGTGCAACTATATTTTGAGCAGCAACTGGATCTTTTTGTATCGCTTGGATTTGTTTTAATAAGTATGTAGCTTCAGTTTCATCAAAATCTGGAACAGCAGCTCTTGGTCTGATTGTAGAAGATGGAATTGAATTTGTTACGGGATCTAAACCATCATAAATAACTGGCGTTAATCGGGTAGGTTGCCGAGTTAAAATTTCTTCAGTATTCGTTTCAACTGCTGGGTATTGAGGCCTTGCCCTTTGGAGAACTGGTGCTCGTTGAGGTTGAACAGGAGCCATTGCGTTGAGTAACCAGTTGAGACCTTGTCGAATCATGCCTGGACGTTCAGTTGTTGGAGCAGGTTGTTGAGTTGTTCTCTAGAAATCATTATTAGTATATGATATTTTTTATAATTCACATAATATATGTGGATACAGGATTCAGTATCCACTGTTTTTAATTTTATTATTACCTGTGGTTGTAGTTGATTAATGAATTGTAACTTTGGAGTACTTGGTCCAATTCCTCGTTGTTTCAAAATAGCAGCTAAAACAGCGTCGCTACTTGTCCCGTATGGTAATGAAATCGAGGCGGGTGTGGTTTGAGTATTTAACTCTTGTATGTTGTATTGTTTGAGAAGTTTTTCCAATTGAGCTTGTTGAGCACTGACGGTGACTACATCAACTTTTTGCGTTGTACTTGATACCAAAGTTTCTAAGAGTTTGGAAGTTTGAATTTGTGGTGTTGTTGTCTGGAATTTTGAAGGTTGAATGTTGTATTGTTTGAGCAACTGTTCAAGTTGCGCTTGTTGTGGATCAGGTTTTGCTGTGGTTTTAGTTAAGGCTTGTAGTAGATTCAATGCTTGTAAATCATTAGATTTAGTTGGAGTTTGCAAAATTACCTAAACAAATTCAGATTATCGTTTTGATTAAAACAATTTTGGATTACCTTACATTTTTAAATGGAGAGTTTTCCCGAGTAGGTCTAGCTGTCGTTAGAGCTTTGCCCAAACGTCCACCTCCTCCACCAGGGATCTAAAAAATATATACTTAATATCGCACTTGTATTTATTGCAAAATCTGCGTACCAAATTGGTCAAGAACGATAGTTGCTTCAATATTGCTGCTTGTTCTTTCTCCAGCTCTGCTAACGTTTCTATATTCTTCTTTTGTTCTTCTGTCAAGGTCTTCAACGTGCTGGAGATAGTCCTAGCTGTGGAAGAAGATATTTGAATCGTAGGCTCAGGAGTGACAATGAATGGTTGTATTGTTATTCTTTCTGGTTCTGCTGTTGTTGTAGTAGTTTTTGAAGGAGTTGTAGGAATGAATGTAGTTGTTTGAATTGTTGTTGGGCGTCTGCGAGAAGTGCGCCTTGGCTGAGATGTTGTTGGTTGAGCTGTAGTTGGTTGTGTTGTTCGGTTTCGCTGTCTTATTACAGGAACATGAGTTGTTGAAGGTTCAGTTGTTGTTGGACGTTGAGTTGTTGGGGGTCGAGTTCTAGGCGCTTGAGTTGTTGGTAGTTGAGTAGTTGTGGTTGGTGGTTGAGTGGTTGTTGGTTTAGGAGTAGTAGTTGATGGTTTAGGAGTAGTAGTAGTTGGTTTAGGAGTTGTTGTTGTTGGTTTAGGAGTAGTTGTTGTTGGTTTTGGAGTAGTAGTTGTTGGTTTTGGAGTTGTGGTAGGACGCGGTGTATTAGTGGTTGGAGCTTCAGTTGTAGTAGAAGTTGTTGTTTGTGGAGTTGTAGTTAGAACTTCAGTTGTTGTTGTAGTTATTGGATCTTGAGTTGTTATTTTCTCAGTAGTAGTACTTGGTGAAGCCTTTATAATCGAAGAGATTGTTGATGCTTGCGCTATAATAGGTGGAACAGAAGTAGGTGCTTGTGTTGAAGCAGCCATCAAGTTTGCCAACATTGTTCCAACAATATTTTGAAGTGTCGTTACTCTTTGCATTGCTGGCATTTTTGTAGGTGAAGATGTTGTAGTGGATGGAGTTGCGCTGCTACTCAATTCATTTGGATCAACGTTGATACGATTGCTCACCTAAAAATTAAGTTTTCATCATTTAGAAAGTATTAGTTTATTTTAAAAAAATAACCTCAGTTATAGCTGAAGCAGTTACTGGTTTCCATCTAAATACTGCATTTCCAGACCCAGCAGACAATGGCTTATCTGTTTTTACTTGATTCGTCTATAATTGGAGTAAAATTATAGTATCCCTTAGTAATTTAAATGTAATTAACTTACCAAGGGATCAATTTCTAATGTTTTATATATCTTTCCTGGGGTAGAATCAACATTATTTAAACCTGAATTCCCATTTATAAACTCATAAAGAGTAGGAATCGTAGTAACAATTGGCATTTCTGTAGCTGGTACTGCATTTTGATCATCCTGGAATTTTATAAATAATCTCAATTTATGACGAATATTTTATTCAATATAAATCCCGTGCGAGTTTTTCAGCTGGTTAGTAGCTGTGGAGTGGCGCTTGGATTATTTGTAATACATTTTAAAGCATTTTCAGTCACCTGCTGATGGTTTCCTCCAGACGGGGAAATTACACCTTTTTGTATTTGTTGTGTGTATAATGTGTTGTTTATACATTTATTCAGTAATCCCGTGTTAAATACATGAGCTTGAAAATGGAAATGGCCGACGATTATATTATAAAGTTCGATGTTTCGTTTAATTTTGTGATAATAATATACATTTTAAACCAGTAATATTGCAAGATTCTCTGCAATATTTGTATAAATTATTATTAAAAATTTAGAAAAACCGCGTAATATTTACTGGTCGAAGAAATATTTAGAAAAATAGATGATAGATGAAATAAATAGATGATAGATAGTTCACTGAACGAGAATTGAATCCAGGGAGTCCATAGCATTCGTAGAAAATATTGGTCGATGTTGTTGAAATATTTATTCATAAATCAACTGATATCGTCCGCCTGGGATTTTTAGCATCGGCCGCCGATTTTCTACGATTTGCAATGTCCTCAAACCAGGTGACCAAAGAAAAGAAGGACAAGAAGCCAATTATAAAAATGATTCTGAAGCCCAGCACCCGTAAAAGTATTTATAATATATAATATAGTTATTGACAAAACGGGTAGATACCGTGGTAATAGTGTTATCTGCGACGGTGCCTTGGTCAGGAGTTACTTGGTTACTGGTTATATCCGGAGGATTCTCTCGTGTATCGAAACCGCGTACTTGTATCACCGGTTCCTCCGGCACCAAAGTACCATTCGGAAACTTACGTATGATTGTGTTATTCGGGTAAATGCCAACAATGAGAAATGGTGTTTCTTTAGTAGGATACATGGACGGTTTTTTACGCACCACCGTATTGTTCGGCAAGATCGCAAACAGGTAATAGTCTTTTTTGTTCGTTGGAATTTGTGTCGTGGTAGGTGTACCGCCGAATCTAAGTGCAATCGTGTCATTTTTCAGGTTTGTGGACTCGATTATGTTTGATGAAATGTCAAGCGTGGTTGTTTCAGTTTCAGCAAATGTGCTTGTTTCAACAGAGTTTTCAGTAGTTGTTGTGAACATGTCGCTATTTACATCCGTTAATTCAAGGTTTTGGGATTCAGGAGTAGTACTGAGTATCTCAAATGAAATATCAGTGTTGTCTAAACTAACAGTTGTTGCTTCTCCTAAAGTTGATGTATCAAAACTACCAAATGTAGTAGTTTCTCCTGAATTTGGAAAGAGTTCGGATATACTACCAAATGTAGTTGTTTCACTCGACATTGGAGGAGATTTTGTGGTACTAATAATCTCAAAAGGTAGTTCAGAACTGCCGAAATTTAAAGCCTCAGTGGTAAAACTTGATTTAGTAGTACTCTCAAACGGCAAATCAGAAATTGCATTCTCACTACTGGAAGTACTAGAAACATCATTTTCATTTAATAATTCAAATCGAGCAGATAAATCAGGAACATCATTGGCAGAATTTATGAAAACACTTTGGATATTCACAGAGAAAATATTTGGAAAGGCTGGAGGCTTGAATGTAACAGGCTCTATCATGGTTTCAGCCTCTGTTGGAGATGATGTAAACAACATGGTTGACGATTCTGGAGCAACAGTTCCTTCAATGAATTTCATTGAATTAACACTTGTTACTCCTGTTTCAGTAGTTTTACTTAAATCTTCCGCTTCAGATATTACAGGCATTATAGTGTTCATTGTTTCAGTTGTGGAAGGCATGGAATTTGAAGTAGTTGTTGAAGGGGAAGTAGTAGTTGTAGACATAGTGGATTCTGGAGTTGTACTGATCATATTTTCAGTTATAGAAAGAGATGCTGAAATAGTATCTTCTTTTAAATCTTCACTTGGAAGATTTTTAAATCGTAGTTCAAGATTTTCTGTAGTTACTGATTTAGTTTCCATTGCAGCAATTTTGGTCGACGAATCTATTTTAGGAGCAATTTTGATCATTGTGTTTTCTTTAGGAATCGCGTTGGTTGTAGATTCTGATTCTGTTTTAATAATATTGGTCGTTGATTCTATCCTAGGAGCAGCTGTAGTAGTTGAGTCTTCTTTCGGTGACTCTTCTGGTGCAGCCGTTAAAGGGGACGATTTGGCGGTCGTAGTTATTATGTTACCAATGTTTAATAAAGAAAGCAAGGTGGATAGGGTACGTTTTTGTATAGTATTTTCAGTAGAAATATCATTCAAAAACCCTTTAATGGGATCAATGGTTGTGGTGTGTTGTGTAGGGGATAATGATTGAGTTGTGGAAACGATAGTTACAGATCTTAGTTTATCCGTGATCGCGCGTTTAGTGGTTGAAGATGAAGAATAAGCTTTAGCCGGATGTGATCTAGTGCTTACTAATTTTTGAGTTGGTTTAGTTATAATTACCACGCGTTCAGTGGATGATGGGCTCGTTGTGGTTTCAATAATACTTTGAATGGACGATAAAGAATTTAAAATCCTGTCGATGACAGATCGCGGGGTCCCAAAACTTATATCTCCTTTCCTGGCCGGTATTTTTTGAATTGTTTGTGGTACTCTTGGTTTTGGAGTCGTCGTTGGTTTTGCTGTTGTTGTGGTTGTTGTTGTGGAAGAGTTCTGAGTCAAAGATTGAATAATTTGTTGAAATAGCGAATTTGAGTTCTCTGTGGTTAATTGTTGTATAGTGTTTTCACGTATAGATGAAGTCGAGAACATTGTAGAAGACCGAAGTGGATTGTTAGTTGAAGAGACAATAGGAGAAGTAGTAGAAGTAATAGCGTGTAGTATACTCTCTAATAAATTTACAGGTCTACTAACTTGATCGCTTGTCATTGTCAGTTTATTTTTGTTAGTCTTTGTCGGATTAGGAGTAGTTTTTGTTTTGTCGTCGGGGGTGGATTGCAAGTACTCGTCTCTGATCAAATTCGCGGATGGGATGGACACTCGGACGGGCTCATCCAGTGAAATGATTTCCATTCCAAGCTCATTTTCTTCCGTTATAACTCCCGGTTGTGTAGTTGTGGATGTTGTCTGTAAATAGAACACCTCTCCAATTTTCAACATTCCTCAATTATTGTATACTTTAACTACGATTCCGTAACTACTGTAATAGCAAATTAGTTCATTATGTTTTCAATATTTACAATGACATTGCAACTTTGATAACACTCATTTACAAACTATTTTTACAAAGTTCTAACTTTTTCGATATACACCAACGCGTTTTATCAAAATTGCAATAATATATGGTTACACTGATGAAATAATCATTTTAAGCGAAATATATTTGGTTTAATTTAATGATATTTAAGATTTAGACTCTATTTAACTTTTACTTTCACAAAAAATAAAAAAAACCAAATATTTTGTTCTTTATGACACGCTAAACATTCAGATCGTGTAGAAAAGTAGCTATTGCAATATTATAAAGGCTAAAAATACATATTTTGTAATAATTCCCTCAAGCTCAATAAAAGATACTTAAACATGTAGCGCAATTTGTATACCTAGATTGTTATAAATACAAAAATAAATTAATACATGTTTTGAGATTTAAATAATGGCTACTTTGATACACAACCTTAATTGTCAGTACAATCATCGAAAGATAAGAAATAAGAACCGCTTAGTACTATATATAGTAGACTTATTTTATGTTTAAGAAAAGAAATTTATTTACATGTTTATCTTAACTTATATATTAAATATATTCAATTGAATTTGAATTTAAGGCTCACATTTGATGGGAAAAATAAACAAAAAGTTGTTTAAATAAACCAAGTTTAAGTATTCTTATAAATATAAGTGCTTTGTGCCAGTGCAGTTAAATTCTTAAGCGATACTTGTACATGCGGGTTTAACTTATTTCTTAAATCGTCTTTAAAGAATTATGTACAATTATATACAGATGAAAAAAATTAAAATGAAAAGCCATAATTCGATATCCATTTGCGTTTATTAGTATCAATAATATATGTTGCGGTAGAAAAAAAAATACATATCAGTATATTAGCTTATATAACTACTCCCAATACTAACAGAGTACATCACCTTATGTAACAATAGATATATGAGTATATGAATATAATAGAAAAAAAGCCTTAAAATATACAGAATACTGACAAAATTTGTTTTATATATACAATTCATTTTTCAACAAGTGCGAAGAAAAATAGTGTATAACTTGTAAAAAAATCACAAAAAATAATAATTTTAATAAATCCAACGAAGTATAAAAAAATAAAATTAAAAAAATAAACATAACTTAAATTAAACTTAAATTATTGAGTATTTATTGTTGAGTATTATAAAAATATCAATTAAAAATATTGTGTAATATTTTCAATGATTATTTTCGTAAGTAAAAAAAAATTAAAGCTCTCATTTAATTGTGTATCGTTTTAAAGCCTGGAATAAAATCTTCATACTGGCTATGACGTCACCTATGACGTCACAATCGGTTAAACGACCACTGATAATCCAAAAAATAGTCGTTGTAAGTCGCTTTGCCAACACCCTTAAGAAAAAGACAGAAATTTGTCAAAATGAACTACTAATCATAAATTCTAGTGTCCAATGTGTCCGAATTGTCCAGTCTCAGCTTGGTTGTCCTGTCAAATTGTGCTGTTGTGTTTTTAGGAATAAAAATCAGACGAATCTCGTTATTTTATGGATATAAATTAATGGCTTTTCATTTTGCATGAATGCTTCAATGATATCGTATTTAAAATTCCCGTTTTTGTTCGCGCCGAAAGTTGATGGCTCACTTACCGATATGACCGGAGTTACTGTGGGTACCGTAGGCACATATGCTGGCGCTGGTGTAGCTTTATTGAAACCTGTTGCTCGCAAGATGTCGCTACGGTATTTTGAACTGAAGCGATGTGGTTTTGATTTCGAAATTGGTGCCTGTAATACATTGTTTTTTCGCGATTTAAAAACAATTACATTTCCACTATCATTTTAATAATTAAATACAAATAATAATTATTTACCAATAAAGGCATTCATACCTCACTTGTAGCAACATAATGTTCAACAACATTATTCCTAGCTGGATAACTTCTTTTGTGCGTAGTCGTTTCTACTTTTGGTGTAGCAGTCGTGCTTCTTGTTCCTTTTTTGCTGCTATACAGTCCAGTGGCTGCTTTCGGCGTTTGCAGATTTCTTGGTTTAGCCCTATGCGTCCTATTTCTCTCAGCCGTTGTTGAATTCGCATAGTTTGGTTTCGATTTCTCGGATTTAGCCGCATCTGCTTTGAATCTAGCGTGGAATCTTTGCCGTGTAATTTTTGAAGTGATTGAAGTCAAAACTTCTTTCATTGTTGAAGTACTAGGGGGTAAAGCTGTTGGTTTTAGGGCTGTTTCGATTTTATTATCGCTTGTCGATTCGGATATTTCGACTCTTGTTGTCGTTCTTGGGGCAGAACGTCTTGGGGCATGTGGGGAAGAGTTTAATACTTGGATATTATTATCTTCATCCTATATTAAAAATGTATTTATTTATTAAAATTTATCGCGTGTATTTATAGAGAAAATAAGCCTATACTAAACTAATATTCAATTTCTATACTCTTGTAATTCATGCACAACTACATAAGATTATCTCTATTTAATCAAATTTGGTCTTAGTTTAAAATTAAAGGCTTGATTATGAATACGGTAGCACTAGTTTTATGCATTTGTGTATTGTTCTTCTCTTAATAGAGTGTCTTTCTGCTGATTGTTAAATTTCGATGATAATAAGTTTGTTCCAACTAATGTTAGAATTGGTTGGTACGACGCATGCGCATTATGGAAATAGCGTTCCGTTGAAACGAATGCGCATGCGTCTAACCGATTCTAAAGTTAGTTGGAACAAACCCAAATTTGAATGTCTTTAGCCAATTAACACTTTCGGTTTTGGTTTCTTTGTATTTATCTAATTGTGTCCATAATGGTAACGTTTAACCGCAATATTATATGTTTATAGTGCGTATTCAGTTTAAAATATAATTATAATTTAATATTACTATTATATTAATTTATTTAAAAAAGTTTCTAGAAAATCACAAAACGTTCTAGGAAGCATGGTACCGGTGATCTTATTGGTTGGTTTAATTGTTTCTTAAACGTACCCTACCCAGTTATAGAACTAGGTTTAAGTTAACCTTTAACATTTAAACTTGCAAAATACGTAAATCACTTTAAAAGTAATTACTTATATAAATTTACACATTCACTCTTGTGGTCTTGTATTGAGTTAATTATCCACTTTATTCCTTTTACTTCGATAAGATCTACAGTACTCAAACAATTAAATTTTGTGCATGAACCTGCCGCACAAATCGTTCTCATAATACCGGATAAGTTTTGAGGTCACTGATCAAGATACATGTACATGTTATCAAGATTTTCGTAATACTACGCTTGTTTGCTGACCACTGGTCGTCTATTTAGGGCAAATGGTTACCGCCATTTATTTTATGGATAATCAGAAAATAAAAAAAAGTGTCTCTCGATTCTTGTGTACATGAATTGTAGTATAAAGCAATTTTGTTTTAAAAGAGAAAGTAAACCACAGTTGTTTGACTGGAGGGTTTTTTTTATTTATCATGTCAGTTCGGTATGAAAGTGAAATATCATTGAACCAATAAATAACATATATGTATGTGATTGATTTGATGTGGTAAGGATGTAAATCAGTTGACTGTGTTTATTCAACGGGGCATGCTAAATCTGTTATAATCGCATCGAAGAGAAATTTGATTATTAAATTCCTATTTTTTCTTTTTTCAAAAATGAGCTTATTTAGAATAATATATAGTTTGAATACAGTTCCTTATTTAAATTCAATTACGATGACGAAGCACTTATAAAGTATTGAAAGTTATTTCATATTTTCTAAAAATATACATACATACATACTATTTTTAAATTAAATTTCCATATAGTCGATAATGTTTCTGTGGTAATTTTATATTGTATATTTTGCAATAAATTTAATTGATAGATTAAAAATAATTATTAATAAATTTGCACAACTTCCGAAAAATGTAAAGTCTCACAGTTATCGGGTTAAATAAGCCATATACTATTTCAAGTAAAAGTTAATAATGAATTTAGTCATAGTTAATTTAACTCAGGTTACACATGTAATATTTAAATTCAACAAAAATAATTCTACATTTCATTAACTATAATATCTTAATAATAAAAAGTGTTTAAGGAATCTAGACTATTTTAAAAATTTGTATACTGTCAAGTTTAGCAAATAAATATAAATAAAGTAAAGAATCTCATTATTGTTGAAATAAAAACAGAAAACCAATAACTTACTTTTCTTTGATCACGTTGGCTGGGTGGGTAAGGTGATTTCAGTGCCGCGCTCGAAGACACGATTTTCTCTGGTGTCACGACAATAACATCTTCTTTCGACCTTGTCTCCTACGAAACAACAGTTCATAAGTTCATGTACCAATGTCAGCACTTCATTCAATATTTATTCACAATAAGTTCTTAGTATAGTGTTGCAATATTGTGTAATTTTGTTCAGAGATCTTCCGTCTTAATATAAATAAAACATTTAAGATTTTTCAATAAATTACTTATCAAATTTTATGAATAAATTGCTAATAAACAGTATATTTTGTTGAATAATTGATAATACTTCATGCAATTCTGGTGCAGATGTAAGCAATAAAAAGCATGTGAGAATGTATAGCGAAAATGAGTGATGTGATATGTATGTACCGTACCCTATAAAGCTATAAAAATAGATTTTATCTATAAATTTTCCCAATAATATATATTTTGATAATAGAATTGTATTTGTGTTTTAAAAATGTAATATAGTTTATTTTAACACAAATAACTAATATGGTTTATTCGGTTTTGGATAATATAAATAAAATAAAAAATACATCATTGTATACCTTTTCTTTCTTAGCATTGATCAAAGCTTTAAAAGACTCTGGGTAGTTATCCGATTCTTCAATCTGTTCTTCGGAACTAGTCAAATCTGAATGATTTTTCGTTGTTCCCCGTTTCGTATTCCTGGATCGTTTTAAAATTGTCTCAGATGTGTCAGCGCGCTTCACACTTTTCGACATATTACTCTCAGCAACTTCTTGACTATGAAGTTCATCTTCCATTTTGTTGAACCTAGAAACACCTCTTCGCAAAGATCTTGCAGGAGCCTGATGTCTCACTTCAGACTTAAACGATCTGACAGGTGTTTCCACCTTTACTTCAGCTTTTTGTCTTACGGGTGTTTCAACCTTTATTTCAGCTTTTTGTCTTAGGGGTGTTTCAACCTTTACTTCAGCTTTTTGTCTTAGGGGTATTTCAACTTTTACTTCAGCTTTGTGTCTTAGGGCTGTTTCAATCTTTACTTCAGCTTTTTGTCTTAGAGGTGTTTCAACTTTTATTTCAGACTTTGCTCTAATAGGAGCTTCATGATTTACTTCAAGTTTTGAATTCTGCAAGGGAGCCTCTTGTTTCACTTCAACATTTGATGTTTTTTGAAATACTTCAGTTTCAGCATTTGGGACTCTTAAAGGGGCTTCGCTTTTCTCTTCAGGTTTAGCAGTAGTAGGTCGTTGAACTCTAGACCTCCTAGGTGCTAAATTTTGTAACCTCGTTTCTGAAATTGTAGGTTCTATTTTCTTTGGTTGACTTCTTTCCTGTTTTGGAGCTCGTCGTGGTGACTCTGTTGTTGAACTTGTTTCAGAAGCATGTCGATTTCTATTCCTGGATGTTGTTGATTCTTGAAATCGTTTTCCTTCTTTTCTCTGGTTTCTTGACCGTGGAGGAGTAGCTTCAGAACTTGTGGTAGAATGATGGTTTCGTCTTTTTGGTTCAGTATCTAATTTGTTGTTTTTAAGTTCTCTGATTGGTGCCCGACGATTTAAAGCATTCCTGAATTTTGGTTTTGTTGTTGTTGTTGTATCTACATTCACTGGAGAGTGAGTAGTTTTTGTAGCTTTGACTGAAAAGCGAGTACTTCGTACTTTCGGAACTGCGGAAGTAGCTTCAAAATTATGTTCAGTTGTGAAACGACTTGCAGTTCTGGCTTTAGGAGACGAAGTCTCAATATTTGATGGTTCTTCATTTTTACGTGGCTTGCTTCGTACTTTTGGGACGAATGTCGTAGCTTCATGAACTTCTGTAGAAGTACTTCCTGTGACTTGTTTAGGAGTTGTCAATGGAGAAGTTGATTCAATAGTTGTTTTTGATAATTCTGGCGCAACATCAACTGCAGTTGATTTCTCAGTTTTTGGTTCACTTTCAAAGAGTGGTAATACTTCTAATTTAGCTTCATCAAAAGGTGGCATGCTTCGCAACCGAGAATTGCGTCTCACTGTTTTGGGAGCATCATTCAATGCTTCAGTAGAAACTTCAAAACTACGTGCCCTTGTTTTTTGAGGAACTCGTCTGTGAAGCTTCTCTTGAGTACCAATTTCACTTACTTGGGTATCAACTGCAATTCTCGCTTCACGTCTTCTACTGGATGCAGTTTGAATTCCAGTTCTTCGAACTCTGCTATTTGGTTCATCAACATCAATATCAATTCGTTTCGTAATCTTAGTTTCTATTTTACGGCCAGTCCTTGATCTGGCAGGATGTTCATTTTCACTCTCGATTGAAAATGATCTTCGATTTGTTGATTCATGAGCTACTGAATCGGCAGGTCGTCGCCTGAAATTCCGTGTACGTGTTATTTCGGCTTGATGTGTTGTTGTTTCAGTAACTTCTTTTCTTGGAGGTCGAGTTCTTGACGGAATTCTTGCTGCGTGTGTGGTAGTTTCTATTCGAAGATTGGTTCTGGATTTAAGAGGCGTTCTGGTTAAAACTCTGCGAGGTTCTTCTCGGACTAACTCTACTATTGGGGAAGGTTCTGGTTTTTGAAACTTTGGTTGTTTTTTAACTTCCAAAGTTGCTTCACTGGTTTCGGGGATAAATAACGTTGGGAGCGAAGCTTCTGACTTAACTTCCTCTGACGTTGACTCAGGAGTTATCGCAGCCTCTGAAGATATTTCTGAAGTTTCACTGGATATTTCTAATTTCGCAGTAGATAGTTCTACGACTGGGGTTGAAGATACTTCTAACGTATTTCTATTTCGCAACAATGGTCTTTTAATATTTTCACGTGGTATGTCATCGATGACTTCTTCAACTTCGTAAGACCCATGACCAGATAATTTTCTGCTTGTGTCTTGGGGTCTATGTCGCGTTTCCGTGTGTCGTTCATAATCTAATCTTCGCCTCGCAGGCTGAACGTTTCGACTAGATTCTTCATCTGCAACTGTGTCTGATATTTCAGCGAATTCTGGCGATTTACTAAATTTTGCCCTACCCCTACTTGTGTGTGATTTTACTACAGGTGTTTCGCTACTTGTAACTGATGGCTGAAAACATAAAGAATTCGGGGCACATTTTTACAAATTCATATTTGAAATTGTTTTTTAAATTTTACAGTTGGATATACTTTTACGTTGAAATTAATAGCATTTTTGGTAATTCTAATATTATTTTAGATATATTAAATTTTCGGGTTATGTGAATTTTACAGACTTTTTTACAAATTTACAGGTCGCGTCATCGCTTTGCAATTACTTCTGTGGTAAAACCTTTAAGATTTACAGGTTTCTACAAACATTTGACCTAATACAAAATTTGAATAATAAACGTTACGGTTTAAAATGAACAAATACAATAAATACGAATTAACTAGCAATTTAATTATAATTCTATTCCATTACATTCTATAATTCCTTAAATTTTATTTTGCAAACTGAGATAGATTACAGTTTCTTACAGCGATTTGTTGCAAATAATGTCTTTAAAATGAAATTATTTTTGTGTATAATAGTAAAATAACTTCATAAATAAGGTAATTTTATAGTAAAATATGTTTAACATGTGAATTTTAATATATTAGAGCTGAATTAAACCTAATTTCTATAGCACATTGACATGTGGTAATAATTGCACAGGATATGTGATTAGTTAATATTTTCTTCACTTCGAAAGCCATAATAATTATCTAACTATATTTTTTAAGATTAGTTTTTTTTTGTATATGTCTATGCTTTTTACATATTGCTCCGGGTGCAATTGAGCAATTAATAATCAAGTGTGTGTTATTAAAAGTTTTGATTTCACTTTTATTAAAAGTGCAAAAAAATCAGGCGTCATTCGTAGAAATACGTATTAATTGTTTATTTGTATCCTTGATACTTTTTCTTCTCGATTGAGTTCGGAATGTATTTAAAAAATTACCATATATATTAATGCCTGAGCATAAATGCATTAGTTGAAGGTGAACATATTAGTTTCGTACTAACAAACAAATTTTAATCATCATATATGCGTGTCGTTAATTTCGGAAGTAATTTAGGGTAATAATATGCGTAAGTAAATGTGATGGTAAATTTAAAAACAAAATTGTGTTTTCCGGGTTTTAAGCAACTTCGGCATGACTTTTATTTTTAATATAATGAAAGTGATTTGTTAAGAATTTATGATTAAGTATAGATAAATCGCTTTCTATCTACGATTGGCATGGCGTTTAGCAATTTTAACTATTTGCTTGACGCTTCCAAAACTGTCAACAATTTATTTGTTTTTAAGTTGAAAAGGTCACATATATATTTCACCAATCGCGTATACGTAATATCTACACAAACACACACAAGTATATAAATTAAGTTTATATTTTCGTGTTAATAAAGAAAATAAAAATGTGTATACTATAAATCCAATTATTTTTATTATATGAAAGACAACATACATCTAAATAAGCAATATTTAATATTAAACTGGCCAACTTGATTGAAACTAACCAGTCATTCTTAATTGTGTTAGACTCGACATAGAAAGCAAACTAGTTTGTATCGTAAAAATGTGCAGACACATTCGTCAGTGTTTAACTATTTACTTATTTGGGGCATCAAAATTGTCAATTTTTCACAAATTCAAATACAAAATATCTATGGTGTCCCATATTGGTCACTCTTATAGGCAGTAGGAATAGTACGAAAATAGATTTATATAATTTGATAATTTAATCATCGCCAACTATTCATTTAATTATTTTCTTTTAGTTCTTACAAATGGAACACTTTTTGAGTAAATGTTTCAAGCAAGAGTTGTTTGATTCTTACAAGTTAGTTCGTATTTTTTTCGAGATATCTTAGAATTAAATATTCCTTCCAAAAATAAGATTTATTGCAAGGGGGTAAAAAAATTTAATTTATAAATTTATGTTTGTATTGTTCAATGATTTGGGATCTAAAGCGTTTACAAAGACAAACTCACAATCGACGTTATTGAAAAAAATAGTCAATTTGGATTCAATAATTACAAATTCGAAATTTTATATGATCACAATGCACTTCGTATAAGAAAGTAAAAACATGCTTTCTTCATAATTTCTATTTTATATCCAAATATGTTCCAACCATATTCTTTCATATTGATGTCAGCTTATATGAGTTTGGTATTTTTAATACAGATAATATTTAGTGCTAATCAAACAAGAATACATACATAAACTAATCAGACCATTATATTAATCGTATTTATTTTAGCAGTAATTCGTAATTGAATTAGTAATAATTCACCCAATAAAATTACTTTAATCATGATAATATTTTACTTCTTTATTTGTAATAGTTTAGTTACCTGTATGATTTATATGTGTCAATTATTGAAAAAAAAACGAATGGTAAATTTCATTTTATAACATCCTTTTTTGTTTTCTTATATGGAGTAATAAGAAAGTATTGTAATCATGAAAAAATCAGTCTCTAGATTTTAACGAAATTATATCTTGTCTGGCTATCTATGTGTGTCTGTGTTTGTGTGTGTGTATGTGTGTGTGTGTGTGTGTGTGTGTGTGTGTGCGCGCGAGCGTGTGTGTGTATATGTATGTGCGTGTGTTTGTATGTGTGTGTGTGTGTGTGTGTGTGTGTGTTTGTGTTTGTGTTTGTATGTGTGTGTGTGTGTGTGTGTGTTTGTATGTGTGTGTGTATATATGTGTCTGTGTGTGTCTCTGTGTGTGTCTGTGTATGAGCTCCATAGCCTAAATATAAATGGAAAAATATGAAACTTTAAGCTTACGTATTTTATGTGCCTTTTATTTTTGATAAAATATTCAAACCGTAAGTGCATGTTTACTCTATTTAATTTTAGTAGCTTCTGCAATATTTTCGAAACGCTTGTATTTTTAGTAAAAATAATTAGAATAGTATAATAAGTAACTATACTTTTTTAATTTTTTCAAAATTTGTATTTAAACATTCCTTTTATAAAAAAATATTATGTAGGAATATTTTGTTTGATATTACGTTAAAAACTAAAAATGATCGGAATATAACAATTTCTAATATTAAATAGTTAATGGAAACGAATTTGAGAAAAATTCATCGGGCCTTGCTGGGGATCGAACCCACTGCTCGAGTAACCGATGAATTTTTCTCAAATTCGAATTCTAGGTGTGGCCTAGCGTAGTTATTACTAAATTAATTAGCTACTAATGAGTCAAATCCCCGGCGAGGCCCGATTAATTTTTCTCAAATTCATTGATTTAATTTCTACTGAATATTTTCTTAAATTATTCAATATTTATATTTTAATATCCCTTCTATCTCAATAAAATACGTATAAAAAAGTGCATTGCAAGACAGTAGATATTATTTATTTTGAAAACTGACGTGATCTGACCCAACGTTGATGTCTCCATTAATAAGGATGAAATTTACAGAAAAAGTGTGTGATATTATACAATAACAAACAAATTTTGTATAACTAATAAGTTTTAGATCGTAAAAAGTATTTAGACCTTCGTGATTAATATTACTTGTAAACATTACTTCATAAAACCAATACTCCATTGAACGAACATCAACAATTTTAACCGTATCAAATAACGTTGCTTCATAGAAAAATTTTCTCTTTTATATATTCCCAAATAAATTATTCAAGAAAAAAAAAGCATCCCATTTTCACTTAACACAAATTTTAAATGCTAACAACAATAATTAAAATTTCAGTGACTGAATTTCTGAGTTCGTAATCTTTCGAACTGCATCATAAAATATACTTTCTCATTCGTGGCTGTACATACATATGGTGAGTTCCACTGGTCGACTGTTTTTGATAGTTTTTGTAACTTTCAGTGATAAACGAATGGATATCCTTGTAAGAGAAGGCCTAGTTAGACATTGTAAAATATTGTGCTATATCTTATTCAAGATAGTTAAAGATTATGCATTTAAATGCATTGTATGTACTACATGCAATTATGTAATTGTGATTTTATTTCATTCTGTCGCTAATCTACACAGGAGATTTACATCTGAGATATGATAGTTTATTTTAATTGGTTTATTTAGTAATATTTTTTCTTATATTTCTCTTATTAAAAATATAATATAAAATATAAAATTTTTAGAAACACGAAGCTATTAAACAAATATACCTTCACTTTGTATGTAGCAAAAAAAAGTAATAACTAATAGTTCTTAAACTTGATTATATGTGTGTATGTATTTTTTTAATCCTAATGATTATTATAAGCTACATTTAATAATTTGCCATTTATAAAATTACTTCAACTGAACGAATTGGCTTTTTTAAGTCTAATTCTAAGTGAAATAAATTACTGGTAAAAAAAACTAAGAATATTTCTTATTTAGAATAATTATATATTATTTAATTTGTTTATTTCGATTTCAAGCTTCTCCTTAAATAATGTTAACTGTAACAACTACAGATTTGAAATGGAAATTAATAAAATAAAATATACATAATTTTTGTTAGGGAAGTGAAGCTGCTTAATGTTCAACTTGAAAGTGTTAATTTAGTTTTAATTTGTGTTTGGTATTTTAATTATTAAAAAATGTAAAAGGTTTTCTGCCCATTTGATACTAATAAGTATGTTGTTATGTATGTATGTATGTAATTTTTACATTCTTATACGAAGAGATTTTAACGGAAATACATCTTTTGACCTTCCCTGGATCGAATTAGGTTATTTTTGGTATGACGTCTATATATATATATATATATATATATATATATATATATATATATATATATATATATATATGTGTGTGTGTGTGTGTGTGTGTGTATGTGAGTGCACTGCAGCCTGAACGGCTGATGGTTAAATTATGAAACTTTAAACTTAAGATTTCTATAAGAATATAATATAATATTATAAAATAATAAGCCCGGTAGTGCATGTTTACTCTAGTCCTTTCTTGCGGTTTCTTCATTATCTTCAAAACGGCTGCACTTACAGTAAAATAATTACGATAAAAATTAAATATTTTAATATTTCACACAACTTCTACTTAAATTTCTTTTTAATTGGTTACAAGGAAATCGTTATTGGCATCTTATTTATATTGGTATAGTTACGTAGGTATAGGAAATATTATTACATAAATCGTATCAGCTACGCCTGTCAATTGTTTAATAGAAAAACAAAATAAACTCAAATAATTCATTTAACATATAATATCAAATGTAATACAAATGTTTTGTGGAAAAGGTTAATAAAATATTAAATACTATCTAAACAAAATACGTAATAAAGTTCAGTGCAGGACACTGCAGATATTTTATACAAAAGCTGTATGCTGGTGGCTGTTTTAGCCAATTTAATTCACTTACGCCACAAGTTCGTTAGACCTACTTTTGTCATTTTTTTTTTTTTCAAAAATTACTCAATTAAATAAAAAATATTGAAATGTTATTTGTAGTTTGCCCCAAATATAAAACGATCAATCAAATACAATTTGTTTAAAAGAAATAAAAAATCTATTAAAAATGTACAAATGTATGTTTTGGGGTTTCAGCAATTAATTCTGTTTTTGAAGTTGGAAATTGTGAGAAAAAAATGCCAATTTTTAAAAACCACACATTTTGCTTATATATTATATTTCACTTTTCTTGTATAAATAATTAATATAATAGTTACTGACATACATTTCTATTAGTGTAAAATATGTAGTAAATGATTGCAATTTATACAAATAAATATTCTAATTTGCAGGATGCATAAAATTATAAAAAAATTGCCTATTTAAAATTTTGGTAGCATATGGTTTTTTATTGCTTTATAAATTACTCCAAAATATTCAGTGAAAGTATGAAATTGACTGTTTATTTATTTAATAGCTATACATAATATTAAATATTATAATCATATTCAATAATATGTATAGAAAATTGTTTATTTATTTTTAGCAGCTAATACATATGAGTTTTCATATTTACGTTCACAAAAATGTAAATTTAATTCATTTCGAATATTGCATCATTTTGATAACTATCTCAATCATTTTAAATAAGTTACTATTGATTTGATTTTGTAAGTAAATTCTAGAAAAGGTATGTTTACCTTCCCATTTATGATATATGAAATTACGTCAAATACGTTTCATTTTAGAAATGGACAATCGAAAAACTTTCTTTCATTTTGATATCTACCTAGTAATAATAAAAATAAATTCGCGGAGTTTCGTTTTTCAATTTTTATCCTTCGGCACTTTTAGTCACGCGATACACTAGTTTTAAGATTTTAAAAAATGTATATAATTTGAAATTTCACGCAATTCGTCCAAATGAAAGTGAAATTATAATAAAAACATACCTAATTCCTAATTGAGATATAATTCAATTTATTGACACAACTTCAAATTACTGGTATTAGTTTTTACTTTCTTATACGAAGTAATTAATAACGATTGTAATTATGAAACAATTCGATCGAAATACATCTTTTGGCATTCCGGTGCACGTCTGTCTGTGTGTGTGTCTGCCTCTGTGTATGAGTGCTTGATGGTAAAATTATGAAACTTGAAACTTAAAATTTGTATATGACTGGCAAGGAAATTTATTTTTGAAAAGAATATTTGAACCGGAAGTGTAAACTTAAATAGCAAACATGCAAATTAAAACTAAATTACTTTGTTTTGATTTACTATTTTTCACTTTTTTTTTAATTTGGCACTAAATTACTATTTTTGTTTTAAACAATGAATTTCCATATTTCCTATAAAAAGTCACGTTGAATACTTTTCAGAAAGATGTTAGAAATCGAAATGAATAAAATACACATCATTTTTATTAGCATTCTACAAGCTCACTTTTCATTTTTATTTAAACACCATTTACATATTATTATTAATACATAATTTCACTAATATTAACAAATAAATTTAAAAAAATTTATTTTAATATATTCACTCTCAAATATTTGCGATAAATTATTAGAACTGAAAAACAAATCTAAATTTAAATGTAGGGCTTTATGTCATATTTGGTACATAATTTACAATTCTGGTATTTTTAACAATGTTTTTTTTCCGAATTTACTAATAAATGTCTTTAAAATCGCTTGGATTTTTTTTGTAATATGGAAATAATTTTTCTAAAGCATAGCAACCTTTACAATAACATAACTGATCAATCGTGAATTTCCTAGTGCATGTGAATAATTTTTAATGTACAACGTAAACACCACGCTCTAATTCTTTACATACAGATACTCTAGAATTATTGATACGTCATTGCAATAATATCAATACACAATATATTTCTGGATTACTTTCAAGGTTGTTCAAAGTAACAGTACTGTTTTTTAAGGTTACTCAGTGCTTGTATATATCTTTACATTTCGTGATTAATTATGAAAATAACACCTGTATTATTGCAAATAAATTTTAGATAATATTGATAAAATAAGCAAAACACTTGTAGATTGTTAGTTAAGAAATAGAAATTAATTTTTATAATATGCTAATTCTTTTTTTTTATTAGAGATTTTAAAGTTTCTTTCAAGCGTATTATGAACAACCTTTGCGTAGCAAGGACGTCTACGATTTTTTTATTTTATTCAACAACCTTTTAATTATGTTATTAGACTAGTTTAGTATATTAAACCAGTGGTTCTCTTATATGAACACATTTAAAATAAATAAATCTTAACTTTATTAGTTTGCTTTTCAAAATATCTGCAGTGTCTTGCACTGAACTTTTTTATACGACTTTTGTTTAGAGGGCTTTTGAATAAATCAAGAAAATGTAATTATTCAACATACTCTATTTTAAATATTTTATTAACTATTAAAACACATTTCGCGCACACACACAGACACACACACAATCACACACACTCACTCACACTCACTCACACACACACACACACATACACACACACACATACACACACACACACACACACACAAACGCACGCGCACCCACACACACACTCACACACACACACACACACACACACACCCGCGCAGACAGACGTTATTTCAAAAATAGTTAGACTCGGTTCAGGGAAGGTCAAAAGGTATATTTGCCGTTAACATATCGAGAACAATTTTTTTCATGGTTGAAACACTTATTTATTACTTCGTATAAAAATGTAAAAATGAAGTATTTGTAAATCATAACTCGCAACAATCCGTTACAAAGAGGAGATGGCAATATAGCAACAGTTCTAGCAGAGACTACCGATTACAGCATGTTATAAATTAAACCATAACAGCAAGCTTGAAATGTACCTTTCACGCATTAAATAAATTTGTTCCGTTATATGGTAGCAAAAATCTCACAATCATATCGGGGCTACGTGGTTACAATACGGAATTTGACTCTGTATATGTATATACTGAAGCTCATTGGTCAAAGCTAATGTAATTTTTCGCGATTCAAGCAAACGTGGCGATAAAAATTGACTAACTAATGCATGAAGGCTGTACAAAATAAAATTGAATTCATTTATGGGTTATTTTTATATGTTCTGTACTAATATTGAATATCAATAATGGAATTTGTCCCAAATAAATCACGGAAACAAAACTTTCTGTTGTGTACCTCGATGCACCTCGAGTTTATTTATTAATAAAACGTTAATATTTAACAAATTTATGTATTTTACATATTATGCTTTATAGTTTTGTTAAAATTAAATCTTAATATATACTAAACAAATGCATAAATCACCTGATTCCATCTATGATAAGCGAAGGTCAGATCTGTTAGTCCTTTCTTGGAAGTGCCGAAAATAATAACGAATTAAAAAATAAACTGAATAATTCGTATGTTGAACTACCAAACAAACTTTATAAAAATATGTAACGTTACCAAATATACAATTTGATTGTGAAAATATTGAAAATGTAATACTAGGCACGTAATTGTGCCATAAAAAAAACGCATTAAACAATTTTTGTGTCATGTTTTCTCAACGTAAATTTGCATGGCATAAATATCAGTGACGGATTATTTTATATGATATATATTTTCCGGCATTGAGATAATTAATTTGTTTATTTTAAATTGTACCGGATATTTTGATTGAATAGTGTCGAAGTAATTTGCTTATAACAATATTCACAGACAAAATAAACCGCTAATAAAGTAGAATTTAATGTTCATTCTATTTCAATTTATTTACAGTTACATTTTTTTTAGTTGATTTATGATTAAAAGTAAATCGCTTTACTATGAATTAGGTAGTATAGTATTTTATAAATGAGCTTAAAAAGCAACACTGAATTTTTTTCTCTCATAGTTTTACTTTAGAAATATTAATTTAGTTCGGATTCTAAATATAATTTGCTATATGGAATACTTAAATCTGCAGAAATGAAAGCTTGATGGTTATAGAATGCGGTATAATTTATTTCTTTAGAGTGTGGAAACATCTGGCATCTATCATAAATATTAAAAATAATTGAAATTGATACCGAAGAATGAGATCGGATGTATTTGACAGAATTACAAGATAATTATTTGACAACAAATGGTTTAACAAATGTAAAAGCACATCCTCTAATTTTTTTTTTATATTCTCGCTAATTTAGATATTATGATTGATTCTAATTGCTGGCGCAGAAAGACACGAGTAGGTGATATCCTGTCTTCGGCACGAGTCTTCAGTAATGATCTTCCTGTATAACTAGGTTAGGAAGACTTAACTTGATCTGTGTTGATTTGACGAAAGAAAGTTGAAGTTTCTCAACAGCGCGCGGATGGACGTACAACTTTAACCAGTCGTAATTCAATGCCAAATTATTTATTCTTTTTAAATTTAACACTACAAGACGTAAATTAAAACACAATATAAGTTTAAATTCACCTCGGAATTTTGCATTTGTTGAATTTAAAATAGATTATAGTTTTTTAAAATGAAATATTTCCAAATTTCTGCAATTATTATTAAGGTCGTTCAAAGAAAAGCATTTTTGTTGTTGTTGTTTGTAACTTAATCCAATTGCATTGGATTAAGTTGTTATTATTTATAAATCAACATAAGAAAATAGACATTCCTTGCATATATTTTAATTGGAATTTTATTTCTTTCGAATTGGCAACGAAATACAAAGTCGACTTTGATATCAAAAACTGCGCATGTCTTTATAGTAATTGTGAACTAAATAAAGTATGTTGTAATATACATTCTATTTGCCCTTAGGGTATTCACGTATACGTATGTTGTATAATAATCGAGCAATATAGATATAACAGTTTACTAGTTTAATGAAACTCATACAAAGTTCAATCACGTTAATATTAATTGAGAATCTTAGCCGTTATTTATTTTTTATATGACTTATCAATCACGTATATGGATATAATAATATATTAATAAATATATTCCTGGTATACTTTAAATTGCGTACTATCTCATAAGAGATACATATATGTATCATTTAAATTTGAAGCGAAACGCATATGAAATCTCATATGGATATATTTACATAACTTTGACGTCATAGCAAAATATAAATCTGAATTAGATTAGGTACGATTAAAATCGTCAACTCAATTGTCGTAGGTTTATAATGACTTATAGATTAGGTATAACTTGTATTTATGTGCTCAGTATTTTATTGCGAATGGTCAGTGAATTGGGGTTTTTTAAATATTTATTTATAGTCGTACTAAAATTTTTATGCTTTAGTTAGTACTTTTAATTAAACTATAAATAAAAAAAATTTATACTGTAAATTACAATACTTGGTCAGTAAAATATAATAAATTGTCAGTTATTAAAAACATGGTTAGGCAAATCATTTAAAATTATGGATATCAATTTAAAATTATATGCTGGTTATGTATCAAAGAAAATGCTTTTACGTATTTAGGATCTTGTTAAGATTTTTTACTTTCTTATACGCCGTATAAGTAAGTATTGTAATCATGAAAAATTTCGATCTCGAGATTTTAACGGAAATATACGTTTTGACCTTCCCTTAATCGTATCCGACTATTTTTGGAATGAGGTCCGTCTGTGTGTGTGTATGCGCTCTACATCCTACACGGCTGATGGTAAAATTATGAAACTTTAAACATAAGATTTGCATATTCCTGAGGTGTGCACCTTTTATTTTTGAAGAAAATATTCAAACCGGAGTTGCATGTTTACTCTAGTCATTTTTTTCGATTTCTACAATTACTCAAAAATGGTTGAAGTTACAGAAAAATTGTTCTTATAAAAATTAAATCTATTCATATTTCGCATAACTTTTGTTTGAAACTTTTCTTACAAAAAAGGTACCATAAACAAGAAAATGCCTATGAAATTTTCTCTTATTATAATTATTTTCACGTAAACCGTATCAACAGGCACAGAAATTTAGTATTAAGTTTATGTATAACATATTATATCAAGAATTTTAATGTTTTGTGTATTTGTAAGTTTCTGATAAGCCAGTTTGTATCAATTGAGATTCTAACATAAATTTAAGACCGTTTATTTTAGTATTTATATCATTTAAGTATTTTAAATTTTTAAATATGTAGAAATTTTTGTTCATAGAACCTATTTCTATGCTGCATTTTATAGCGATATATAAAACTTTCGAAATAATTAACATCAGT
This sequence comes from Nebria salina, assembly GCA_944039245.1. Taxonomy (NCBI): domain Eukaryota; kingdom Metazoa; phylum Arthropoda; class Insecta; order Coleoptera; family Carabidae; genus Nebria; species Nebria salina. Next base: position 4,276,250 of record OX063269.1, read on the forward strand.
ATAAAATAATAACAGTAGCTGTAAATTTATAAAATAATCTCCTAAATAAACTCCTAACAATATATTCTTTGTTTTTTTTTTAACTGAATCTCAAAAATATATTAAAATGCGCATTCATAATATTTATGACATCAAAATAATTTATTATTGAACCGACCTACTCAATACATCCAAATAGGATTGTTTAAACTTGACATTCACTTATTTGGTTACATCCAAAACCATTCAAATATGAATACACCATGCAAAATTTAAATTAATATATTAAAAGTTATGTAAAAATATAAGTATATAGTTTTCTTTTTTATTATTTTGTAATTACAATTTTCACTATATAACAATTAAAATAAGATTGTTACATACATTATTATTTAATCAATGAATCCACGGTACTTTATTTTCAAAAATATCGTTTTCATCTTTATTCCAGAAAATATAAATTATAATTTTCTTAACTTCTTACCGCGATTAAATATCTAAAACTATTCTTAAGGATTATTTATGATGAATTTTTTGCTATGATCGCTTATTCTTATTTATAAATTATTTTTCACTTATGAACTTATAATTTTAGAAATATTATTGTTAAGAACTCAAAAACAAATTGTCAGAAAGATAATAACATCAATTAAATAAATCACTTTTGATTATTCCTGACAATTTTGAGATATGGATTACGCGAATTGTGTTTAATCGTTTTTAGGAAAATGATAACGAAAGAAGATCTATTTTCTAGCATTTTTAAACAGTGCAATAACTATTTATTTACACGATCCTATACTCGTATATGACTGGAAAGTGGCAATTTTAAAGGTAAATATAACTCAATTAATCCACTTTTTACAGTATTTTAATTTTATTAGAACAATAGCACATTACCAGAGATTGCTATTAACAATAAAATATGTTAAATGACTCATTAACTAACGTGTTAAGTTAAACATTCAATTAACTAAAATTACTTATATTTATTTTTTAATTAAGAACGATCTTAAGACAATACTTAATTACTTTAAATCATGCTTGTTAAATAAGAGTTATTTTTATATTCACATAATAATAATTGTATGATAGATATTAATATTTAGTCAGCCAATTTTATTAGAGGTAATTAAAGTTATTATTATTTAAATTGAAACAAATACACCAAATTCAAACTGAGCCTCTACAAATAAATATTCGTTTTACAAACTTACGTAGTCTCAAAAATATAAATACTTATTTCAATCATTGTATAGACTTTCCATAACTTTTACCTTCATAATAAATTTACTATCTGTTTCTATATTTTAACATATTTCACCTTAGTGTTCTACATTTACAAAGTCACTTGATAAATATCGTGATTATTAATAAGCTACTACATATACAAAACATGCATGTTAAAAGCAGTGTTGTATTTGTTTTATTTAAAAACATAATCCTATATTTACGTGAAAGTTTTAATTGTACAAATATCGATTCAAAATTAACAGAAATTTCTTTGTGTATATTGTATAATTATACTAAATTCTTATTTATATACGCGTAATACCAATCAAACTAATCAAACCAAAGAAGCAGAGTCAATAACGTTTCATGATCATTTGAAAGCTTATGTCCAGTTTTATAAAAATCATTTAAATTTATTATACTAGTAAATAAATTTAAGTGTAATCATTATATTTTTATATTATTGTCAAAATATTGTCCTATTTACATTGTAGTAAATTTAATTGCCTTTTATTGAAGCAGGGATTAATCATATAAAAATCATTTTTATACTAATACGTCACTGAAACTATTTAGTTTATGCTGTAATCGTTAGTCTCAGTCATACACATTACTGCACTGTTCACAAATGATTATTAGCTCTCTCACTCATAAGTGAGAGAGCTAATAGAAATTAAAACGCTTGGTTGATATTTGCTATTTTATTGTAAAAGTTGTATTATTTAAAGCGATAATAATTGTATGTATATATATTTTTAACAAAAACTATATATTTATTATATTAAATGGAAAGATTTTCCAAATGTGTTGTTAATTATGTTTAAATATAGCCTCCGTGTATTACAATTAAAACAACTGGCGAGCGTTTGAAAAACGGTTGCGATTTATAATTGATATTAAAACCATAAAGGTCATATTTGGACTCGTGATGAATTACTAAATTAATTAATAAATCTGGTTATGAAATAACAAAAGTATTAACTAACAAATTATATCTAATAAATCTATTTTAATATTATGTAATTACTACCCTGATAGTGAAAGTAGAATACCGAAGAATTTTATAAATTTGAACATTCACTTCATAAATAATATATAAATAAATATTTTATATATTATTATAATGAATAACTGTGCGCTTAGGAACATAAACACTATTTTTAGTTTCTTACAATAATTGCGGAAATTAATCAAATTAATAAATGCAATTTGAACAATTAAAATTATCATTTTATAATTACATTGATAATGATATCGCCTGTGGTCTTAATTTCACCAAATTAATTTGTTGATGTCATAAAAGCAACCGAATACAATTGTTAATTATGTGAAAATTATTTTACATTGTTTATGTGAAATCATATTAATGGAATTTTAGGATTACTGTCAACTTTACGAATGAACTATTAACACTATAATTAAAATGTTATTTTTTTGGGTACGAGTTTCAAATCGTCTCACTACAATAGAACACGAAACGTTAAACACCAAATACGGAAATGCGAATTTTTATTTCGTGGCGTTTACAATTTGATTGGTTTTTGTAAAAAAAAACGTGTGTTTTAAAGATGAATAAAAGCTATGGTAATATTTCTATATTGAAAAATTAAGGTCAATTTAAAATTCAAATCAATATCTTTCATATGTGATCACTTTCACTGGAAATCCAATTAGAGAGATTAATAATTTTTAACCTTGCAATCCTAATATGTGATGTAGAAGTTAGTAAAAGTTAAAGATGTGCTTGTGTTTCACAATACTGTTATTAAAAATCGATCGTCTTAAATTTGGAACACATTTCATATATCACGTAGCGAAGCGATGTTTTTTTTTGTATTAAAAAAAACCTCATCCATAAAGGAGTGTGAGATATGGCCTTAACATTTTTGAAACAATTTGTGTAGAAAAAACTGTAATAATTTTGTGAAAAAAAATATAACAAACAAGAGTTTGAAATAATTATAGTTTTTATGTATCAAGTATTACATAAACCACGCCTAAAGTTCACTTGAATATCTGGTTTTATTTTTGTTTTATTTACTGAAATAGGTTGGTACTTTTACTTTGGGTCAATTATAAAAAATTATGTATCCTTTTAGGATATTATTAATGGTGAGAAATTGTATAGAAATATTTTAGATATGAAAGTAGACAATAACATGACAATTTTCGAACCAACATTTTATTCAGCTAAGCTTAGTTTAAACAAGCACAAAATATTATTAAATAATAATTGTTAATTTAACAAATTAAAATCAGTATTACTATTACGTAATTTGTATTATTAAATTGTCAATTACGTTTATTACCACTATATACATTTATAAGGAAGCATATTAGTTTAAAAGATTAGATTTTACGTAATATAATTCCAATACAAACTAGTATGACACCGTTAAGTCAAAGTTTCGAGCCGGTTTTTATGTATCCTGTCTTAGTTTTTACGTGTACAAAAACTGTAAATGTTTAAACAAAAGTATAAGGTAACTTGAATCCGTGTTCACCGAGGTATATAAACTGTAACACTTTAAAAGCGAGCATATAATTGCAAAATGCTAATTGATAAAAAGTTGCCGACCCTGAGAATATGAAAAGTAAAACTTTGGCTTAAACTTGTTTGTATATTGATTAGCATAGATTAATAAATTAAAATATCTGCAGTGTGTTGTACTGGACATTCTTATACGTATTTTGCTTAGATTAGAAGATTATTCAAATATAAATTTGGAATGATGCAACAAAATATATTTATTCATTATGCTATATTTTTTTACGCTTAAAAATAAATAATGAGAAATAATGTCAATAGTGATTTTCGTGGAATTTCAAACAAAAGTTGGGCGAAATATTAATATTTTTCATTTTTATTCTAATTATTTTACTACAAGTGCAGTCGTTTCGGTGATATTGCAGAAACTTCAAATAACGACTTAAGGAAACAAGCACTTCTAGTTTGAATATTCTTTTCAAAAACAAATTGTTTACCTACCAGCCATATACTAATCTTAAGTTTAAAGTTTCTTAATTGTACCCTAAACCATTTAGGCTGTAGAACACACACACACACACGAACACGTACCTTCACAGGTGCACACCCACACACACACACACACACACACACACACACACAGACACACACACACACAGACACACAGATACACACAGACGCTTATATTCATTATTAGGATAAGAATCATAAATAGATATTATAATAAATAATTTAATTAAATTATTTATTGCGATTCGGCTGCTTAGAATGTACATAATCGTAATCATATGCATATGCTCGTAAATGGCTCTGAAATAAATATTTTATTCGTAAATCAAGCATTTGTATTAGATATTATTCATTATCATTAAAAAAATGTTAAAGCGCATTATAAGATCTAGCAGCATCTTTGTTACAAAATACAATAGGTCATTAAGTTGAAGGAAATAAACACTAATACAACATTAATGGAATATGTATTTAGTCGGACATAACTTTTTACGTACACTATAAAAAATCTACAGCTTTTACGGATTAGAATCTTTGAGATGTTATACGAATATAAGAATAAACTCCTAAGCTAAATTGAAATAGACTTAAAACAATTGAGTTGATCCCTACTATCATAAAATAAAATATTTTCTCATATGTTACAATTTGATTGTAATATTATTCGTATTTATCTCATTATAAATAAATTACAATTCTCATTTTATATTTGTTGCCGTTCTGGTTCATCCTTACCAAATAACGCAACTTTAAAAATTGCAGTTGTCAATCATTTTAATAGATTGTATATTCTTCAAAATGTCAACCACTTAACATATATTGTATATATTAATCCTAACTAATGCAATTAAAATTAGCCTAACATGGCTTATAAATGCCAAATTTCAAATCAATTATACAGAAAACTATAACAAGTATTTCAAAATGTCAGGGATAAAAATGCGACTAAGCTATATTTAAATAACAAATCATCTTAATTTTTTAGAATTAAATCTATCGGAATTTTAAGTAACCACACCCTAAAATCTAAATCTTTTGTTATATTTAAGCCTTGTATTAACTATATGTGTTTCTTTATTCGTAGCGGTTAGTTTTAATTAGTTGTGCAGTGACGTAAATGCGTATTAACAATTTCACTGCGAATTAAAAACGCCTAAAATGTTTACAATTTGCTTTACTAAGCCATTTTAAATGTAATATTTGCGTGAATTATATCTTAATTTTCAAAGAACGTTAAAAGCCGGGCGTATCCCATATAAACTATTTTACGTCTTTAAATTCATCCACTGCGTCTGCGAAAGGTTAATGTAAATGAAAGTTGTACTATATCCAATAAAAAGCAATGGAACTCAACTGAAAACGAGTTTTTAAAGCCGTGAAAATAACTTTTGCTTTTCGAAATCAAATTATTTATGAATATGAATATTGATCATTACATTAATTGGTATGAAGGTTGTATGAAATGCATTTGAACATTTTGCAATTTATGTAATGAATCTACTAATGATAATGAAAATTATATTATTTTTGTTTTCGAATAAAATTTAAATAATTATGGTAGCAATTAGCAGAAATTATTTAGTATTGAAATACATGATTCAAGCTGGTTTTTTCCAATACAAATTAATATAGTACTTCAGTGGCGTAGCTAAAGGGCGATAAGCCAAAGTGGTAATTTTGCCACTTAACAGTGATAGAAATTCGAATTTTTATAATTAAGATTCGCTAAAATTTAATTTATCATGTTTGACATAGAATTTAATAAAATTACAATTTACTATAATTTGCCAAATATTTTAGAAATTATTTATTATTTAATTGGAAATATAAAATAATACGTATTGTAATTTTAATTCAATACAATTTAATATATGTATTAGACATATATATATATATATATATATATATATATATATATATATATATATATATATATATATATATATATATAAATTTTATTGCTTTCACATTTAAGCTTTATAATTGCCAAAATTATGAATTATAAATTTTAATTGCATTAGTATTGATTGATTTAACAGTATCTATTTATGTAAAAATTCGCATCGCATTAAGATAATGCTATCTACGCCACTGTGTTACTCAAAAATTCAAAATTAGTATAAAGCTGACTTTATTTTAATATAAATTCTACTGTTATCTAATTTCTAAATAATGTTTAAAGATTTAAATTTGAATAAACAAATATTATTAATTCAAATTATATTTATAAAATGTATTTCTATATTGTTCTTTTTAAATAAAATCCTAAATATAATAATTTTAGAAACCAAATGCTAATTCGTATATGATTTAAAAATATATTTGAAAAACTTACCGAAGCTCTTCTTTGCGCCGAAACTACAATTACAAAAATCAATCCACACAAAATGACCAATAACTTCATTTTGTAGTTTTATTATTAATATCTATCTAGCTAAAAAAAAACACACCACTATAAAATCCATGTACAGCTCATTTAAGCAATCTGAAATCAAAAAGATTAAATATTTAGAAACGCGCAAAATAAACACTGACCGCAACAATATTACACTAAAAATCACGTGAGCATTGTTGAGGGAGATGTGTGCGCACTTGGTGCGAGAGTCGGACTAACACTAGTTAGTGATCAATGCAAAAATGGATAATTTTTTTTCGTTTTTAGATTTTTTATGTTTTGAAAAAGAAACCGAAAAAGTATAACATGAGTTGCGTTTCCCTCTCACCTGACGGATTATGCCTTTCTCTGCTCCCCACTCATATTGACAGCCTTTTGTGGGGACACAAGTATTTTATTTAAACGGATACAACACATTTCTATATGCATTCATTGTTTCCTCGTTATACAGGATTTATTCCAAGCAATACTCATAGCACTTATTATTAGTGAAATAGTATCATACGAAAATCAATTTAAACAATCTTTTAGAATTTTTATACAACAATCTATATTAATAATGTTTACACAGTAACTACAAAAAAAAATCATAACAATTTCTTATAACTGTCGTATCATGCAACATTTTAGAATAAATTTATATGAATTTTAAAAGCTCTATATAAAGATTTAAATGTGAACAGACTGGTGTTTTTATATGCATCAAAGCTTTTGATATTCTATTCCTAGTTATATTAGTTTGCTATAATTAGGAAGGAAAAGATGCGATGTATGTACGTATGTTCTGAATATTTTTAGGAATACCATACTGGTACATAATTGCATTATTATACGATAAAATTATATGCAACCTTAGTTCCTAGTTTCTTTCTATTCTATTCATATATATTGTCCATATATGGGAACTTACTTACAAAAAAATATATTGAATATTACGCTTGTTTTCTTATGAATTAATATACTTCATAAGAAGACACCATTTTATTTCATCAATATATGAATTATAATTTTCACTAAAGAGCAATGATGAAAATAAGATTTCTATAGAACTGTAATAAATATAAAAATAGTTTGTTTTAAAAAAAGAATGCAGTGAAATTTTCAATTTGTTTCCATAATCAAATACCTAAACAAATATTGTCATTAATTAAGAATCTCTTTGATTACCGTGCTAATTAACTCAGAAATGAATGTTTTGTTCTTATTCATTACAATCAGTTACGACGAAAAAATAAATATTTTCTAACTGTTTTATTGCAAATAACTACTTTTTTACGCGACCTTAGCTTGAATAGTAAAAACAAAACGAGTTATTGTGTCTTTGATAAATTTATTAGTGCAAAACTACATAAATAAAACTATAAAATACACACTGTATATTCAACTATATACTACGAATATTTGTACCAACAATGGACGGATGGGTTGCATACTTAACATTATAATTTAATCAGTATCTAAATACGGTTTAATATCTTCAATCTTCACCAATCTTCGCGCTTCAACTTTTTCGGAACACATCGGACAAGATTCATCAGTTTCCAAAATACTGAAAAAAATGTATAAACATTTATAATAATATAAAAAAAAATTGAGATTGTGACTTACTTCAAAAATTCAGTCCAAATTGCTGGAAAATCACACTCAGGACACGCAGCCAAATCTGAATTTATTATATGTCGACCCTACTCAAAATAAAAATCATACACTCATTCATTTACAAATATAATTTTAATTACCGTAGCAATGCAAAACGGTAAGTTATTCTTGCATTGATTACACGTCATTTCGGTTTCAGGTAACTTGGACTCACAATACGGACACGGTGTTAGCGGCTCTACGACATCACCACCGTCGCCGTCTTTATTAGGTTTCGGTGGTTTTCGAACAACTGCTTCAATCTTCTTGGCGTATTTAACATCAACTTGAGACCGGTATTCAGGACGCATCAACATTGTTGCGAACTGAAAAGCGGATTGTTTCAAACCAGCCCGATGACATTCAATAACAGCTGATGTTAATATTGGAACTATATCTGTATATTAAAAAAAAGTGTAAAGAAATTATTCAAATTTGCGTTATTATTCACTTAAATGTGCTAGTTTATTTTTATGACAAATATAATCATATAATGACTAGAATTGTGAGAAACTTACGTGATGGGAATTTCGAAATATTATTCGCAACTCGAATCAACATTCTAGCACCCTTTAAATGATCACCTCTCCGAACATGTAACCGTACAAGTATATAACTGTGTAATAGTGTCAAATTAGTTTGCATTTCACTAGGAATCCGTATTTTATTTCTTCGTAATTCTTGATACATGCTAAATAAGACATCATGCGCGTTACGATAGTTTCCATTTATCTGCTCCTCATTCGCGATTATCACAGCAGTTTTAGCTGCTTCTTTATATTGTTTCTTAGCCATGTATAACCGAAACAAATATTTCGGATCTTTAGGTATGCCATCAGATTCTCCTAAAAGGAACTCAACCAACTGATTGGTCATAGGCTCTTCATTCGCTGACGCTACAACATCTATAGCAATTGTTAAGGCTTCATTCTCGTCTGAATTTGATTTTGAGGCTCTAAGTAAATGTTTCATTGCCTAAAATATAGTTTAAAAAATATTTTCGTAATGTATGGTTTGTGGTTTGATACCTTTTGATAATCTTTGGCGTGGAACGAATATTTGCCTGCCAATAAAAAGTTTCTTTCGTTTTCAAAATACATGACTAAATTTCGAAAATCTTGAGGTCTTGATTCTTCTGGGGATAAAGAGTTAACTAGAACTTCTCCATATAGAGGTAATTTGCCATGTTTTTTAGCTAATTCGAATGCTTCATCGTGGCAACGTGATAAGACTAAAAATCTGATGGCTGATGGGTAATCGTTCAGACGTTGGAAAAAACTATATAAAATGATTAGCAATATTATATAATTTATTTGATTGTAATATTTACCGCGCAACTAATTTAGCTCCTTCGATGCTCTTAGTTTCTTGCACCAATTCAACAGCGGCTTCCGGATTATTTAAAAATTCTAATTGTAATCGAATAACAGAATCGAAATCTTTGCCTAGCATATACGCGTTAGCAGCTTCTTCGAATTTACCTTCTTGTTCTTTAGCTTTCGCGTACTGTAAGTGGATTTTGTTGGAAGTAACATTTGAAATTAATTCGCCAACTTTTTGCCAGTTTCGCAGTTTAATATACGCCAGTGCAGCTTTGTCGTACTGCAGAGCTTTCTCGAATAAAACAGCTGCTTCTGGTATTTGTTTCTTAGATTCAAATATATCAGCACAATCTTTAAATAGCTGTTTATTATTTAATTCCAGAGCTAAATTGAGGCCGTGTTTAAAGTTGCCGCAGCGAATAGACATTCGAGCTACACCCGATTTGCATTGGATCACGTGATCCAAGTTTGTGCTATCTGATAAGCCTTTTTCATAATGGACTAAAGCTTCTGGGTAGCTCCCACTGTAAAATCACACTAGAATTATCCATTGAAACATTTTTGAGTAAGGGTGCACACATACGTGAATTCAAGTTGTTGAGCATATTCTCTTGCAATTGATGGTATTTGAGTAGGATCTAATTTTTTCGCTAGACTCAACGCTTGATCCCACTGCAATAAATCTCTGCGCATATCTAGACCTGCGCTTGGTTTACTAGACTTTAGAAACCATTCTTCTGCTCGTTCGTAATCGTTCAAATACATTGAAATATAACCACATAATAGTTTATAGTCTTCTATGTCAGAGATCTCGTTTAACGCCCAGACAACAGCTACATCTTCTATATGCCTATACACCCTTAAAGCTATAAAGATATGTTAAGTTTAAATTTATTAGTTTATTTTGTAATATTAACGTACCAAAATGAATTTCTAAATTTTGTAGCGCTTTTTCAGCTAAATATATCCAACATTCTTTGCGATTTAACACCTGGCATGTTTTCCAAGCTTCTGAGTATCTGTAAATATGATATAGAATATAGACGATTTTATAACTCTAGTACCTAATGACAGTCGCATGTATTGTTTTTAATATATGTATAAAATAATAAAGGCATTTATTTAATCTACTATTAGCATTTTCGTTGGTTTAAGATTAACTTAAATACCTTTGTAACATTAGCTGTTTAGATAAATTCACATCTAGGGAGCTAGAAAGAGTTTGAGTTACAGAATCGTGAGTTGCCAATGTCAATTGTGTAAGTTGGGCGCCGGAAGTCGCTAAAGTGACTTCACCCCCGTATAAAACTAAAGGAACTTGTTGAGTTACTAAATGAGTTTTGCCAATTTTTTCCACTGAAGAGCCTAAAAATTAAATTCATTACCCTCTTCCCCTCTGACAATTATTGTATATTTATTTTACCATAAATAGATTGTTTGGTGTAGATATAAGTAACAATATCTTGTTCATCATATACGATAAATACATTTCTATCAGCTAAATTGCTGTCCCAGATGACTTTGGTTAATTTCTTAGGTAATTCCGGGATTGATATAACTTCGTTGCATACCTAAAATAATTCTTTAATTTATTTTTTGCCTAGCAAGTTATGTATTTATATTATTTTTAAATATATTTAGAATTTATTTTAGCTTCGTAATGCATATGGAAGTGGTAAATCTACGGTTAAAAACTATAAGATTAAAATATTCTTAGACATTATATCATAGTGCAATCTTAAGCGTTGGTTTTGTTTTAAATTAAATAAATAACAATATAACAGTTTTTAGTTAAGTTTGCACTATAATATTGAATATTACTGGATTGTAAACATATCCATGGGTTTTATCATCGATGAAAACAAGTCGAGTCCCAGAAGGATCTGGATAAATCTCTCGAATACCAGTAGCATGTCGGAATTCAGCAGCAAAAGCCCAATCTTCTATATAGAAGTAATAAATATGGCCGACCTATTAAAAAATATATCTTATATATACAAGTTTTATATAAAGGATTAATAATTCTTACATCAGTTCCATAAACTAAAAACTCTGTAGTGATACAGTGACAAGTGATAACTAAGTTTTGAGAGTGTTGAGCTTCAGGGAATATTTTACTTTCCCGATCCTCACTAGTCACTTCTGGTTGTTCAATCTTACAAATGAATGTATTAATTATTGTTTTAAAATGCATTATAAGTATTTACCATATGTAAATGTATTTTGCCGTCGTATAAAACTGTAGCGTATTCAGTGTTGAGTTTTATATTAATAACCGCTCCCAAGTATTCTCTGTCGCGGATCATAATCGGTTGTTTATCTGATCCGGGTTGAATTCGAGCTAGATCGTAGAACCAAGCCCGGTTATTCATACCAGCTGCTAAATGGTAAGGTCCCAAGGCGAGGAAACTTGGTTCGATTTCCGTATCAATTTGTCGTGGATGGTGTTTCGCCTTAAGTAAAGAGGCTTTTTAATATTTAACTCCGTGAAGGGTATAAAACTAGCTTAATATTTAAAAGATTTTGATATTGAGACAGTAAATTGTGTCTCAAGTTGTTTTATGTATGTACCTTTTCGGGAAATAGATCAAAAAGAGACACTTCCATCAAACTGGACAATAAGGCAACTTTTGGACCGTTCACCGCTGCTAGCATGGGTAACTCGGATAAATAGACATTCACTGATCCTTGTGCGGTACAAACGGCCAACAATTGACCATCTTCACTCCACGCAATACGTTCCAAACCTGTTTCTTGTGTAAGAGCTAATACACTAGAAGTCTCTTGCACATTGGATATGTCGTGGATCTTAACTCTTAACACCATACAAACAAAATACAATTAAAAACAAAATTAAGATAAAAAGGCACAAAGAGCACAAGTATGTTCTAAATTGAAGATATTATAATACATAAGAAGCCTCCTTACTGAATTGAATAAACAATAAAGAAAATATATAAAATTAGGTCCTTACGTATTATCTCCGCAGCTAGCAACTTTATTTATCGCATTTGATAGTGCAATATCAGTTAAGTTATTCTTGTGATTTCGAATCTGAAACAACTCTTGTCCTACTTCTTTTATGTGAGTTGAAATCGCTATAAAAAATCCTGCACTGAATCCTAACAATATATAACCGTCTCCGAACCATTTATAGGTGACAATGTGGCCGTAATGTTGTTGAAACGCGAGTTCTATTGGATTTTCTGGATCTAGTAAATTGTAAAGATACAAAGTTCGTTTTCCGACAATAACGCTGACCTAAAATTATATTAATCTTTCAGGCCCAATTGTACAACTTCCAACTAACTATAGTCTAGATATAATTAAATTTACTTCATACTAAAAAAACTGAGAAATATTAATATGAATTTAATCATTTTAACTACAGGCTGAAAGTCATACAACTGTTTTTCAATTTGTTTTAAAGTTTAGTTAATTTTCAATTATGTTTACCGTGTTTTCTCCTCCAACACGCTCATCCAATTTCATCTCACTAAACTGGATATCAGCCGGTTCAGATCGCAACGTAATAATCCTCAGCGTATCACCTTCGGCATTACTGATCGAAAGTGTTCGATCCTCCGATCCCAACGCCAGTAGATTCTCAGAGTTCCAAGAACCGCATGTGATTCGTTTCGTATGTTTTCCAATGATTGGTGTTCGCCTACAATATGCAATATATTGTGGTAACTAATAATAAAAAGTGTACAAATATTAATTGAAATTGTATCTTACTTAGATGTGTTGTGATTGTAAAGTGATAAGTTCCCTTTTGCAGTGCCTACAGCAATGATAGGTCCAGTTTTTGCCCAAAATAAACAACTTAAACTGTCCCGTATGCCAATATCTATGGATTGTTTTTTATTTTGATTCGCATCCCAGATCATAAGTTGCGGCGAATTTTCATGGATTATTGCTAGGAGATCTCCATCAGTATCCCAGCAAATACTTGAGCAAAACCTGTTCAATTGGGATTAAATATAGTGTGTTTTTTTTTTTGGTTTGCATTTTAAAATTAATATACCCTTGTAGTTGAATTGAAGTGAAAATTTGGCCATGTCGGTCGAAAATATTTACACATGAATCGTAACCTGTTGTTGCTAAATAACTACCTGAGCCTTTTTGCCAGGCTATATAAATATCGCCTAAGCCATGGGGTTGCTCCAAACGAAAGTACAACTATAATAAATATTTGTTTGAAACAATCTTAGTCTTTGTAAGGTTCTGTTTTGATGTGTTAGTAAACTCGAATGTGAATTTACCTTTTCGGCACTCATTTTTGTATTTGTTATTATAATTTGTTTAGCATTTTAAATTGTATACAAATTTGTGGTAGCGCAAACATTTTTATGACATAAACAGTGCTGCTTTCTATTGATTTTTATACATTTATGTGTCACTTTTTGTTTTTAACTCTTGTTCAGGAATAATCCAGTAGATGGCCTTCATGTATTCAATCATTATTCAAATAAACATACTCAAATTTTATATTTTAAAACATATATTTATTACTATTTATCAATGAATATTAGCTACAAACATCATTGATATGTATTTTTAGCTACTTATTATACATTAAGAAATTATATAATAATAGGAAAAGATTTTTTCTGATCATACTAATTTATTGTTTAATAAATAATTAATTCTAAGTTATATTAAAGAGTTACTTCGTATATTAACGCAATTCGTGATCGAAATTAACAACTCGCTCTCTGGCGGTGAAACTAATGTACTACAAAAATTGGTCATTACGCCGGGCATTAATTTACCAATCAGCTATTTGTACCATTAATGGCCAGCTGTCATTTTTTCATAAATATCGAAGGAACAAAATATCTATCAAATCTTACGAAGTAAATTCTTCGGATAACTCACAAATAAATTTTAAATAACAGTTACAATCAAAATACACTTTTAAAGAACACAAAATAAAAGATTCTGACTCCAAGAGTTATTCGTTTTGGCAAAGAACGTTTGGAATCAGTTCTCTTTATACATATTTCACTTTGCTGGCTTTCGCGTGTCCAATCATAGCCTCTATCTCAACTGTCAAATACATTGGTCATTACGCCAGGCATTTTTATTAACGCTACTAGCGCCGCCAACGATAATTTCGATCACGAATATTACGATATTATTATAAATATTTGATATGTAAGAATAATTTATCCTGGTCGAATCGGATAATTTGTTCTCATATTTCGTAGTATATTTAAAATAAATAAATAAATAATTATAGTAAGAAGTATGTAGATACATATAAAATTGTGGAAATAAAATAAGAGTCAATTAGTCTGTGACCCATTTATACCCTCTTGAGTTTATCACTCGCATTGTACAGACGTATTTACCGAAGACAGTCCGATATAAATAAAGTACTATTCATTGCTAAAAGCAAGTTTGTTATTGTATAAACAATAATTAAACCTCTCATACAGGCAAACTATATGAACAATACGTGTGAAAATAATCAAAGTGTACAGAAAAAAAAATCAATCAAAACTGAGCCTTAGGGCAAAGAAGCATAGGGAAAACCGTAGGGTTAACTTGTTTACTTCAATGGGACAGCACCCCAACAGGAACACCGTCGTCAGAGTCGTCCCTGGAAAGCTTTCCAGGCACTTTAGACTTTTCCCACCAGGAACCTCACCCAGAGAAGGACCTCGAATCCATTTGGGAAACCATCACCCAATGGAGGAAGAAGACGTTCCTAACTCCACGAGAAACAACGTGGATCCGACGACCCCATCACTAGCAGAATAGGTAATTTCCGGGTAATTGCTTTATTCGACACCCCGAAAGCCCAGGTAAGACCTAGGAATGACAGCCCACCCCCACATGGAAGACAATTTAAACAACACATACTAAAAACCGATTACACTCCTTAACTGACCACGAAGACTTGGACACAGACCAAGACGACAAAGACATCGACAAACCACTTGGATGGTATCTTTTCATCATAATTATAGACTTCCTAATCGAATTGCTTGAAAATTTCGATTAGAAGAATAAGTTGAACAATGAAAAATGTTTCCATGGTAATATCACTCCGTTTTTTTCAATAGCCTGTTTCGAATTTTTTCCAATTTCCTCCCATTTAAAACGTAAGAAACTGAGTTAATCTTTACAATTATGACTGCAAAACACTTTTAAATACTTATATTTACGATATTTAGATAAAATATTCATTTATTTTCAGTTTTGGCCACTTATAACTAAAATTAAATTACCACCCTAGAAAAATTACTATTTATATAAACATGATGAATAATACCTACACTTCAAATGAAGGTAATCATTTCAAGTTGTTATTTATATGTATTAAAGCCCCATTTTGTATATTTAATCTCCAATGGCCCCATACTACCAAAACATCCTCGTGCTATGATCAAATAAATCTGTTGAAATTAAAACAAACTATAATCATCAATTTAATTAACAAATTCGTTCTATTTCTATAACGCAGCTACTACAAACACCGCGAGATCTTCAATTTGGACAAATTTAAAAAAATTATTTTCGAGAAAGAAGACGACAAATGTGCAAAAATTATTTAAAAACTTTAAAAATTATACCACTGAGAATGCTGAAGTCGATATATCCGATGGATTAATCTTATTTGGAAACGACTGGCTAAATTGTCCGTACTATTCTGCAGATTTTATAATTTTAAGCACAATTCCATATTTTTAAAAACATTGCAAATAAAGACAGTTGTAGTTTATAAGTTTAGTGCTCAAGATTAGTATAATGCATTAGTTAAAGAAGTTTAGATATTAGTCACTTTTATGTACATAGTCATTATGATTACAATTATTTTTTATATTAATTTAATATTTACCTATATATTTTTACGAAATAAATTTATTTCGAACTACATACATGTTTTATTTCTGATATTGTTTTTACAAATTCGCGTTCTGCGGCGGCGGTATCTATTTTTCTCCCAAACAATCGGATTAGCCAAGTTTTGAATGCACAAACCGTGGTCGGTCTCCTATCTGCCGGCAACGCGTAAAAACAGGACTGTGCGTCGCCCTTGAGTCTTAATTTCATTGCCGTCACGATCTGGATTTCCGACCAGTTGCAACATCCCGCGGTTGTAGCTACCCCGTCGAAAAATGATTCTAAATCCGCCCCGCGAGAATAATGTTCGATACTCTGTAATGCGTTCATTGCTGATGGGTCCGCAAAGATTGGCCCAGTATGAAGTCGCGCGCCACTATCCATCTCATTTACCCACTTCGTCCGACCTGATTCGTTAAGGGAGGTAAATTATAGGAAAAAGGGATTCTTTTTACGTTTGAGATGTGTACGTCTCTATAGGTGGGTGGTGGTGCGAAGGATGTTGCGGTCTCAGAAGTGTGTACCGTTGTTACCGTTTCCACCGCTGTGGAGATATCACGCCCAGCAAACGGCATCTTAATATCACTACACTACAAATAGTTAAGCCGTTTCGAAATTCAGTACTGGTGATTGAAGATCACACAGAGTTACTGATCCTACCGACTGCGCCAATGTAACAATGTAACGCGCGTCTTATGAGAACTTGCACTTAACTATGTGCGTGTAGTGATGTTTCTTCTTATACTCACCTGGTCGGTACGCAACTAGCTCGATTTGTTACATTATCGTCCCCTTAAGACTGAATTGCATTGAAGATGAATTCAGTCCTCATTGAATTTAGGTCGATCGCTCTAATCACTGATTTATTCTAATAAAAATCTGCAGTGTCATGCACCGAACTTTCTTATACGCATATGGGTTAAACCACATCGTAGTTACATTATTTTTCTAATTTATAATATTTGTTCTGACCTTTGGAACACTTTTACGCTAAATATATATCTTTGAATAAATTTAAAATGTCAAACTTCAAATTATTTAAGTCTGTTTTG
Organism: Nebria salina; assembly: GCA_944039245.1. Classification (NCBI taxonomy): domain Eukaryota; kingdom Metazoa; phylum Arthropoda; class Insecta; order Coleoptera; family Carabidae; genus Nebria; species Nebria salina. Next base: position 4,293,722 of record OX063269.1, read on the forward strand.
TTTTTTTTGATAAACTATTGACAGGCGCAGATGATACGATTTATGTAAAATTAAATGAAATATGAAGAAATTTCAAGAGCCATTTTCTTGTTTCCGGAAGCGTTTGAGAAAAAAAGTTTCAAATAAAAGTTGTACAAAATGCTGATATCTATAATTTTTACTGTAACAATTTTTCTGTAACTGCAACCGTTTTTGAGTAATTGCAGAAACTACAAAAAATGACTAGAGTAAACATGCACTTGCGGTCGGAATATTGTTTTCAAAAATAGAAGGTTTTCGTGCCAGGCATATACAAAGCTTAAATTTAAATTTTCATAATTTTCCCTCTATCCGTTTGGGCTGTAGAGCGCTCACATACACACAGACGGACGTCATTCCAAAAATAGTTGGAATCGATTCAGGGTAGGTCAAAACGTATATTTCCGTTAAAATCTCGAGATCGAAATTTTTCATGATTACAATACTTACTTATACTGCGTATAAGAAAGTAAAAACGATTGTCTGTCACTCGCACTTTCACCAGACTACTGGACCACTGTCACCGAGTTGGGGATGGGGGTGGTAAGAAGAGGGGGTCCCAATTCAACGACGAGGATTAAGCTCTAGCCATTTTCTTTCGCGGGCAGTTCCTGGTGACAGAACTCCACCGTGGCAATCCACGATCTTCCCACTTAGATGTCCGGCTGCCTAACCAGGTCGCTAATGACTTCAGCGGTGTCGCGGGCAAGAACCAATCTGATTTTCATGTTCGTCTCTCACGGGTGGCATCGTTTTGGAATGGCATCGCAAACCAGGTCGCTCACTTGCTTCTTGACTGCTATTTCTAGAAATAGCAGCCTAGTGAGTACCTGCGCCATTAATTCGGATTTCTGCTGGATCTTTCCCGGTTTTTGATAGAAAAACCCAGCGACGTCTTGGAATCACCAATAAGTACTTGGTCCCTTTCACCCTTGGTAGCGACCTCTATCCGGACTCCTGTCTTGATAGAGATGGATCGCCCCCCAGATAAGTTCCATATTGACTAGAGCTGCGTACCATTGTAATTTTGACCCGCCTTCCCCCGACATTTGCCAGAGGGTTCTAGTTTCCCTTCCAACGTAGCTGAGTCTTCTGTGGTGTTGCGTCTTCTCCGCTTATCTGATATTTTGGTTTCAATAAAACTGCATTTTTATCTAAAAACCATGATAACAAATGCCGGTCATCTGCATGTAATTGACCCACGTTGAATTTCTGAGTCAGCGAATAGTTTTCGGTGTGGTTGACGATGCGCGAGTCTTGCTTGCTTACCTCGCATTCAGTTTCTACTGATGCGAGCGGTATCCGGCAAACTGAGTTCGCGTTCTCAACTGCACTTCGCGTTACTACGAGACCGTGCTCTTCTAACGCGATCGGCTCATGTTCGAATGCGTCTTTCGCTGCGTGCTTATCCTGATCTTCTAAAGAGTGTACCATGTGACATGCGGGAATTGTTAAAGTTTATCGCGACCCAGGGGCGCGCCGTCCACGTGTCGAATGTGTCAGCGAACACAGGCGCCAGGAGGCCAAAAAAAATGTATATAAATTCAAAATTCGTTATAGGTTGCGATTAAAATAATTCAATATCGCCTTATTTTATTATTATTATTATTTTAGTAACTTATTTATGATCTCAGTAATGTAACATGAATAGTTCGTATAGTCGTGTTATATCATGTATACAGTGGATTCTTCATATTAAATCGCCGATGGATATATAGACGCGGGAGCGCGCAGGCGACGCGGCGGCGGAAATTTGTCCACGCGCGAATTTACAAAATGAAGCGTTCTAACTCGTTTAGTCTTGTTAAAACATGCATTACTTGAAATCGCCTATGAATGAACAAACATATTATTTGCTTTATTCTCATTCAGCAAGCAGTACTGCACTAGTGTAGAATTTATGTCCCTTCTATTTTAAAAATATTTGTGAGTGAATGTGAATTTAAGAATATCAAGAACATTAAAGGTAAGCTATTTTGCATTTAAAATAAACATACATACATAACAATACGCATTTCCCAATAGGGGTAGCGATCATGTTTGCAAAATCTAGAAAAAACATCTGAAGTGTCATGCACCGAACTTTCTTATACGCATTTGGGTTAAACCATATCCTAGTTTCATTATTTATCTAATTTATAATATTTGTTCTAACCTTTATAATGCTTTTACACCAAATATATTTCTTTGAATAAATATTAAATGTCAAACTTCAAATTATGAAAGGCTATTTTGTTAAACAATTGACAGGCGCAGTTGATACGATTTATGTAAAAATATATATAATAAGCAGAAATTTATTTTGAAGCCATTACTCTTTTTGGAAAAAAAATTCAAACAAAAGTTGTGCTAAATATAAATACCTTTAATTTTTGTTCATGAAATTTTTCTGTAACTGTAACCATTTTTGAGTAATTGCAGAAACTGCAAAAAATGAATAGAGTAAACAGGCACTTCCGCTTTGAATATTTTTTTCAAAAATAAGAGGTGCACACCCCAGGCATATCCAAATCTTAAGTTTAAAGTTTCATAATTTTAGCTTCAACCGTTTAGGCTGTAGAGAACATACACACACACACACACAACACACATACAGACGTCATTCCAAAAATAGTTGGAATCGATTCAGGGAAGGTCAAAACGTATATTTCCGTTAAAATCTCGAGATCGAAATTTTTCATGATTACAATACTTACTTATACTGCGAATAAGAAAGTAAAAAGGACGCCAAGAAGAACAAGAGAAAAATGCTCCAAGGTTAACACAGTATTTTACGAAACAAACGACCAGAACTGACCAAGGTTATCCGCCAGATTCAATTCAGGAATCAATACCCGGTTGCAGTGTAGATGAATTCAAAATACCAAGTCAGCCAGGACCAACTCCCAGTGAAGATAATCAAATCGTTGAAGAAATGACCCATGTTTTTGGATCTGGGGAATATAATGAAGAGACAGGTACAGATACAATAAATAAATGTGCATTTGATGACCCAGGGCATTGGCCGGAACCAATATCTCACATATCTAGGCAAGCTATTATAAAAACGGGTCCTAAACAAATAAAAAACTTTAATTTTCCGCGCGATTTGTTGGGTCGAAAATTTTCTGAAAGTTACTATAGGAGAAACTTACAAAATGGTGAATAATGTAATAGAAATTGGTTGATTTACTCAATTACGAAAAATAATGTTTATTGCTTTTGTTGTAAACTTTTCGAACCTTCTCAGCAAAATAGATTTATTGAGGGATTTAATGACTGGCATCATATAGTAATGTACCTGAACCGCCATGAAAAAACTTCCACTCACTTTACTAACTATAAAAAATGGACAGAGTTGCTTCTATCGTTCAAAAATTAAAATAACTACTGTTGATTATTTACAGCAAACAATATTAGACATTGAAAGTAAACGATGGTAGGTATGAAGTAATAAAGCGAATAATTTATGTAATTTGCGAGCTTTTTATGTTCCTTGCTTGTGCGAATCACAGCCTGAATCTAATTGTAAATGATGCCGCTGTCATGGAATCCCCATAACATGTTAGATTTTAAGTTATATTATTATTTGTTTTTTGTAAGTAAGAAGTCAGGTCAGAACCATTTCCCGCGTAAAATATTATTTTATTACCCTGTTTAGCTTTCACTTCAAATTCCTAAAAATAACGTCAATATTTAAAGAAAGAACACCCTTGAACCACCCCGTGGTGAATTCAAGAGAAATACATGTTTTTCTAGCCTGGCTTATTACAAGGACAGGACGGGTAGTTACCCTCCTCCCACCAATATGTAATTGCTACAAAATAAGAACCTTTTTTGAAACACACTCGCTCTCCAACTCTCAACTTGAAAACACGACTCTTCCAACATTCATTTCACAAGCTCTTAATGAATATATTTGTAAAAACTGCAATAAAGAATTATATCAATTTCGAGTAAAAGTGTATTTATTATTCAATAAAGTATTCAACGGAATCGCATCAACGTAAAATCACCCGGTGTTTGATTTTGTGCACCAAACCGCCGTCCGGCACATCCCGTAACACCGCTCATATATCAACGAACCATGAAACAGTAAATTTTTTTAATATAAGTTGTACAAGAATTATACAAATTTTTCTCAGCGTCTACTAATCGATGGAATATCTTAATCAAGCATGTTACTAATTTAACTTTAAAGCCCTTATCCGAAACACGCTGGCCATGTCAAGTAGAATTGATTTGGCCATAAAGCCTCTCTATAAATATTTACCAGAAGTTTTTAATGCATTATTTGAAATTTGAAAAAAAATAAGATTCGATGAACAATCTAAATACCAAGCAAAATGTCTGGAAGAAAAAATGTCTACATTTACATTTATTTGCTCCGTTAAAGTGTGGTATTATGATATTTTAAATCAAGTAAAATGCTTCAATCTCAAACTACAAATTTGCAACTTGCTTTGGATGCATTAAACGAACTAAATACTAAATTTTTAACTAATTATCGATCTGATGCTAGTTTTGCAGAAATTGTTGAAAGTTCCAAATGAATTGCAGAAAAGTTTGACATAGAAACTGAATTTCGTAGTGCAAGGCCATTAAGACGGCGTAAAAATTCTACTCAATTTGATTATTAACATGAATATTGATCAACTTGCTATAGTAAATCCTGAAAATTCATTCAAAGTAAATTTTTATTTCTGTATAATAAATCAAACTTTAATTTCGTTACAAGACAGATTTTCTTTATTAAAAGAACATCCATGGATTCATTCCAATCTTTATATTCATTAGATAATTTACAAAATAAAGAATACCTATTATCTTGCTGCAAAAAATTACAAGCGAAATTAACTCATGAAAATCAGTCCGATATTGACCAAGCAGATGATTTATGTGAAGAAATTTTACAATGTCAAATATTTATTACGAATTCAAAAAAAGATATATCCCAAATAATTCAGTATATTTATTCAAATGTTCAATAGTAGGAGTTTATCCAAATTTTACTGTAGCACTCCGTATTTTTTTTATCATTACCTGTGTCAATTGCGTCCGCGGAGCGGTCTTTTTCGAAATTAAAAATCATAAAGAGTTATTTACGCTCCACAATGGCGCAAAATAGATTATCAGATCTCGCAATAATTTCAATTGAGTCTGACATACTGGATTAACTTGATATTCATGATAGATATTATCCAAACTGTTTCTTTGCTAAAAGCTAGGAAAGTAAAATTTATTTAATGACTTATTTACATTGTTTGTATTTAATTTACCGTATAATATGTATTATGTTTATATTATAAATATTATATTTTTCATTTATTATTGTTGTTTATCTGTTTTCTTGTGTTTGTAATTTTGTATTTTAAATGAAAAAGTTTACACAGACTATTTAAATCTTTGTTTGTTTTTTATTTCAATGCGTTAAGAATATAACAAAAACAGTCATTTAAATGTCCCTAAACATAAGCCTAAAAATGATAGTATTTCAAATTAATTATTCATTATCTTTTCATTCATGACATATTACTTAAAAATGCTACCAGAGAATTAAAAATTAAAGTGTCCGAACCTATAGTTGTTGGGGGGCTCTTATCACCCAGGCATGCAAATTATTTATAATATTAGTTTTTGATACAAATGTTTTTAATTAATGGGGCGCCATCAAACATTTTGACACAGGCGCTGCATGCTCCTGGCGCGCCTCTGTCGCGACCGAACAAAATTCTCAATTTTCTGTCGTGATCTCTTCCTTCTTATCTTTGACTGAAAGGTGCCCCCTTCTGCCAAAGTCGTGCGAACCTCGGTAGGTTCGTCTTCTAACAATGGTTGATCCATCTGAGAGGTGCCCCTCACAGTCAAATCCGTGCGATCCACGAGTGTCTCGCTTTCTGGCATATTTTGATTCATCTCCTTGATAAAATCCGTGCGAACCTTGCCAGTCGAATGTGACCTGACTGAAGAGTGCCCTCCTCCATCAGATCCGTGTGAGCCATGAATGGCTCGTTTTCTGGCAACCTTTGATCCAGTTGAGAAGTGCCCTCCTCAATGAAATCCGTGCGAACACTACGCGGTTCGCTTGCCAGACGTTTTTGATCCGAGTGAAGAGCGCTCCCCTCAATCAGATCCGTGCGAACCGCAAGTGGTTCGCTATTAGCCACGTTTTTCTCCGTTTCGTGGCTCGCGTTCCTCTCAGGTATCTGAATAACCTTCAGCATGCAAACGTTTAATCGTTTGCTGCCACCGTCGTTTGAATTCGCGACCCGAGGAACTAATTTTGGAAAGGCTTCCGTTAAACTGTCCGGCGTTGGGTCGCACCCGAGACAGTCTTCGCGTTTAAAAGACACTGTGGTGTCTGCGCTTGATACCCGATTTTTCTACTTGCTGATCGCGGTTTGGTGCTCTTTTTCCGTTTGCACCGGCCCCTTTGTACCGAGGGTCCGTTTTCCCGATCCCGAGGAAGTTTTATATTCGTCACGGCCCGTAATAGCCGTTTTGTGCATATCGGCTTTTGAGATTATAACTTCTCGCGATAAAACTTCCTCATAATACTCCGCGACCGGAAGGGCTTCCTCCACCGTATAAAAGTGTTTATGCTTTCGTATTTCGTTACTCAAACGCGTGTCTAAGCCGTCCAGAAATTGTTGTACTAACGCGGCTTCTCTCTTAAAATGATTTCTGATTATTGAATCTTCATCATTATCGTTACTAAGAAATAGATTCGCGGCGGTTGACTCTAATCGGAAAACGAATTTACAGTATATTTCCTCTTTCAACCGATACATTTTTACAAATTCGCGTTCTGCGACGGCGGTATCTATTTTTCTTCCAAACAATCGGATTAGCCAAGTTTTGAATGCACAAACCGTGGTCGGTCTCCTATCTGCCGGCAACGCGTAAAAACAGTAGGGCTATTCTGAGTCTCTCAATCAAAAATATTGAGTTGAGATCTTATCTATCAATGACGTCACATTAATGAATGCGCATTTGAAATCTTTAGGGAATTTCGTGATCTAAAGTTCTCATTATTTCTATTTATGTTACCACGTCTTGTACTGGTATTCTAATTTCTATTAAAAATTGTGTTTTAATTGCTGTTGTTATTTGGTAAGTATGTTTTACTTATTGTATTTGTGTTGAACTATTCATTTGATAAATTTGTTGATTATTGTTAAAGATTTGTGTTTTTTACATAAAAGCAGTGTGAATAATCACACGATATTACTTCTGCGTACCATACCGCAACAATATGTTTTATTTTTTGTTTAGTTCGTGAGAAAATGGAAGGAAAGCAAAAAATGACGACCAAAGTCACGGTAGAGCAGAAGGAAAGGCTAACCAATTTCATGGAATTGAACAGTGCTTTCGCTAGAGGCAAACTTTCGGGAATAGAAGGAAAGTCAAAATTCTCAAGCGAGCATCACAAATCTTAAAAATATTAAATTTAGTTTTCAATTATTGTACATTTAGTATTAATATTTATTAAATAAAAACATACTATTTGGACATTCAAACTGTGGTAACCTTTTCTATTTACAAACGCATGTTCGTTTTGTGCTTCTGTCTGTTTTACAATTGCAATATGTGTGCCATCAATTATTTCAACTGTATTATGGACATGAAATGTGGCTTCAAAGCTAAATAGAGTTTTGATTAAATGCATAGACCGACAAGCGTAATTAAAAAAAAAACCTGTTCTTCAATTCTGCGTTCTGCGTCATTTCTGGGGAAATGTATCCAAGTTTTCATACAATGCCTTACTAATGCCGTAGACACCTCTTTCAAACACCTACTGACCATTGGCTGGCTAATGCAGGCTAACAAATTATTTCCTATACCCCTCTGATAGCTGCCAACGGCAAACAAATTCAATGCTGCTAAAATCTAAAAAAAAGATGATTTATACAGTAATAAAACATTTTTAGTATATATAAATATATCGAACTCACTCGTAAATGGTTCGGAATTCTTGTTGGATTTATACCAGCTCCTTGTTGCATGTGAGGGCTTAATGTATCAATTACATAAATACATGGCTCCTTATTCAAACGATAATTACTGATAAATTCTTTATCACTAACCGAAAAAGGATCTTGGATGTCTCGTACGTGTCTTCTAAACAAACGATCTTCTTCTATCCGTTCTTCCTCTTCTAAATCTTCGAGAACCCGAAGTTCTTCATATACTAAAGCCATTATTATTAACAAGTTATAATACAAAAAACGATTGAAGAATTTGTTTCTTTAGAATAATCTGCAAAAAACGTGTGGTTATTAATGCTGCATAAAACAGCGGAACAAATAAATAATATATTAAAAAGATTAAAATTTATTTTTCGAAAAATCTCTGCAAAAAAACAAAAGTGATTATTACTGCTGCAACAAAATATAAGAAAACGATTAAGATTTTTTAGAGTAATGTCTGCAAAAAATATGTGAGGTTATTAATGCAGTATAAAATAGCGGAAAAACCAACTATTTAAACAAACGTCAAAATCTCAAACAGTTTTTTAAATCTCACCACCTCTCGAGCATGCGAGATGTATTGCCCGCAAATTGAGATTTATTTGAAATCCATGACGTCATGACTTGTGTACAAAACGTTGCCAATAGATGGCCATAGCGTTTTTGAGCGAGATTTTGGACTCAGAATAGCCCTACAGGACTGTGCGTCGCCCTTGAGTCTTAATTTCATTGCCGTCACGATCTGGATTTCCGACCAGTTGCAACATCCCGCGGTTGTAGCTACCCCGTCGAAAAATGATTCTAAATCCGCCCCGCGAGAATAATGTTCGATACTCTGTAATGCGTTCATTGCTGATGGGTCCGCAAAGATTGGCCCAGTATGAAGTCGCGCGCCACTATCCATCTCATTTACCCACTTCGTCCGACCTGGTATGGAAGGATTCGTTAAGGGAGGTAAATTATACGATTTTATGCAACTATTGCTAGATAACACGTAGCTAGTTGCATTTGCTAATCGCGAATTACCTAGCTCAGCAAAACTGAACTAGGTCGGTACGCAACTAGCTCGATTTGTTACAAATCCTATGATTTAGTTCCAAAATTTCTAAATCCTATTTCCTTCATAAATTTTATGGCGCCATAATTTTATCTTTCAGAGCAGTGATATAATTCCCAATTCAAATTTTATTTTAAAAAAAATTAAATCCATCTAAATAAATTCATTTATTTTCTACATTATTTATTTTATGTTAATTATTTCTCTGGATTCACGTTCCCAGCTTCCGATTACCCAGATAGCTAGACGTGGTACTGCTTTACTAGGCAGTTGGAGACAGTCCATTGACTCTAATTTGTCCACGGCATCGAAGAATCCGGCAAGATGCTCGGCCATTTCGTCGCCGTCTTGCAAATTCTGCTGTGTGATTGTGATTACTCAAGCTCGCGTTTCAGCGTTTCAGCGTTCGTGCGTTTGCGCGACTAGCCAATCATATGTAACGATTGGAAATACGCGCGTTTCTGAACATTGTACGCGCTAAGTTGGTTTATGATGAACTTCTTGCGCCGCAGTCGCGCGTTTTTCTATCGTTTTCTCTTTCTAAAATCTGAGATGACTCTTTAGAAGAAAATGGAGGAAGTAGATGTAGTAAGTAGATAATTCTAAATTTTTTTATCCTTACATTTATAGTTATGTATTGTGACGAAGTCATTTTAAGTAAAAATGTACTCATACAAAATAGTATTAATAGTATATAATTGTCATTTATAAGTCAGCCATAGCGACGCGACTGATTAGTCGACTACGGCTCTGCGGATTCTGAGTTTATCACTCGCATTGTACAGGCGTATTTACCGAAGACAGTCCGATATAAATAAAGTACTATTCATTGCTAAAAGCAAGTTCGTTATTGTATAAACAATAATTAAACCTCTCATACAGGCAAACTATATGAACAATACGTGTGAAAATAATCAAAGTGTACAGAAAAAAAAATCAATCAAAACTGAGCCTTAGGGCAAAGAAGCATAGGGAAAACCGTAGGGTTAACTTGTTTACTTCAAGGGACAGCACCCCAACAGGAACACCGTCGTCAGAGTCGTCCCTGGAAAGCTTTCCAGGCACTTTCGACTTTTCCCACCAGGAACCTCACCCAGAGAAGGACCTCGAATCCATTTGGGAAACCATCACCCAATGGAGGAAGAAGACGTTCCTAACTCCACGAGAAACAACGTGGATCCGACGACCCCATCACTAGCAGAATAGGTAATTTCCGGGTAATTGCTTTATTCGATTACACTCCTTAACTGACCACGAAGACTTGGACACAGACCAAGACGACAAAGACATCGACAAACCACTTGGATGGTATCTTTTCATCATAATTATAGACTTCCTAATCGAATTGCTTGAAAATTTCGATTAGAAGAATAAGTTGAACAATGAAAAATGTTTCCATGGTAATATCACTCCGTTTTTTTCAATAGCCTGTTTCGAATTTTTTCCAATTTCCTCCCATTTAAAACGTAATAAACTGAGTTAATCTTTACAATTATGACTGCAAAACACTTTTAAATACTTATATTTACGATATTTAGATAAAATATTCATTTATTTTCAGTTTTGGCCACTTATAACTACTTCAAAAATTAAATTACCACCCTAGAAAAATTACTATCTATATAAACATGATGAATAATACCTACACTTCAAATGAAGGTAATCATTTCAAGTTATTTATATGTATTAAAGCCCCATTTTGTATATTTAATCTCCAATGGCCCCATACTACCAAAACATCCTCGTGCTATGATCAAATAAATCTGTTGAAATTAAAACAAACTATAATCATCAATTTAATTAACAAATTCGTTCTATTTCTATAACGCAGCTACTACAAACACCGCGAGATCTTCAATTTGGACAAATTTAAAAAAATTATTTTCGAGAAAGAAGACGACAAATGTGCAAAAATTATTTAAAAACTTTAAAAATTATACCACTGAGAATGCTGAAGTCGATATATCCGATGGATTAATCTTATTTGGAAACGACTGGCTAAATTGTCCGTACTATTCTGCAGATTTTATAATTTTAAGCACAATTCCATATTTTTAAAAACATTGCAAATAAAGACAGTTGTAGTTTATAAGTTTAGTGCTCAAGATTAGTATAAAGGATTAGTTAAAGAAGTTTAGATATTAGTCACTTTTATGTACATAGTCATTATTATTACAATTATTTTTTATATTAATTTAATATTTACCTATATATTTTTACGAAATAAATTTATTTCGAACTACATACATGTTTTATTTCTGATATTGTTTTTACAAATTCGCGTTCTGCGGCGGCGGTATCTATTTTTCTCCCAAACAATCGGATTAGCCAAGTTTTGAATGCACAAACCGTGGTCGGTCTCCTATCTGCCGGCAACGCGTAAAAACAGGACTGTGCGTCGCCCTTGAGTCTTAATTTCATTGCCGTCACGATCTGGATTTCCGACCAGTTGCAACATCCCGCGGTTGTATCTACCCCGTCGAAAAATGATTCTAAATCCGCCCCGCGAGAATAATGTTCGATACTCTGTAATGCGTTCATTGCTGATGGGTCCGCAAAGATTGGCCCAGTATGAAGTCGCGCGAATTAAATTTGAACTTCGTTTAAATTTAATAAAAAAGAAATTTTTATTTTTTATGTTACATTTGATATGTGTTACAATAGTGAAAAACCACACTGAATAGAACATGAATATAAGTTTTTATTTGCTTATATGTGTAAATATATGCTTATGCTGTAGTTTACTTAATACTCATATTGCACAGGAAACTGACAAGTGCTATATGCTGACATCTAATAAAATGAGAGTGATAATGATGAAATAAGAGTTACAGCCATACATAATTCCTCCCCATCAAGATTTCATCATAATTGCTCTAATGTGTTTATTTCTACGTCTTTCTTAATTTTATTATTACAAATATAACATTTTCTTTTTATTATTAACTTGACTATAAAAATACTTATAATTAATAATATTAAAGCATAGATTATAAAGATGTGGTTGTTGTTTTCTGTTAGGTCCAAAATTTTAAATACTTTTGGTTTGATGAAAGTATTATTATATTTTTGTATTTTAAATAAGTTTAATTCACTTGTTAAATTTACTTTATTTTCCTTAATAACCAAATCTTTAAACTCTATTTCTTTATTTTCTTGATTGATTATTTTAAATATATTTTGATTAATTTTACAATCTTCGCTTAATTCTACTTTGAATATTCCTATAATATTTTCTTGAATGTTTTTATTCTTGCAATTTATTTTTATTTTTTGTTTTTCTGGACTTATAATAATTAAACTATTAGTATTTGAGATTCTTTCAAAGCTATTAGGGGTTTTCAATATATGATATTTACATTCATCAATCTTTTGTTTTGAAATTATTTGAGTCAAGCATTTATTTAAAGTGAAATATTGTGAAGTACATAGGTAAACATTATTGTTAATACAGTTATCAATAAGGAAATAATTATTATTTTGGATAAAGTAAAGACTTTGAATTTCATTAATCATTATTAAGTTGCTATTTAATTTTGTGGGTATAGGTGTTATTTGGAATAAGGAGTATGTTTCTTTACTAAATATTGGGATTGTAATTAGGATATGTAGTATTTGTTTGTTTAATTGACAATGAGTCTCTATCAATTCATTATATTCGAAAATGTTCTCGTCCATTTGCTGTAGACTACCTAGTGATATTACTGTAGTGTCGAGTTTATGTAATGAGCAGAAAGTTAATGTATTTTCCAATTGTTTCACTAAATTATTTAAATTTGAAATGAATAATGTTAACTGATTAAATTTCTGATTAATATGTATAATTTGTTTCCAACTTGCGTCTTTGCTTAAAATATCTTTTATCCAGGAAATTTCTTTGTTTAATACATTTTCGTTGTTGTCTATTTTTTCTAATTGTTTATTAAAATGGCTAGTTACATTTTTTAAGTAATAATAATTTTTGTTATTATTTTCATATATTATTCCTTCATTATTCTGAATTTCCTCAAAGAGTTTCGTATATCTCTCGTTGTCACTGTCATCTAGGTTGCCAGATATTGCTTTTATTACACTTCCTAGAGCATTAATTAAACCTCTTTTATTTCGTTTATTAGGGAATATTTTCCGTATTTGGTCTTCTAGGTCATCAAAGTTAAAATTTAGGATATTTATTTGGTTTTCAAATAAGTCTTTATGTTGTGTAGTACTTTCTTTTTGTTCTGAAATATATTTTTGAATTATTTCTTCTTTAACCCAGGGTATAATTTTAAATGGTTTGTCATTATTTTTTCCGTATAGTATTTCGTTAGGGGATAATTTGGTTATACTGTGCTTCGTGTTATTGTATGCTAAGACGGCCATTTCAATTTTTTCGGATAAGTTCTTTTTATTTAAGATTTCGTTTTGGTTTATTAGTCTTAGGTGTTCAATGATGGTAGAGTGTACTCTTTCTATACTATTACTTTTAGGATTATTTATGCATATTACATGACTTTTGATTTTATGAATTTTGAACAATTCCCTCAATATGTTATTTTTGAATTCTAAACCTGCATCTGTGATTATTTTATCTGGTATGTGATAATTTTGAAAATATTTTATTAAATGATTTAAAATGTTTTTCGCGGTTTTTTCTGGTAAATAGGATATTTGTAGCATTTTTGAAAATTGGTCATAAATTGTTAAAAATTGTTTTTTATCTAATGTTAATACATCTAAATTTACAATCTGAAATGGTTTTTCTGGTGTTGGGGTTAGATTGTCAATTGCAGGAATTGGTTTCCTATCGTATTTATTTAATTTGCATAGTTCACATCTGTTTATAAATTCGGTTATGTCTTTAATCATTTTGGGCCAGAAATATAGTTCTTTTAATGCGTTAATAGTAGCCATTATTCCTCTATGGTTTGTTATACCATTATGGTATTCACTAATTATTTCTAGCTGTTCTTCATTTTCAATATCTTCTACTAATGAATTACAGGCTATTAATTTTATGGTGTTTAAGTTGAATTTTTCTTTAATAATTTTTGATGTCTCTAAGTCTAAATTTTTTGTTTCGAACATAATTAAATATCTAATTTTGGGAACTATGTATTCTTTTAGAAAATCGAGTATGTCTTCTCGATATGTTTGATTGTTGAAATTACAAATGAATCTTTGTTTCTGATGATTAAATAGTTTCGTTATTTTAATTGTTGTTTCTAATTCATGTAATTTAAATATGATTTGGTTACTTCCTATATTTAGTCTGTCATTAGTATAGCGAATTCCATTTACAGGACTTGAGTGGTCGGAATGAATTGTATTATGATCACTTATTGATTTGGTTATGTGATTATTTTCATTTAGTTTATATATTTTCAATTGAATATTTGTGTCTCTAAATATTTTTTCTAATTTTTCATCTATTCTTTTTTTTCTGTTTCCTCTAAACCACAGTCAAAATGGGGTAAATTTATTTCATCTATCTCATTCAGAATTAAATAATCTCTCATTTCTTTTAAAGGTTTATCGAAGTTTTTTAATTTCGGTGGTTCATTGTATCGTTCTTGAGTAATTAAATGAATGATTGTTTTACTGTTGTATTTTTGAATAATAATGTCTTTATTGTGTATGGTTTGTGTTTTGCAATAATTTTTACTATTGAATTTTTCATTTATTTGTTTTGCCAAACTTTTATTAAAAGCTAAATCTTTCGATATGCAATGTGCGAAAGTATTCGTTTCTGTTACATCTCCTTCTTTGAATGTAATTGTAGTTTTTGGTTTTTGTCGTGATAAATTATCGGCTATAATGTTCATTTTTCCTTGAAGGTAATTGATTTCAAAATTATATTCGTTAAGTTCAATTTTCCATCGCATTAATTTTTGGTTAGGGTTTTTCATGTTAAATAGCCACACTAAAGGTCGATGGTCAGTTTTAATTAAAAATTTTCTACCGTACAGATAGGGTCTAAAGTTTTTTATAGATTGAACAATTGCTAATTATTCTTTCTCAATAGTGCTGTAATTTTGTTCGGCACTATTTAATGTCTTTGAAAAATAAGCTACGGGCATTTCTTTTAATGAATCATTTTTTTGAAGTAATACGGCTCCAATTGCAAAGTCAGAGGCATCAGTGGTGAGAATAAATTCCTTGTTAAAATTTGGAAACTGGAGTATAGGGGATTCGCTAATTGTTTTACATTTTTCAAAACATTGTCGATAATTTTCATCATAAATATCTATTTTTGTTCCATTTTTTAGACTTGTCGTAAATGGTTTTGTTATTTTCGCAAAATTTGGTATGAACTTTCGGTACCAACCTACAGTTCCTAAAAATGATTTAATTTCCTTTTTTGTTTTTGGAATGTTTAAATTTCTAATATTTTCTACTTTTGAAGGATCTGTTTTAATACCTTCCTGTGTTATAATGTATCCTAAATATTTCGTTTGCGTTTGAAAGAATTCAGATTTATCTACTTGAATTTTTAGATTTGCATTTTTTAATTTTTCAAAAACTAATTTTATATTTTCCTCATGTTCTTTTAATGTTTTTCCAAAGATTATAATGTCATCTAAATAAACTAGACATTTTCTATTAACTAATTCTCCTAAAGCAATATTTATCATGCGTTGAAATGTGGCTGGTGCGTTTTTCAAGCCGAATGGCATACGTATATATTCATAATGGCCTGAAGGGGTGGAGAATGCAGTTTTTTCTATATCATCAGGGTGCATTTCAATCTGATGAAAACCTGAGTGTAGATCTAGTGTAGTGAAGTATTTAGAGTATCCTATATGGTCTAAAAGTGTGTCTATATTTGGAATAGGGAACTTATCATCTTTTGTCACTGAATTTAATTTTCGGAAATCTATGACCATACGAGTTTTTTGTTTGTTTGAAGCGTCTGTTTTTTTTGGGACTATCCAGATTGGACTAGACCAAGGTGAAAAGGATTTTTGAATAACTTTTTCTGCAAGTAATGTTTTTACATGTTCTTCTATATCTGTTTCATATATTTGCGGAAGTCGATAATTTTTTGTGTGAGTTGGAGTATTATCAGAAAGTATAATTTTATGTTTAAGAACACTTGTATGAGATAATGTTTCACCTTTTTTTGGAAAGAGACAGTCATACTGCTTAATAAGTTTATGTAAGCAATTTTTTTCTTCGAGGTTAAGATGTGAATCTCTGATTTCTATGTGTAGGTTTTCTACAACGTTTTTGTTTTCTCTGTATAATTTGAAAGTTTTATTTTTTATTTTTACTGTTTCTTTTGTAAAATCTAAATTTTTTTCTAAGTCTTTAAATGCTTCTACTCCTAATAAAATGTTATGTTTTTTATGAAATTTAAACAAGTAACATTTTATCTTTTGTTTATTTATCATTAAATTAACATATTGTGAACAATTAGATTTTCCATTAACAGTCTTGAATGTTAGTTTTTGTGAATAAGTTTTTAATTTTAGGTTTTCTGCTAAATTTGGATCAATACAATTTATGGATGAACCAGTGTCAAATAATATAATGAATGGGTCTTGTCTAAGAACAGGTAATTTTTGTGTTATTGAAGACATTACACATTCGTAAGGTCTTCTGATTCTACATCTAAAAAAGATTCTTCAGAATTTATTTCGTCAATTGATTCGTCTAATTCATCAATTTTTTCATCTTCATTTTCTTCGATATTATAATTTTGTGTTGTTGTTTGGGCGGACATGGGTTGTGTTTGTCTTGTTTGTTGTGTCATTGGTCTTGGTTGAAAAGTTCTTTTTGTTTCATAATAATTTTGTAAATTTTTTCGAGGTGCAAACTGTTGTGGTCTTTGTGAATTGTTTTGATGAGGATAATTTTGTTGAAATTGTATTGGTTTAGATGGGAACATCTGACCAGGAAATTTTCGTGGGGGTAAATTTGTAGCAAAATTTTTATTTTCGGTTTTTAATAAAGGTGTCTAAAGTTGAATTCGTTATTTAATAACTGTTCACACTGTTCTAATGTAATAGGGTTTTTGACAACAAAAGCAGCTCTGATTGACATCGGTAAAAGACTTATAAATGTTGTTATTGCGAATTTTTGATTCCGTTTTTTGTCTCTACAGAATAATTTTTTAAGAATATTTTTGATTTATAATGAGAACATTTTTCTAAAAACATTTTTAATGTGTCTAATGAATTACTTTTAAATTTTAAATTAGCGATATCGAATAATATTGTTTCTGCAGTGGATTGATCAGTAAAATTTGTTGTGAGATGTATTTTTATGTCTTCCCATGAATCAAAATTATTTTCCGAAATTATTTCCATTGCTTTTCCTATCATTTTATTTTGAATAATTTCGAATAAGAAATTTTTTTGGATTTGTGTAACTATGATTCCATTTAAACTAAGATAAACTTTATCTACGGCTTTAATAAATCTATTTAAAATTTTTATGTTACCGTCGTATTGAGGTATCATTTCTGTTAAGGTTTTTAACTCAGACAGGTTCGTATTAGCCATGTTTAATAAGCTAGGGCGTAATTTTATTTTAATAGTATTTTGTGAAGTTATATCTTCGTTAATTTCTGAATCAGAAGATTCGGTTTTATTTGACTCTTGGTCACTAAACATATAGTTAATATATGTGTTTGGGATTGTATTGGTCCCACGATCAATGTATTACTAGTCACAGCTAGATTGATTCGTTTTGTGTAATAAAATTTATTATATTACTTACAGTGTTATCAATAATATTACGAAGAGGTGATTATGGGTCATCGTCTTCGGGTTCTGTGCGTTTCCTTTGCGTAGTTGTTTGGTGGCAAGTGTCTTCCTTTGAAAAGAAACAACGGGTGTCCTTCGTGTAGAAGATGTGATCGGCTTTTCGAACAGCAAATCTTCTATGTAGACGAACGGCTTGGACGACGTGTTGTGTCTTTGCGACCAGATGGGCACTGTTTAGCCTTTTACGTTGATTTGTAGGATTGCAAAGTGAAGAATTAATATTCACCACACAATGATTTTTTTTTCTTTGTGTTTCGATGCTAATCCTACCGACTGCGCCAATTAAATTTGAACTTCGTTTAAATTTAATAAAAAAGAAATTTTTATTTTTTATGTTACATTTGATATGTGTTACAATAGTGAAAAACCACACTGAATAGAACATGAATATAAGTTTTTATTTGCTTATATGTGTAAATATATGCTTATGCTGTAGTTTACTTAATACTCATATTGCACAGGAAACTGACAAGTGCTATATACTGACATCTAATAAAATAAGAGTGATAATGATGAAATAAGAGTTACAGCCATACATAATTCGCGCCACTATCCATCTCATTTACCCACTTCGTCCGACCTGGTGTGGAAGGATTCGTTAAGGGAGGTAAATTATAGGAAAAAGGCATTCTTTTTACGTTTGAGATGTGTACGTCTCTATAGGTGGGTGGTGGTGCGAAGGATGTTGCGGTCTCAGAAGTGTGTGCCGTTGTTACCGTTTCCACCGCTGTGGAGATATCACGCCCAGCAAACGGCATCTTAATATCACTACACTACAAATAGTTAAGCCGTTTCGAAATTCAGTACTGGTGATTGAAGATCACACAGAGTTACTGATCCTACCGACTGCGCCAATGTAACAATGTAACGCGCGTCTTATGAGAACTTGCACGCGTTTGGCTCCCTCTTAACTATGTGCGTGTAGTGATGTTTCTTCTTATACTCACCTGGTCGGTACGCAACTAGCTCGATTTGTTACATTATCGTCCCCTTAAGACTGAATTGCATTGAAGATGAATTCAGTCCTCATTGAATTTAGGTCGATCGCTCTAATCACTGATTTATTCTAAAAAAAATCTGCAGTGTCATGCACCGAACTTTCTTATACGCATATGGGTTAAACCACATCGTAGTTACATTATTTTTCTAATTTATAATATTTGTTCTGACCTTTGGAACACTTTTACGCTAAATATATATCTTTGAATAAATTTAAAATGTCAAACTTCAAATTATTTAAGTCTGTTTTGTTTTTTTTGATAAACTATTGACAGGCGCAGATGATACGATTTATGTAAAATTAAATGAAATATGAAGAAATTTCAAGAGCCATTTTCTTGTTTCCGGAAGCGTTTGAGAAAAAAAGTTTCAAATAAAAGTTGTACAAAATGCTGATATCTATAATTTTTACTGTAACAATTTTTCTGTAACTGCAACCGTTTTTGAGTAATTGCAGAAACTACAAAAAATGACTAGAGTAAACATGCACTTGCGGTCGGAATATTGTTTTCAAAAATAGAAGGTTTTCGTGCCAGGCATATACAAAGCTTAAGTTTAAATTTTCATAATTTTCCCTCTATGCAAAAATAGTTGGAATCGATTCAGGGAAGGTCAAAACGTATATTTCCGTTAAAATCTCGAGATCGAAATTTTTCATGATTACAATACTTACTTATACTGCGTATAAGAAAGTAAAAACGATTGTCTGTCACTCGCACTTTCACCTGACTACTGGACCACTGGCACCGAGTTGGGGATGGGGGTGGTAAGAAGAGGGAGTCCCAATTCAACGACGAGGATTAAGCTCTAGCCATTTTCTTTCGTGGGCAGTTCCTGGTGACAGAACTCCACCGTGGCAATCCACGATCTTCCCACTTAGATGTCCGGCTGCCTAACCAGGTCGCTAATGACTTCAGGGGTGTCGCGGGTAAGAACCAATCTGATTTTCATGTTCGTCTCTCACGGGTGGCATCGTTTTGGAATGGCATCGCAAACCAGGTCGCTCACTTGCTTCTTGACTGCTATTTCTAGAAATAGCAGCCTAGTGAGTACCTGCGCCATTAATTCGGATTTCTGCTGGATCTTTCCCGGTTTTTGATAGAAAAACCCAGCGACGTCTTGGAATCACCAATAAGTACTTGGTCCCTTTCACCCTTGGTAGCGACCTCTATCCGGACTCCTGTCTTGATAGAGATGGATCGCCCCCCAGATAAGTTCCATATTGACTAGAGCTGCGTACCATTGTAATTTTGACCCGCCTTCCCCCGACATTTGCCAGAGGGTTCTAGTTTCCCTTCCAACGTAGCTGAGTCTTCTGTGGTGTAGCGTCTTCTCCGCTTATCTGATATTTTGGTTTCAATAAAACTGCATTTTTATCTAAAAACCATGATAACAAATGCCGGTCATCTGCATGTAATTGACCCACGTTGAATTTCTGAGTCAGCGAATAGTTTTCGGTGTGGTTGACGATGCGCGAGTCTTGCTTGCTTACCTCGCATTCAGTTTCTACTGATGCGAGCGGTATCCGGCAAACTGAGTTCGCGTTTTCAACTGCACTTCGCGTTACTACGAGACCGTGCTCTTCTAACGCGATCGGCTCATGTTCGAATGCGTCTTTCGCTGCGTGCTTATCCTGATCTTCTAAAGAGTGTACCATGTGACATGCGGGAATTGTTAAAGTTTATCGCGACCCAGGGGCGCGCCGTCCACGTGTCGAATGTGTCAGCGAACACAGGCGCCAGGAGGCCAAAAAAAAATGTATATAAATTCAAAATTCGTTATAGGTTGCGATTAAAATAATTCAATATCGCCTTATTTTATTATTATTATTATTTTAGTAACTTATTTATGATCTCAGTAATGTAACATGAATAGTTCGTATAGTCGTGTTATATCATGTATACAGTGGATTCTTCATATTAAATCGCCGATGGATATATAGACGCGGGAGCGCGCAGGCGACGCGGCGGCGGAAATTTGTCCACGCGCGAATTTACAAAATGAAGCGTTCTAACTCGTTTAGTCTTGTTAAAACATGCATTACTTGAAATCGCCTATGAATGAACAAACATATTATTTGCTTTATTCTCATTCAGCAAGCAGTACTGCACTAGTGTAGAATTTATGTACCTTGTATTTTTAAAATATTTGTGAGTGAATGTGAATTTAAGAATATCAAGAACATTAAAGGTAAGCTATTTTGCATTTAAAATAAACATACATACATAACAATACGCATTTCCCAATAGGGGTAGCGATCATGTTTGCAAAATCTAGAAAAAACATCTGCAGTGTCATGCACCGAACTTTCTTATACGCATTTGGGTTAAACCATATCCTAGTTTCATTATTTATCTAATTTATAATATTTGTTCTAACCTTTATAATGCTTTTACACCAAATATATTTCTTTGAATAAATATTAAATGTCAAACTTCAAATTATGAAAGGCTATTTTGTTAAACAATTGACAGGCGCAGTTGATACGATTTATGTAAAAATATATATAATAAGCAGAAATTTATTTTGAAGCCATTACTCTTTTTGGAAAAATAATTCAAACAAAAGTTGTGCTAAATATAAATACCTTTAATTTTTTGTTCATGAAATTTTTCTGTAACTGTAACCATTTTTGAGTAATTGCAAAAACTGCAAAAAATGAATAGAGTAAACAGGCACTTCCGCTTTGAATATTTTTTTCAAAAATAAGAGGTGCACACCCCAGGCATATCCAAATCTTAAGTTTAAAGTTTCATAATTTTAGCTTCAACCGTTTAGGCTGTAGAGAACATACACACACACACACACAACACACATACAGACGTCATTCCAAAAATAGTTGGAATCGATTCAGGGAAGGTCAAAACGTATATTTCCGTTAAAATCTCGAGATCGAAATTTTTCATGATTACAATACTTACTTATACTGCGAATAAGAAAGTAAAAAGGACGCCAAGAAGAACAAGAGAAAAATGCTCCAAGGTTAACACAGTATTTTACGAAACAAACGACCAGAACTGACCAAGATTATCCGCCAGATTCAATTCAGGAATCAATACCCGGTTGCAGTGTAGATGAATTCAAAATACCAAGTCAGCCAGGACCAACTCCCAGTGAAGATAATCAAATCGTTGAAGAAATTACCCATGTTTTTGGATCTGGGGAATATAATGAAGAGACAGGTACAGATACAATAAATAAATGTGCATTTGATGACCCAGGGCTTTGGCCGGAACCAATATCTCACATATCTAGGCAAGCTATTATAAAAACGGGTCCTAAACAAATAAAAAACTTTAATTTTCCGCGCGATTTGTTGGGTCGAAAATTTTCTGAAAGTTACTATAGGAGAAACTTACAAAATGGTGAATAATGTAATAGAAATTGGTTGATTTACTCAATTACGAAAAATAATGTTTATTGCTTTTGTTGTAAACTTTTCGAACCTTCTCAGCAAAATAGATTTATTGAGGGATTTAATGACTGGCATCATATAGTAATGTACCTGAACCGCCATGAAAAAACTTCCACTCACTTTACTAACTATAAAAAATGGACAGAGTTGCTTCTATCGTTCAAAAATTAAAATAACTACTGTTGATTATTTACAGCAAACAATATTAGACATTGAAAGTAAACGATGGTAGGTATGAAGTAATAAAGCGAATAATTTATGTAATTTGCGAGCTTTTTATGTTCCTTGCTTGTGCGAATCACAGCCTGAATCTAATTGTAAATGATGCCGCTGTCATGGAATCCCCATAACATGTTAGATTTTAAGTTATATTATTATTTGTTTTTTGTAAGTAAGAAGTCAGGTCAGAACCATTTCCCGCGTAAAATATTATTTTATTACCCTGTTTAGCTTTCACTTCAAATTCCTAAAAATAACGTCAATATTTAAAGAAAGAACACCCTTGAACCACCCCGTGGTGAATTCAAGAGAAATACATGTTTTTCTAGCCTGGCTTATTACAAGGACAGGACGGGTAGTTACCCTCCTCCCACCAATATGTAATTGCTACAAAATAAGAACCTTTTTTGAAACACACTCGCTCTCCAACTCTCAACTTGAAAACACGACTCTTCCAACATTCATTTCACAAGCTCTTAATGAATATATTTGTAAAAACTGCAATAAAGAATTATATCAATTTCGAGTAAAAGTGTATTTATTATTCAATAAAGTATTCAACGGAATCGCATCAACGTAAAATCACCCGGTGTTTGATTTTGTGCACCAAACCGCCGTCCGGCACATCCCGTAACACCGCTCATATATCAACGAACCATGAAACAGTAAATTTTTTTAATATAAGTTGTACAAGAATTATACAAATTTTTCTCAGCGTCTACTAATCGATGGAATATCTTAATCAAGCATGTTACTAATTTAACTTTAAAGCCCTTATCCGAAACACGCTGGCCATGTCAAGTAGAATTGATTTGGCCATAAAGCCTCTCTATAAATATTTACCAGAAGTTTTTAATGCATTATTTGAAATTTGAAAAAAAATAAGATTCGATGAACAATCTAAATACCAAGCAAAATGTCTGGAAGAAAAAATGTCTACATTTACATTTATTTGCTCCGTTAAAGTGTGGTATTATGATATTTTAAATCAAGTAAAATGCTTCAATCTCAAACTACAAATTTGCAACTTGCTTTGGATGCATTAAACGAACTAAATACTAAATTTTTAACTAATTATCGATCTGATGCTAGTTTTGCAGAAATTGTTGAAAGTTCCAAATGAATTGCAGAAAAGTTTGACATAGAAACTGAATTTCGTAGTGCAAGGCCATTAAGACGGCGTAAAAATTCTACTCAATTTGATTATTAACATGAATATTGATCAACTTGCTATAGTAAATCCTGAAAATTCATTCAAAGTAAATTTTTATTTCTGTATAATAAATCAAACTTTAATTTCGTTACAAGACAGATTTTCTTTATTAAAAGAACATCCATGGATTCATTCCAATCTTTATATTCATTAGATAATTTACAAAATAAAGAATACCTATTATCTTGCTGCAAAAAATTACAAGCGAAATTAACTCATGAAAATCAGTCCGATATTGACCAAGCAGATGATTTATGTGAAGAAATTTTACAATGTCAAATATTTATTACGAATTCAAAAAAAGATATATCCCAAATAATTCAGTATATTTATTCAAATGTTCAATAGTAGGAGTTTATCCAAATTTTACTGTAGCACTCCGTATTTTTTTTATCATTACCTGTGTCAATTGCGTCCGCGGAGCGGTCTTTTTCGAAATTAAAAATCATAAAGAGTTATTTACGCTCCACAATGGCGCAAAATAGATTATCAGATCTCGCAATAATTTCAATTGAGTCTGACATACTGGATTAACTTGATATTCATGATAGATATTATCCAAACTGTTTCTTTGCTAAAAGCTAGGAAAGTAAAATTTATTTAATGACTTATTTACATTGTTTGTATTTAATTTACCGTATAATATGTATTATGTTTATATTATAAATATTATATTTTTCATTTATTATTGTTGTTTATCTGTTTTCTTGTGTTTGTAATTTTGTATTTTAAATGAAAAAGTTTACACAGACTATTTAAATCTTTGTTTGTTTTTTATTTCAATGCGTTAAGAATATAACAAAAACAGTCATTTAAATGTCCCTAAACATAAGCCTAAAAATGATAGTATTTCAAATTAATTATTCATTATCTTTTCATTCATGACATATTACTTAAAAATGCTACCAGAGAATTAAAAATTAAAGTGTCCGAACCTATAGTTGTTGGGGGGCTCTTATCACCCAGGCATGCAAATTATTTATAATATTAGTTTTTGATACAAATGTTTTTAATTAATGGGGCGCCATCAAACATTTTGACACAGGCGCTGCATGCTCCTGGCGCGCCTCTGTCGCGACCGAACAAAATTCTCAATTTTCTGTCGTGATCTCTTCCTTCTTATCTTTGACTGAAAGGTGCCCCCTTCTGCCAAAGTCGTGCGAACCTCGGTAGGTTCGTCTTCTAACAATGGTTGATCCATCTGAGAGGTGCCCCTCACAGTCAAATCCGTGCGATCCACGAGTGTCTCGCTTTCTGGCATATTTTGATTCATCTCCTTGATAAAATCCGTGCGAACCTTGCCAGTCGAATGTGACCTGACTGAAGAGTGCCCTCCTCCATCAGATCCGTGTGAGCCATGAATGGCTCGTTTTCTGGCAACCTTTGATCCAGTTGAGAAGTGCCCTCCTCAATGAAATCCGTGCGAACACTACGCGGTTCGCTTGCCAGACGTTTTTGATCCGAGTGAAGAGCGCTCCCCTCAATCAGATCCGTGCGAACCGCAAGTGGTTCGCTATTAGCCACGTTTTTCTCCGTTTCGTGGCTCGCGTTCCTCTCAGGTATCTGAATAACCTTCAGCATGCAAACGTTTAATCGTTTGCTGCCACCGTCGTTTGAATTCGCGACCCGAGGAACTAATTTTGGAAAGGCTTCCGTTAAACTGTCCGGCGTTGGGTCGCACCCGAGACAGTCTTCGCGTTTAAAAGACACTGTGGTGTCTGCGCTTGATACCCGATTTTTCTACTTGCTGATCGCGGTTTGGTGCTCTTTTTCCGTTTGCACCGGCCCCTTTGTACCGAGGGTCCGTTTTCCCGATCCCGAGGAAGTTTTATATTCGTCACGGCCCGTAATAGCCGTTTTGTGCATATCGGCTTTTGAGATTATAACTTCTCGCGATAAAACTTCCTCATAATACTCCGCGACCGGAAGGGCTTCCTCCACCGTATAAAAGTGTTTATGCTTTCGTATTTCGTTACTCAAACGCGTGTCTAAGCCGTCCAGAAATTGTTGTACTAACGCGGCTTCTCTCTTAAAATGATTTCTGATTATTGAATCTTCATCATTATCGTTACTAAGAAATAGATTCGCGGCGGTTGACTCTAATCGGAAAACGAATTTACAGTATATTTCCTCTTTCAACCGATACATTTTTACAAATTCGCGTTCTGCGACGGCGGTATCTATTTTTCTTCCAAACAATCGGATTAGCCAAGTTTTGAATGCACAAACCGTGGTCGGTCTCCTATCTGCCGGCAACGCGTAAAAACAGTAGGGCTATTCTGAGTCTCTCAATCAAAAATATTGAGTTGAGATCTTATCTATCAATGACGTCACATTAATGAATGCGCATTTGAAATCTTTAGGGAATTTCGTGATCTAAAGTTCTCATTATTTCTATTTATGTTACCACGTCTTGTACTGGTATTCTAATTTCTATTAAAAATTGTGTTTTAATTGCTGTTGTTATTTGGTAAGTATGTTTTACTTATTGTATTTGTGTTGAACTATTCATTTGATAAATTTGTTGATTATTGTTAAAGATTTGTGTTTTTTACATAAAAGCAGTGTGAATAATCACACGATATTACTTCTGCGTACCATACCGCAACAATATGTTTTATTTTTTGTTTAGTTCGTGAGAAAATGGAAGGAAAGCAAAAAATGACGACCAAAGTCACGGTAGAGCAGAAGGAAAGGCTAACCAATTTCATGGAATTGAACAGTGCTTTCGCTAGAGGCAAACTTTCGGGAATAGAAGGAAAGTCAAAATTCTCAAGCGAGCATCACAAATCTTAAAAATATTAAATTTAGTTTTCAATTATTGTACATTTAGTATTAATATTTATTAAATAAAAACATACTATTTGGACATTCAAACTGTGGTAACCTTTTCTATTTACAAACGCATGTTCGTTTTGTGCTTCTGTCTGTTTTACAATTGCAATATGTGTGCCATCAATTATTTCAACTGTATTATGGACATGAAATGTGGCTTCAAAGCTAAATAGAGTTTTGATTAAATGCATAGACCGACAAGCGTAATTAAAAAAAAAACCTGTTCTTCAATTCTGCGTTCTGCGTCATTTCTGGGGAAATGTATCCAAGTTTTCATACAATGCCTTACTAATGCCGTAGACACCTCTTTCAAACACCTACTGACCATTGGCTGGCTAATGCAGGCTAACAAATTATTTCCTATACCCCTCTGATAGCTGCCAACGGCAAACAAATTCAATGCTGCTAAAATCTAAAAAAAAGATGATTTATACAGTAATAAAACATTTTTAGTATATATAAATATATCGAACTCACTCGTAAATGGTTCGGAATTCTTGTTGGATTTATACCAGCTCCTTGTTGCATGTGAGGGCTTAATGTATCAATTACATAAATACATGGCTCCTTATTCAAACGATAATTACTGATAAATTCTTTATCACTAACCGAAAAAGGATCTTGGATGTCTCGTACGTGTCTTCTAAACAAACGATCTTCTTCTATCCGTTCTTCCTCTTCTAAATCTTCGAGAACCCGAAGTTCTTCATATACTAAAGCCATTATTATTAACAAGTTATAATACAAAAAACGATTGAAGAATTTGTTTCTTTAGAATAATCTGCAAAAAACGTGTGGTTATTAATGCTGCATAAAACAGCGGAACAAATAAATAATATATTAAAAAGATTAAAATTTATTTTTCGAAAAATCTCTGCAAAAAAACAAAAGTGATTATTACTGCTGCAACAAAATATAAGAAAACGATTAAGATTTTTTAGAGTAATGTCTGCAAAAAATATGTGAGGTTATTAATGCAGTATAAAATAGCGGAAAAACCAACTATTTAAACAAACGTCAAAATCTCAAACAGTTTTTTAAATCTCACCACCTCTCGAGCATGCGAGATGTATTGCCCGCAAATTGAGATTTATTTGAAATCCATGACGTCATGACTTGTGTACAAAACGTTGCCAATAGATGGCCATAGCGTTTTTGAGCGAGATTTTGGACTCAGAATAGCCCTACAGGACTGTGCGTCGCCCTTGAGTCTTAATTTCATTGCCGTCACGATCTGGATTTCCGACCAGTTGCAACATCCCGCGGTTGTAGCTACCCCGTCGAAAAATGATTCTAAATCCGCCCCGCGAGAATAATGTTCGATACTCTGTAATGCGTTCATTGCTGATGGGTCCGCAAAGATTGGCCCAGTATGAAGTCGCGCGCCACTATCCATCTCATTTACCCACTTCGTCCGACCTGGTATGGAAGGATTCGTTAAGGGAGGTAAATTATACGATTTTATGCAACTATTGCTAGATAACACGTAGCTAGTTGCATTTGCTAATCGCGAATTACCTAGCTCAGCAAAACTGAACTAGGTCGGTACGCAACTAGCTCGATTTGTTACAAATCCTATGATTTAGTTCCAAAATTTCTAAATCCTATTTCCTTCATAAATTTTATGGCGCCATAATTTTATCTTTCAGAGCAGTGATATAATTCCCAATTCAAATTTTATTTTAAAAAAAATTAAATCCATCTAAATAAATTCATTTATTTTCTACATTATTTATTTTATGTTAATTATTTCTCTGGATTCACGTTCCCAGCTTCCGATTACCCAGATAGCTAGACGTGGTACTGCTTTACTAGGCAGTTGGAGACAGTCCATTGACTCTAATTTGTCCACGGCATCGAAGAATCCGGCAAGATGCTCGGCCATTTCGTCGCCGTCTTGCAAATTCTGCTGTGTGATTGTGATTACTCAAGCTCGCGTTTCAGCGTTTCAGCGTTCGTGCGTTTGCGCGACTAGCCAATCATATGTAACGATTGGAAATACGCGCGTTTCTGAACATTGTACGCGCTAAGTTGGTTTATGATGAACTTCTTGCGCCGCAGTCGCGCGTTTTTCTATCGTTTTCTCTTTCTAAAATCTGAGATGACTCTTTAGAAGAAAATGGAGGAAGTAGATGTAGTAAGTAGATAATTCTAAATTTTTTTATCCTTACATTTATAGTTATGTATTGTGACGAAGTCATTTTAAGTAAAAATGTACTCATACAAAATAGTATTAATAGTATATAATTGTCATTTATAAGTCAGCCATAGCGACGCGACTGATTAGTCGACTACGGCTCTGCGGATTCTGAGTTTATCACTCGCATTGTACAGGCGTATTTACCGAAGACAGTCCGATATAAATAAAGTACTATTCATTGCTAAAAGCAAGTTCGTTATTGTATAAACAATAATTAAACCTCTCATACAGGCAAACTATATGAACAATACGTGTGAAAATAATCAAAGTGTACAGAAAAAAAAATCAATCAAAACTGAGCCTTAGGGCAAAGAAGCATAGGGAAAACCGTAGGGTTAACTTGTTTACTTCAAGGGACAGCACCCCAACAGGAACACCGTCGTCAGAGTCGTCCCTGGAAAGCTTTCCAGGCACTTTCGACTTTTCCCACCAGGAACCTCACCCAGAGAAGGACCTCGAATCCATTTGGGAAACCATCACCCAATGGAGGAAGAAGACGTTCCTAACTCCACGAGAAACAACGTGGATCCGACGACCCCATCACTAGCAGAATAGGTAATTTCCGGGTAATTGCTTTATTCGATTACACTCCTTAACTGACCACGAAGACTTGGACACAGACCAAGACGACAAAGACATCGACAAACCACTTGGATGGTATCTTTTCATCATAATTATAGACTTCCTAATCGAATTGCTTGAAAATTTCGATTAGAAGAATAAGTTGAACAATGAAAAATGTTTCCATGGTAATATCACTCCGTTTTTTTCAATAGCCTGTTTCGAATTTTTTCCAATTTCCTCCCATTTAAAACGTAATAAACTGAGTTAATCTTTACAATTATGACTGCAAAACACTTTTAAATACTTATATTTACGATATTTAGATAAAATATTCATTTATTTTCAGTTTTGGCCACTTATAACTACTTCAAAAATTAAATTACCACCCTAGAAAAATTACTATCTATATAAACATGATGAATAATACCTACACTTCAAATGAAGGTAATCATTTCAAGTTATTTATATGTATTAAAGCCCCATTTTGTATATTTAATCTCCAATGGCCCCATACTACCAAAACATCCTCGTGCTATGATCAAATAAATCTGTTGAAATTAAAACAAACTATAATCATCAATTTAATTAACAAATTCGTTCTATTTCTATAACGCAGCTACTACAAACACCGCGAGATCTTCAATTTGGACAAATTTAAAAAAATTATTTTCGAGAAAGAAGACGACAAATGTGCAAAAATTATTTAAAAACTTTAAAAATTATACCACTGAGAATGCTGAAGTCGATATATCCGATGGATTAATCTTATTTGGAAACGACTGGCTAAATTGTCCGTACTATTCTGCAGATTTTATAATTTTAAGCACAATTCCATATTTTTAAAAACATTGCAAATAAAGACAGTTGTAGTTTATAAGTTTAGTGCTCAAGATTAGTATAAAGGATTAGTTAAAGAAGTTTAGATATTAGTCACTTTTATGTACATAGTCATTATTATTACAATTATTTTTTATATTAATTTAATATTTACCTATATATTTTTACGAAATAAATTTATTTCGAACTACATACATGTTTTATTTCTGATATTGTTTTTACAAATTCGCGTTCTGCGGCGGCGGTATCTATTTTTCTCCCAAACAATCGGATTAGCCAAGTTTTGAATGCACAAACCGTGGTCGGTCTCCTATCTGCCGGCAACGCGTAAAAACAGGACTGTGCGTCGCCCTTGAGTCTTAATTTCATTGCCGTCACGATCTGGATTTCCGACCAGTTGCAACATCCCGCGGTTGTATCTACCCCGTCGAAAAATGATTCTAAATCCGCCCCGCGAGAATAATGTTCGATACTCTGTAATGCGTTCATTGCTGATGGGTCCGCAAAGATTGGCCCAGTATGAAGTCGCGCGAATTAAATTTGAACTTCGTTTAAATTTAATAAAAAAGAAATTTTTATTTTTTATGTTACATTTGATATGTGTTACAATAGTGAAAAACCACACTGAATAGAACATGAATATAAGTTTTTATTTGCTTATATGTGTAAATATATGCTTATGCTGTAGTTTACTTAATACTCATATTGCACAGGAAACTGACAAGTGCTATATGCTGACATCTAATAAAATGAGAGTGATAATGATGAAATAAGAGTTACAGCCATACATAATTCCTCCCCATCAAGATTTCATCATAATTGCTCTAATGTGTTTATTTCTACGTCTTTCTTAATTTTATTATTACAAATATAACATTTTCTTTTTATTATTAACTTGACTATAAAAATACTTATAATTAATAATATTAAAGCATAGATTATAAAGATGTGGTTGTTGTTTTCTGTTAGGTCCAAAATTTTAAATACTTTTGGTTTGATGAAAGTATTATTATATTTTTGTATTTTAAATAAGTTTAATTCACTTGTTAAATTTACTTTATTTTCCTTAATAACCAAATCTTTAAACTCTATTTCTTTATTTTCTTGATTGATTATTTTAAATATATTTTGATTAATTTTACAATCTTCGCTTAATTCTACTTTGAATATTCCTATAATATTTTCTTGAATGTTTTTATTCTTGCAATTTATTTTTATTTTTTGTTTTTCTGGACTTATAATAATTAAACTATTAGTATTTGAGATTCTTTCAAAGCTATTAGGGGTTTTCAATATATGATATTTACATTCATCAATCTTTTGTTTTGAAATTATTTGAGTCAAGCATTTATTTAAAGTGAAATATTGTGAAGTACATAGGTAAACATTATTGTTAATACAGTTATCAATAAGGAAATAATTATTATTTTGGATAAAGTAAAGACTTTGAATTTCATTAATCATTATTAAGTTGCTATTTAATTTTGTGGGTATAGGTGTTATTTGGAATAAGGAGTATGTTTCTTTACTAAATATTGGGATTGTAATTAGGATATGTAGTATTTGTTTGTTTAATTGACAATGAGTCTCTATCAATTCATTATATTCGAAAATGTTCTCGTCCATTTGCTGTAGACTACCTAGTGATATTACTGTAGTGTCGAGTTTATGTAATGAGCAGAAAGTTAATGTATTTTCCAATTGTTTCACTAAATTATTTAAATTTGAAATGAATAATGTTAACTGATTAAATTTCTGATTAATATGTATAATTTGTTTCCAACTTGCGTCTTTGCTTAAAATATCTTTTATCCAGGAAATTTCTTTGTTTAATACATTTTCGTTGTTGTCTATTTTTTCTAATTGTTTATTAAAATGGCTAGTTACATTTTTTAAGTAATAATAATTTTTGTTATTATTTTCATATATTATTCCTTCATTATTCTGAATTTCCTCAAAGAGTTTCGTATATCTCTCGTTGTCACTGTCATCTAGGTTGCCAGATATTGCTTTTATTACACTTCCTAGAGCATTAATTAAACCTCTTTTATTTCGTTTATTAGGGAATATTTTCCGTATTTGGTCTTCTAGGTCATCAAAGTTAAAATTTAGGATATTTATTTGGTTTTCAAATAAGTCTTTATGTTGTGTAGTACTTTCTTTTTGTTCTGAAATATATTTTTGAATTATTTCTTCTTTAACCCAGGGTATAATTTTAAATGGTTTGTCATTATTTTTTCCGTATAGTATTTCGTTAGGGGATAATTTGGTTATACTGTGCTTCGTGTTATTGTATGCTAAGACGGCCATTTCAATTTTTTCGGATAAGTTCTTTTTATTTAAGATTTCGTTTTGGTTTATTAGTCTTAGGTGTTCAATGATGGTAGAGTGTACTCTTTCTATACTATTACTTTTAGGATTATTTATGCATATTACATGACTTTTGATTTTATGAATTTTGAACAATTCCCTCAATATGTTATTTTTGAATTCTAAACCTGCATCTGTGATTATTTTATCTGGTATGTGATAATTTTGAAAATATTTTATTAAATGATTTAAAATGTTTTTCGCGGTTTTTTCTGGTAAATAGGATATTTGTAGCATTTTTGAAAATTGGTCATAAATTGTTAAAAATTGTTTTTTATCTAATGTTAATACATCTAAATTTACAATCTGAAATGGTTTTTCTGGTGTTGGGGTTAGATTGTCAATTGCAGGAATTGGTTTCCTATCGTATTTATTTAATTTGCATAGTTCACATCTGTTTATAAATTCGGTTATGTCTTTAATCATTTTGGGCCAGAAATATAGTTCTTTTAATGCGTTAATAGTAGCCATTATTCCTCTATGGTTTGTTATACCATTATGGTATTCACTAATTATTTCTAGCTGTTCTTCATTTTCAATATCTTCTACTAATGAATTACAGGCTATTAATTTTATGGTGTTTAAGTTGAATTTTTCTTTAATAATTTTTGATGTCTCTAAGTCTAAATTTTTTGTTTCGAACATAATTAAATATCTAATTTTGGGAACTATGTATTCTTTTAGAAAATCGAGTATGTCTTCTCGATATGTTTGATTGTTGAAATTACAAATGAATCTTTGTTTCTGATGATTAAATAGTTTCGTTATTTTAATTGTTGTTTCTAATTCATGTAATTTAAA
This sequence comes from Nebria salina, assembly GCA_944039245.1. Lineage (NCBI taxonomy): Eukaryota > Metazoa > Arthropoda > Insecta > Coleoptera > Carabidae > Nebria > Nebria salina. The sequence continues at coordinate 4,326,949 of OX063269.1, forward strand.
TATGATTTGGTTACTTCCTATATTTAGTCTGTCATTAGTATAGCGAATTCCATTTACAGGACTTGAGTGGTCGGAATGAATTGTATTATGATCACTTATTGATTTGGTTATGTGATTATTTTCATTTAGTTTATATATTTTCAATTGAATATTTGTGTCTCTAAATATTTTTTCTAATTTTTCATCTATTCTTTTTTTTCTGTTTCCTCTAAACCACAGTCAAAATGGGGTAAATTTATTTCATCTATCTCATTCAGAATTAAATAATCTCTCATTTCTTTTAAAGGTTTATCGAAGTTTTTTAATTTCGGTGATTCATTGTATCGTTCTTGAGTAATTAAATGAATGATTGTTTTACTGTTGTATTTTTGAATAATAATGTCTTTATTGTGTATGGTTTGTGTTTTGCAATAATTTTTACTATTGAATTTTTCATTTATTTGTTTTGCCAAACTTTTATTAAAAGCTAAATCTTTCGATATGCAATGTGCGAAAGTATTCGTTTCTGTTACATCTCCTTCTTTGAATGTAATTGTAGTTTTTGGTTTTTGTCGTGATAAATTATCGGCTATAATGTTCATTTTTCCTTGAAGGTAATTGATTTCAAAATTATATTCGTTAAGTTCAATTTTCCATCGCATTAATTTTTGGTTAGGGTTTTTCATGTTAAATAGCCACACTAAAGGTCGATGGTCAGTTTTAATTAAAAATTTTCTACCGTACAGATAGGGTCTAAAGTTTTTTATAGATTGAACAATTGCTAATTATTCTTTCTCAATAGTGCTGTAATTTTGTTCGGCACTATTTAATGTCTTTGAAAAATAAGCTACGGGCATTTCTTTTAATGAATCATTTTTTTGAAGTAATACGGCTCCAATTGCAAAGTCAGAGGCATCAGTGGTGAGAATAAATTCCTTGTTAAAATTTGGAAACTGGAGTATAGGGGATTCGCTAATTGTTTTACATTTTTCAAAACATTGTCGATAATTTTCATCATAAATATCTATTTTTGTTCCATTTTTTAGACTTGTCGTAAATGGTTTTGTTATTTTCGCAAAATTTGGTATGAACTTTCGGTACCAACCTACAGTTCCTAAAAATGATTTAATTTCCTTTTTTGTTTTTGGAATGTTTAAATTTCTAATATTTTCTACTTTTGAAGGATCTGTTTTAATACCTTCCTGTGTTATAATGTATCCTAAATATTTCGTTTGCGTTTGAAAGAATTCAGATTTATCTACTTGAATTTTTAGATTTGCATTTTTTAATTTTTCAAAAACTAATTTTATATTTTCCTCATGTTCTTTTAATGTTTTTCCAAAGATTATAATGTCATCTAAATAAACTAGACATTTTCTATTAACTAATTCTCCTAAAGCAATATTTATCATGCGTTGAAATGTGGCTGGTGCGTTTTTCAAGCCGAATGGCATACGTATATATTCATAATGGCCTGAAGGGGTGGAGAATGCAGTTTTTTCTATATCATCAGGGTGCATTTCAATCTGATGAAAACCTGAGTGTAGATCTAGTGTAGTGAAGTATTTAGAGTATCCTATATGGTCTAAAAGTGTGTCTATATTTGGAATAGGGAACTTATCATCTTTTGTCACTGAATTTAATTTTCGGAAATCTATGACCATACGAGTTTTTTGTTTGTTTGAAGCGTCTGTTTTTTTTGGGACTATCCAGATTGGACTAGACCAAGGTGAAAAGGATTTTTGAATAACTTTTTCTGCAAGTAATGTTTTTACATGTTCTTCTATATCTGTTTCATATATTTGCGGAAGTCGATAATTTTTTGTGTGAGTTGGAGTATTATCAGAAAGTATAATTTTATGTTTAAGAACACTTGTATGAGATAATGTTTCACCTTTTTTTGGAAAGAGACAGTCATACTGCTTAATAAGTTTATGTAAGCAATTTTTTTCTTCGAGGTTAAGATGTGAATCTCTGATTTCTATGTGTAGGTTTTCTACAACGTTTTTGTTTTCTCTGTATAATTTGAAAGTTTTATTTTTTATTTTTACTGTTTCTTTTGTAAAATCTAAATTTTTTTCTAAGTCTTTAAATGCTTCTACTCCTAATAAAATGTTATATTCTTTATGAAATTTAAACAAGTAACATTTTATCTTTTGTTTATTTATCATTAAATTAACATATTGTGAACAATTAGATTTTCCATTAACAGTCTTGAATGTTAGTTTTTGTGAATAAGTTTTTAATTTTAGGTTTTCTGCTAAATTTGGATCAATACAATTTATGGATGAACCAGTGTCAAATAATATAATGAATGGGTCTTGTCTAAGAACAGGTAATTTTTGTGTTATTGAAGACATTACACATTCGTAAGGTCTTCTGATTCTACATCTAAAAAAGATTCTTCAGAATTTATTTCGTCAATTGATTCGTCTAATTCATCAATTTTTTCATCTTCATTTTCTTCGATATTATAATTTTGTGTTGTTGTTTGGGCGGACATGGGTTGTGTTTGTCTTGTTTGTTGTGTCATTGGTCTTGGTTGAAAAGTTCTTTTTGTTTCATAATAATTTTGTAAATTTTTTCGAGGTGCAAACTGTTGTGGTCTTTGTGAATTGTTTTGATGAGGATAATTTTGTTGAAATTGTATTGGTTTAGATGGGAACATCTGACCAGGAAATTTTCGTGGGGGTAAATTTGTAGCAAAATTTTTATTTTCGGTTTTTAATAAAGGTGTCTAAAGTTGAATTCGTTATTTAATAACTGTTCACACTGTTCTAATGTAATAGGGTTTTTGACAACAAAAGCAGCTCTGATTGACATCGGTAAAAGACTTATAAATGTTGTTATTGCGAATTTTTGATTCCGTTTTTTGTCTCTACAGAATAATTTTTTAAGAATATTTTTGATTTATAATGAGAACATTTTTCTAAAAACATTTTTAATGTGTCTAATGAATTACTTTTAAATTTTAAATTAGCGATATCGAATAATATTGTTTCTGCAGTGGATTGATCAGTAAAATTTGTTGTGAGATGTATTTTTATGTCTTCCCATGAATCAAAATTATTTTCCGAAATTATTTCCATTGCTTTTCCTATCATTTTATTTTGAATAATTTCGAATAAGAAATTTTTTTGGATTTGTGTAACTATGATTCCATTTAAACTAAGATAAACTTTATCTACGGCTTTAATAAATCTATTTAAAATTTTTATGTTACCGTCGTATTGAGGTATCATTTCTGTTAAGGTTTTTAACTCAGACAGGTTCGTATTAGCCATGTTTAATAAGCTAGGGCGTAATTTTATTTTAATAGTATTTTGTGAAGTTATATCTTCGTTAATTTCTGAATCAGAAGATTCGGTTTTATTTGACTCTTGGTCACTAAACATATAGTTAATATATGTGTTTGGGATTGTATTGGTCCCACGATCAATGTATTACTAGTCACAGCTAGATTGATTCGTTTTGTGTAATAAAATTTATTATATTACTTACAGTGTTATCAATAATATTACGAAGAGGTGATTATGGGTCATCGTCTTCGGGTTCTGTGCGTTTCCTTTGCGTAGTTGTTTGGTGGCAAGTGTCTTCCTTTGAAAAGAAACAACGGGTGTCCTTCGTGTAGAAGATGTGATCGGCTTTTCGAACAGCAAATCTTCTATGTAGACGAACGGCTTGGACGACGTGTTGTGTCTTTGCGACCAGATGGGCACTGTTTAGCCTTTTACGTTGATTTGTAGGATTGCAAAGTGAAGAATTAATATTCACCACACAATGATTTTTTTTTCTTTGTGTTTCGATGCTAATCCTACCGACTGCGCCAATTAAATTTGAACTTCGTTTAAATTTAATAAAAAAGAAATTTTTATTTTTTATGTTACATTTGATATGTGTTACAATAGTGAAAAACCACACTGAATAGAACATGAATATAAGTTTTTATTTGCTTATATGTGTAAATATATGCTTATGCTGTAGTTTACTTAATACTCATATTGCACAGGAAACTGACAAGTGCTATATACTGACATCTAATAAAATAAGAGTGATAATGATGAAATAAGAGTTACAGCCATACATAATTCGCGCCACTATCCATCTCATTTACCCACTTCGTCCGACCTGGTGTGGAAGGATTCGTTAAGGGAGGTAAATTATAGGAAAAAGGCATTCTTTTTACGTTTGAGATGTGTACGTCTCTATAGGTGGGTGGTGGTGCGAAGGATGTTGCGGTCTCAGAAGTGTGTGCCGTTGTTACCGTTTCCACCGCTGTGGAGATATCACGCCCAGCAAACGGCATCTTAATATCACTACACTACAAATAGTTAAGCCGTTTCGAAATTCAGTACTGGTGATTGAAGATCACACAGAGTTACTGATCCTACCGACTGCGCCAATGTAACAATGTAACGCGCGTCTTATGAGAACTTGCACGCGTTTGGCTCCCTCTTAACTATGTGCGTGTAGTGATGTTTCTTCTTATACTCACCTGGTCGGTACGCAACTAGCTCGATTTGTTACATTATCGTCCCCTTAAGACTGAATTGCATTGAAGATGAATTCAGTCCTCATTGAATTTAGGTCGATCGCTCTAATCACTGATTTATTCTAAAAAAAATCTGCAGTGTCATGCACCGAACTTTCTTATACGCATATGGGTTAAACCACATCGTAGTTACATTATTTTTCTAATTTATAATATTTGTTCTGACCTTTGGAACACTTTTACGCTAAATATATATCTTTGAATAAATTTAAAATGTCAAACTTCAAATTATTTAAGTCTGTTTTGTTTTTTTTGATAAACTATTGACAGGCGCAGATGATACGATTTATGTAAAATTAAATGAAATATGAAGAAATTTCAAGAGCCATTTTCTTGTTTCCGGAAGCGTTTGAGAAAAAAAGTTTCAAATAAAAGTTGTACAAAATGCTGATATCTATAATTTTTACTGTAACAATTTTTCTGTAACTGCAACCGTTTTTGAGTAATTGCAGAAACTACAAAAAATGACTAGAGTAAACATGCACTTGCGGTCGGAATATTGTTTTCAAAAATAGAAGGTTTTCGTGCCAGGCATATACAAAGCTTAAGTTTAAATTTTCATAATTTTCCCTCTATGCAAAAATAGTTGGAATCGATTCAGGGAAGGTCAAAACGTATATTTCCGTTAAAATCTCGAGATCGAAATTTTTCATGATTACAATACTTACTTATACTGCGTATAAGAAAGTAAAAACGATTGTCTGTCACTCGCACTTTCACCTGACTACTGGACCACTGGCACCGAGTTGGGGATGGGGGTGGTAAGAAGAGGGAGTCCCAATTCAACGACGAGGATTAAGCTCTAGCCATTTTCTTTCGTGGGCAGTTCCTGGTGACAGAACTCCACCGTGGCAATCCACGATCTTCCCACTTAGATGTCCGGCTGCCTAACCAGGTCGCTAATGACTTCAGGGGTGTCGCGGGTAAGAACCAATCTGATTTTCATGTTCGTCTCTCACGGGTGGCATCGTTTTGGAATGGCATCGCAAACCAGGTCGCTCACTTGCTTCTTGACTGCTATTTCTAGAAATAGCAGCCTAGTGAGTACCTGCGCCATTAATTCGGATTTCTGCTGGATCTTTCCCGGTTTTTGATAGAAAAACCCAGCGACGTCTTGGAATCACCAATAAGTACTTGGTCCCTTTCACCCTTGGTAGCGACCTCTATCCGGACTCCTGTCTTGATAGAGATGGATCGCCCCCCAGATAAGTTCCATATTGACTAGAGCTGCGTACCATTGTAATTTTGACCCGCCTTCCCCCGACATTTGCCAGAGGGTTCTAGTTTCCCTTCCAACGTAGCTGAGTCTTCTGTGGTGTAGCGTCTTCTCCGCTTATCTGATATTTTGGTTTCAATAAAACTGCATTTTTATCTAAAAACCATGATAACAAATGCCGGTCATCTGCATGTAATTGACCCACGTTGAATTTCTGAGTCAGCGAATAGTTTTCGGTGTGGTTGACGATGCGCGAGTCTTGCTTGCTTACCTCGCATTCAGTTTCTACTGATGCGAGCGGTATCCGGCAAACTGAGTTCGCGTTTTCAACTGCACTTCGCGTTACTACAAGACCGTGCTCTTCTAACGCGATCGGCTCATGTTCGAATGCGTCTTTCGCTGCGTGCTTATCCTGATCTTCTAAAGAGTGTACCATGTGACATGCGGGAATTGTTAAAGTTTATCGCGACCCAGGGGCGCGCCGTCCACGTGTCGAATGTGTCAGCGAACACAGGCGCCAGGAGGCCAAAAAAAAATGTATATAAATTCAAAATTCGTTATAGGTTGCGATTAAAATAATTCAATATCGCCTTATTTTATTATTATTATTATTTTAGTAACTTATTTATGATCTCAGTAATGTAACATGAATAGTTCGTATAGTCGTGTTATATCATGTATACAGTGGATTCTTCATATTAAATCGCCGATGGATATATAGACGCGGGAGCGCGCAGGCGACGCGGCGGCGGAAATTTGTCCACGCGCGAATTTACAAAATGAAGCGTTCTAACTCGTTTAGTCTTGTTAAAACATGCATTACTTGAAATCGCCTATGAATGAACAAACATATTATTTGCTTTATTCTCATTCAGCAAGCAGTACTGCACTAGTGTAGAATTTATGTACCTTGTATTTTTAAAATATTTGTGAGTGAATGTGAATTTAAGAATATCAAGAACATTAAAGGTAAGCTATTTTGCATTTAAAATAAACATACATACATAACAATACGCATTTCCCAATAGGGGTAGCGATCATGTTTGCAAAATCTAGAAAAAACATCTGCAGTGTCATGCACCGAACTTTCTTATACGCATTTGGGTTAAACCATATCCTAGTTTCATTATTTATCTAATTTATAATATTTGTTCTAACCTTTATAATGCTTTTACACCAAATATATTTCTTTGAATAAATATTAAATGTCAAACTTCAAATTATGAAAGGCTATTTTGTTAAACAATTGACAGGCGCAGTTGATACGATTTATGTAAAAATATATATAATAAGCAGAAATTTATTTTGAAGCCATTACTCTTTTTGGAAAAATAATTCAAACAAAAGTTGTGCTAAATATAAATACCTTTAATTTTTTGTTCATGAAATTTTTCTGTAACTGTAACCATTTTTGAGTAATTGCAAAAACTGCAAAAAATGAATAGAGTAAACAGGCACTTCCGCTTTGAATATTTTTTTCAAAAATAAGAGGTGCACACCCCAGGCATATCCAAATCTTAAGTTTAAAGTTTCATAATTTTAGCTTCAACCGTTTAGGCTGTAGAGAACATACACACACACACACACAACACACATACAGACGTCATTCCAAAAATAGTTGGAATCGATTCAGGGAAGGTCAAAACGTATATTTCCGTTAAAATCTCGAGATCGAAATTTTTCATGATTACAATACTTACTTATACTGCGAATAAGAAAGTAAAAAGGACGCCAAGAAGAACAAGAGAAAAATGCTCCAAGGTTAACACAGTATTTTACGAAACAAACGACCAGAACTGACCAAGATTATCCGCCAGATTCAATTCAGGAATCAATACCCGGTTGCAGTGTAGATGAATTCAAAATACCAAGTCAGCCAGGACCAACTCCCAGTGAAGATAATCAAATCGTTGAAGAAATTACCCATGTTTTTGGATCTGGGGAATATAATGAAGAGACAGGTACAGATACAATAAATAAATGTGCATTTGATGACCCAGGGCTTTGGCCGGAACCAATATCTCACATATCTAGGCAAGCTATTATAAAAACGGGTCCTAAACAAATAAAAAACTTTAATTTTCCGCGCGATTTGTTGGGTCGAAAATTTTCTGAAAGTTACTATAGGAGAAACTTACAAAATGGTGAATAATGTAATAGAAATTGGTTGATTTACTCAATTACGAAAAATAATGTTTATTGCTTTTGTTGTAAACTTTTCGAACCTTCTCAGCAAAATAGATTTATTGAGGGATTTAATGACTGGCATCATATAGTAATGTACCTGAACCGCCATGAAAAAACTTCCACTCACTTTACTAACTATAAAAAATGGACAGAGTTGCTTCTATCGTTCAAAAATTAAAATAACTACTGTTGATTATTTACAGCAAACAATATTAGACATTGAAAGTAAACGATGGTAGGTATGAAGTAATAAAGCGAATAATTTATGTAATTTGCGAGCTTTTTATGTTCCTTGCTTGTGCGAATCACAGCCTGAATCTAATTGTAAATGATGCCGCTGTCATGGAATCCCCATAACATGTTAGATTTTAAGTTATATTATTATTTGTTTTTTGTAAGTAAGAAGTCAGGTCAGAACCATTTCCCGCGTAAAATATTATTTTATTACCCTGTTTAGCTTTCACTTCAAATTCCTAAAAATAACGTCAATATTTAAAGAAAGAACACCCTTGAACCACCCCGTGGTGAATTCAAGAGAAATACATGTTTTTCTAGCCTGGCTTATTACAAGGACAGGACGGGTAGTTACCCTCCTCCCACCAATATGTAATTGCTACAAAATAAGAACCTTTTTTGAAACACACTCGCTCTCCAACTCTCAACTTGAAAACACGACTCTTCCAACATTCATTTCACAAGCTCTTAATGAATATATTTGTAAAAACTGCAATAAAGAATTATATCAATTTCGAGTAAAAGTGTATTTATTATTCAATAAAGTATTCAACGGAATCGCATCAACGTAAAATCACCCGGTGTTTGATTTTGTGCACCAAACCGCCGTCCGGCACATCCCGTAACACCGCTCATATATCAACGAACCATGAAACAGTAAATTTTTTTAATATAAGTTGTACAAGAATTATACAAATTTTTCTCAGCGTCTACTAATCGATGGAATATCTTAATCAAGCATGTTACTAATTTAACTTTAAAGCCCTTATCCGAAACACGCTGGCCATGTCAAGTAGAATTGATTTGGCCATAAAGCCTCTCTATAAATATTTACCAGAAGTTTTTAATGCATTATTTGAAATTTGAAAAAAAATAAGATTCGATGAACAATCTAAATACCAAGCAAAATGTCTGGAAGAAAAAATGTCTACATTTACATTTATTTGCTCCGTTAAAGTGTGGTATTATGATATTTTAAATCAAGTAAAATGCTTCAATCTCAAACTACAAATTTGCAACTTGCTTTGGATGCATTAAACGAACTAAATACTAAATTTTTAACTAATTATCGATCTGATGCTAGTTTTGCAGAAATTGTTGAAAGTTCCAAATGAATTGCAGAAAAGTTTGACATAGAAACTGAATTTCGTAGTGCAAGGCCATTAAGACGGCGTAAAAATTCTACTCAATTTGATTATTAACATGAATATTGATCAACTTGCTATAGTAAATCCTGAAAATTCATTCAAAGTAAATTTTTATTTCTGTATAATAAATCAAACTTTAATTTCGTTACAAGACAGATTTTCTTTATTAAAAGAACATCCATGGATTCATTCCAATCTTTATATTCATTAGATAATTTACAAAATAAAGAATACCTATTATCTTGCTGCAAAAAATTACAAGCGAAATTAACTCATGAAAATCAGTCCGATATTGACCAAGCAGATGATTTATGTGAAGAAATTTTACAATGTCAAATATTTATTACGAATTCAAAAAAAGATATATCCCAAATAATTCAGTATATTTATTCAAATGTTCAATAGTAGGAGTTTATCCAAATTTTACTGTAGCACTCCGTATTTTTTTTATCATTACCTGTGTCAATTGCGTCCGCGGAGCGGTCTTTTTCGAAATTAAAAATCATAAAGAGTTATTTACGCTCCACAATGGCGCAAAATAGATTATCAGATCTCGCAATAATTTCAATTGAGTCTGACATACTGGATTAACTTGATATTCATGATAGATATTATCCAAACTGTTTCTTTGCTAAAAGCTAGGAAAGTAAAATTTATTTAATGACTTATTTACATTGTTTGTATTTAATTTACCGTATAATATGTATTATGTTTATATTATAAATATTATATTTTTCATTTATTATTGTTGTTTATCTGTTTTCTTGTGTTTGTAATTTTGTATTTTAAATGAAAAAGTTTACACAGACTATTTAAATCTTTGTTTGTTTTTTATTTCAATGCGTTAAGAATATAACAAAAACAGTCATTTAAATGTCCCTAAACATAAGCCTAAAAATGATAGTATTTCAAATTAATTATTCATTATCTTTTCATTCATGACATATTACTTAAAAATGCTACCAGAGAATTAAAAATTAAAGTGTCCGAACCTATAGTTGTTGGGGGGCTCTTATCACCCAGGCATGCAAATTATTTATAATATTAGTTTTTGATACAAATGTTTTTAATTAATGGGGCGCCATCAAACATTTTGACACAGGCGCTGCATGCTCCTGGCGCGCCTCTGTCGCGACCGAACAAAATTCTCAATTTTCTGTCGTGATCTCTTCCTTCTTATCTTTGACTGAAAGGTGCCCCCTTCTGCCAAAGTCGTGCGAACCTCGGTAGGTTCGTCTTCTAACAATGGTTGATCCATCTGAGAGGTGCCCCTCACAGTCAAATCCGTGCGATCCACGAGTGTCTCGCTTTCTGGCATATTTTGATTCATCTCCTTGATAAAATCCGTGCGAACCTTGCCAGTCGAATGTGACCTGACTGAAGAGTGCCCTCCTCCATCAGATCCGTGTGAGCCATGAATGGCTCGTTTTCTGGCAACCTTTGATCCAGTTGAGAAGTGCCCTCCTCAATGAAATCCGTGCGAACACTACGCGGTTCGCTTGCCAGACGTTTTTGATCCGAGTGAAGAGCGCTCCCCTCAATCAGATCCGTGCGAACCGCAAGTGGTTCGCTATTAGCCACGTTTTTCTCCGTTTCGTGGCTCGCGTTCCTCTCAGGTATCTGAATAACCTTCAGCATGCAAACGTTTAATCGTTTGCTGCCACCGTCGTTTGAATTCGCGACCCGAGGAACTAATTTTGGAAAGGCTTCCGTTAAACTGTCCGGCGTTGGGTCGCACCCGAGACAGTCTTCGCGTTTAAAAGACACTGTGGTGTCTGCGCTTGATACCCGATTTTTCTACTTGCTGATCGCGGTTTGGTGCTCTTTTTCCGTTTGCACCGGCCCCTTTGTACCGAGGGTCCGTTTTCCCGATCCCGAGGAAGTTTTATATTCGTCACGGCCCGTAATAGCCGTTTTGTGCATATCGGCTTTTGAGATTATAACTTCTCGCGATAAAACTTCCTCATAATACTCCGCGACCGGAAGGGCTTCCTCCACCGTATAAAAGTGTTTATGCTTTCGTATTTCGTTACTCAAACGCGTGTCTAAGCCGTCCAGAAATTGTTGTACTAACGCGGCTTCTCTCTTAAAATGATTTCTGATTATTGAATCTTCATCATTATCGTTACTAAGAAATAGATTCGCGGCGGTTGACTCTAATCGGAAAACGAATTTACAGTATATTTCCTCTTTCAACCGATACATTTTTACAAATTCGCGTTCTGCGACGGCGGTATCTATTTTTCTTCCAAACAATCGGATTAGCCAAGTTTTGAATGCACAAACCGTGGTCGGTCTCCTATCTGCCGGCAACGCGTAAAAACAGTAGGGCTATTCTGAGTCTCTCAATCAAAAATATTGAGTTGAGATCTTATCTATCAATGACGTCACATTAATGAATGCGCATTTGAAATCTTTAGGGAATTTCGTGATCTAAAGTTCTCATTATTTCTATTTATGTTACCACGTCTTGTACTGGTATTCTAATTTCTATTAAAAATTGTGTTTTAATTGCTGTTGTTATTTGGTAAGTATGTTTTACTTATTGTATTTGTGTTGAACTATTCATTTGATAAATTTGTTGATTATTGTTAAAGATTTGTGTTTTTTACATAAAAGCAGTGTGAATAATCACACGATATTACTTCTGCGTACCATACCGCAACAATATGTTTTATTTTTTGTTTAGTTCGTGAGAAAATGGAAGGAAAGCAAAAAATGACGACCAAAGTCACGGTAGAGCAGAAGGAAAGGCTAACCAATTTCATGGAATTGAACAGTGCTTTCGCTAGAGGCAAACTTTCGGGAATAGAAGGAAAGTCAAAATTCTCAAGCGAGCATCACAAATCTTAAAAATATTAAATTTAGTTTTCAATTATTGTACATTTAGTATTAATATTTATTAAATAAAAACATACTATTTGGACATTCAAACTGTGGTAACCTTTTCTATTTACAAACGCATGTTCGTTTTGTGCTTCTGTCTGTTTTACAATTGCAATATGTGTGCCATCAATTATTTCAACTGTATTATGGACATGAAATGTGGCTTCAAAGCTAAATAGAGTTTTGATTAAATGCATAGACCGACAAGCGTAATTAAAAAAAAAACCTGTTCTTCAATTCTGCGTTCTGCGTCATTTCTGGGGAAATGTATCCAAGTTTTCATACAATGCCTTACTAATGCCGTAGACACCTCTTTCAAACACCTACTGACCATTGGCTGGCTAATGCAGGCTAACAAATTATTTCCTATACCCCTCTGATAGCTGCCAACGGCAAACAAATTCAATGCTGCTAAAATCTAAAAAAAAGATGATTTATACAGTAATAAAACATTTTTAGTATATATAAATATATCGAACTCACTCGTAAATGGTTCGGAATTCTTGTTGGATTTATACCAGCTCCTTGTTGCATGTGAGGGCTTAATGTATCAATTACATAAATACATGGCTCCTTATTCAAACGATAATTACTGATAAATTCTTTATCACTAACCGAAAAAGGATCTTGGATGTCTCGTACGTGTCTTCTAAACAAACGATCTTCTTCTATCCGTTCTTCCTCTTCTAAATCTTCGAGAACCCGAAGTTCTTCATATACTAAAGCCATTATTATTAACAAGTTATAATACAAAAAACGATTGAAGAATTTGTTTCTTTAGAATAATCTGCAAAAAACGTGTGGTTATTAATGCTGCATAAAACAGCGGAACAAATAAATAATATATTAAAAAGATTAAAATTTATTTTTCGAAAAATCTCTGCAAAAAAACAAAAGTGATTATTACTGCTGCAACAAAATATAAGAAAACGATTAAGATTTTTTAGAGTAATGTCTGCAAAAAATATGTGAGGTTATTAATGCAGTATAAAATAGCGGAAAAACCAACTATTTAAACAAACGTCAAAATCTCAAACAGTTTTTTAAATCTCACCACCTCTCGAGCATGCGAGATGTATTGCCCGCAAATTGAGATTTATTTGAAATCCATGACGTCATGACTTGTGTACAAAACGTTGCCAATAGATGGCCATAGCGTTTTTGAGCGAGATTTTGGACTCAGAATAGCCCTACAGGACTGTGCGTCGCCCTTGAGTCTTAATTTCATTGCCGTCACGATCTGGATTTCCGACCAGTTGCAACATCCCGCGGTTGTAGCTACCCCGTCGAAAAATGATTCTAAATCCGCCCCGCGAGAATAATGTTCGATACTCTGTAATGCGTTCATTGCTGATGGGTCCGCAAAGATTGGCCCAGTATGAAGTCGCGCGCCACTATCCATCTCATTTACCCACTTCGTCCGACCTGGTATGGAAGGATTCGTTAAGGGAGGTAAATTATACGATTTTATGCAACTATTGCTAGATAACACGTAGCTAGTTGCATTTGCTAATCGCGAATTACCTAGCTCAGCAAAACTGAACTAGGTCGGTACGCAACTAGCTCGATTTGTTACAAATCCTATGATTTAGTTCCAAAATTTCTAAATCCTATTTCCTTCATAAATTTTATGGCGCCATAATTTTATCTTTCAGAGCAGTGATATAATTCCCAATTCAAATTTTATTTTAAAAAAAATTAAATCCATCTAAATAAATTCATTTATTTTCTACATTATTTATTTTATGTTAATTATTTCTCTGGATTCACGTTCCCAGCTTCCGATTACCCAGATAGCTAGACGTGGTACTGCTTTACTAGGCAGTTGGAGACAGTCCATTGACTCTAATTTGTCCACGGCATCGAAGAATCCGGCAAGATGCTCGGCCATTTCGTCGCCGTCTTGCAAATTCTGCTGTGTGATTGTGATTACTCAAGCTCGCGTTTCAGCGTTTCAGCGTTCGTGCGTTTGCGCGACTAGCCAATCATATGTAACGATTGGAAATACGCGCGTTTCTGAACATTGTACGCGCTAAGTTGGTTTATGATGAACTTCTTGCGCCGCAGTCGCGCGTTTTTCTATCGTTTTCTCTTTCTAAAATCTGAGATGACTCTTTAGAAGAAAATGGAGGAAGTAGATGTAGTAAGTAGATAATTCTAAATTTTTTTATCCTTACATTTATAGTTATGTATTGTGACGAAGTCATTTTAAGTAAAAATGTACTCATACAAAATAGTATTAATAGTATATAATTGTCATTTATAAGTCAGCCATAGCGACGCGACTGATTAGTCGACTACGGCTCTGCGGATTCTGAGTTTATCACTCGCATTGTACAGGCGTATTTACCGAAGACAGTCCGATATAAATAAAGTACTATTCATTGCTAAAAGCAAGTTCGTTATTGTATAAACAATAATTAAACCTCTCATACAGGCAAACTATATGAACAATACGTGTGAAAATAATCAAAGTGTACAGAAAAAAAAATCAATCAAAACTGAGCCTTAGGGCAAAGAAGCATAGGGAAAACCGTAGGGTTAACTTGTTTACTTCAAGGGACAGCACCCCAACAGGAACACCGTCGTCAGAGTCGTCCCTGGAAAGCTTTCCAGGCACTTTCGACTTTTCCCACCAGGAACCTCACCCAGAGAAGGACCTCGAATCCATTTGGGAAACCATCACCCAATGGAGGAAGAAGACGTTCCTAACTCCACGAGAAACAACGTGGATCCGACGACCCCATCACTAGCAGAATAGGTAATTTCCGGGTAATTGCTTTATTCGATTACACTCCTTAACTGACCACGAAGACTTGGACACAGACCAAGACGACAAAGACATCGACAAACCACTTGGATGGTATCTTTTCATCATAATTATAGACTTCCTAATCGAATTGCTTGAAAATTTCGATTAGAAGAATAAGTTGAACAATGAAAAATGTTTCCATGGTAATATCACTCCGTTTTTTTCAATAGCCTGTTTCGAATTTTTTCCAATTTCCTCCCATTTAAAACGTAATAAACTGAGTTAATCTTTACAATTATGACTGCAAAACACTTTTAAATACTTATATTTACGATATTTAGATAAAATATTCATTTATTTTCAGTTTTGGCCACTTATAACTACTTCAAAAATTAAATTACCACCCTAGAAAAATTACTATCTATATAAACATGATGAATAATACCTACACTTCAAATGAAGGTAATCATTTCAAGTTATTTATATGTATTAAAGCCCCATTTTGTATATTTAATCTCCAATGGCCCCATACTACCAAAACATCCTCGTGCTATGATCAAATAAATCTGTTGAAATTAAAACAAACTATAATCATCAATTTAATTAACAAATTCGTTCTATTTCTATAACGCAGCTACTACAAACACCGCGAGATCTTCAATTTGGACAAATTTAAAAAAATTATTTTCGAGAAAGAAGACGACAAATGTGCAAAAATTATTTAAAAACTTTAAAAATTATACCACTGAGAATGCTGAAGTCGATATATCCGATGGATTAATCTTATTTGGAAACGACTGGCTAAATTGTCCGTACTATTCTGCAGATTTTATAATTTTAAGCACAATTCCATATTTTTAAAAACATTGCAAATAAAGACAGTTGTAGTTTATAAGTTTAGTGCTCAAGATTAGTATAAAGGATTAGTTAAAGAAGTTTAGATATTAGTCACTTTTATGTACATAGTCATTATTATTACAATTATTTTTTATATTAATTTAATATTTACCTATATATTTTTACGAAATAAATTTATTTCGAACTACATACATGTTTTATTTCTGATATTGTTTTTACAAATTCGCGTTCTGCGGCGGCGGTATCTATTTTTCTCCCAAACAATCGGATTAGCCAAGTTTTGAATGCACAAACCGTGGTCGGTCTCCTATCTGCCGGCAACGCGTAAAAACAGGACTGTGCGTCGCCCTTGAGTCTTAATTTCATTGCCGTCACGATCTGGATTTCCGACCAGTTGCAACATCCCGCGGTTGTATCTACCCCGTCGAAAAATGATTCTAAATCCGCCCCGCGAGAATAATGTTCGATACTCTGTAATGCGTTCATTGCTGATGGGTCCGCAAAGATTGGCCCAGTATGAAGTCGCGCGAATTAAATTTGAACTTCGTTTAAATTTAATAAAAAAGAAATTTTTATTTTTTATGTTACATTTGATATGTGTTACAATAGTGAAAAACCACACTGAATAGAACATGAATATAAGTTTTTATTTGCTTATATGTGTAAATATATGCTTATGCTGTAGTTTACTTAATACTCATATTGCACAGGAAACTGACAAGTGCTATATGCTGACATCTAATAAAATGAGAGTGATAATGATGAAATAAGAGTTACAGCCATACATAATTCCTCCCCATCAAGATTTCATCATAATTGCTCTAATGTGTTTATTTCTACGTCTTTCTTAATTTTATTATTACAAATATAACATTTTCTTTTTATTATTAACTTGACTATAAAAATACTTATAATTAATAATATTAAAGCATAGATTATAAAGATGTGGTTGTTGTTTTCTGTTAGGTCCAAAATTTTAAATACTTTTGGTTTGATGAAAGTATTATTATATTTTTGTATTTTAAATAAGTTTAATTCACTTGTTAAATTTACTTTATTTTCCTTAATAACCAAATCTTTAAACTCTATTTCTTTATTTTCTTGATTGATTATTTTAAATATATTTTGATTAATTTTACAATCTTCGCTTAATTCTACTTTGAATATTCCTATAATATTTTCTTGAATGTTTTTATTCTTGCAATTTATTTTTATTTTTTGTTTTTCTGGACTTATAATAATTAAACTATTAGTATTTGAGATTCTTTCAAAGCTATTAGGGGTTTTCAATATATGATATTTACATTCATCAATCTTTTGTTTTGAAATTATTTGAGTCAAGCATTTATTTAAAGTGAAATATTGTGAAGTACATAGGTAAACATTATTGTTAATACAGTTATCAATAAGGAAATAATTATTATTTTGGATAAAGTAAAGACTTTGAATTTCATTAATCATTATTAAGTTGCTATTTAATTTTGTGGGTATAGGTGTTATTTGGAATAAGGAGTATGTTTCTTTACTAAATATTGGGATTGTAATTAGGATATGTAGTATTTGTTTGTTTAATTGACAATGAGTCTCTATCAATTCATTATATTCGAAAATGTTCTCGTCCATTTGCTGTAGACTACCTAGTGATATTACTGTAGTGTCGAGTTTATGTAATGAGCAGAAAGTTAATGTATTTTCCAATTGTTTCACTAAATTATTTAAATTTGAAATGAATAATGTTAACTGATTAAATTTCTGATTAATATGTATAATTTGTTTCCAACTTGCGTCTTTGCTTAAAATATCTTTTATCCAGGAAATTTCTTTGTTTAATACATTTTCGTTGTTGTCTATTTTTTCTAATTGTTTATTAAAATGGCTAGTTACATTTTTTAAGTAATAATAATTTTTGTTATTATTTTCATATATTATTCCTTCATTATTCTGAATTTCCTCAAAGAGTTTCGTATATCTCTCGTTGTCACTGTCATCTAGGTTGCCAGATATTGCTTTTATTACACTTCCTAGAGCATTAATTAAACCTCTTTTATTTCGTTTATTAGGGAATATTTTCCGTATTTGGTCTTCTAGGTCATCAAAGTTAAAATTTAGGATATTTATTTGGTTTTCAAATAAGTCTTTATGTTGTGTAGTACTTTCTTTTTGTTCTGAAATATATTTTTGAATTATTTCTTCTTTAACCCAGGGTATAATTTTAAATGGTTTGTCATTATTTTTTCCGTATAGTATTTCGTTAGGGGATAATTTGGTTATACTGTGCTTCGTGTTATTGTATGCTAAGACGGCCATTTCAATTTTTTCGGATAAGTTCTTTTTATTTAAGATTTCGTTTTGGTTTATTAGTCTTAGGTGTTCAATGATGGTAGAGTGTACTCTTTCTATACTATTACTTTTAGGATTATTTATGCATATTACATGACTTTTGATTTTATGAATTTTGAACAATTCCCTCAATATGTTATTTTTGAATTCTAAACCTGCATCTGTGATTATTTTATCTGGTATGTGATAATTTTGAAAATATTTTATTAAATGATTTAAAATGTTTTTCGCGGTTTTTTCTGGTAAATAGGATATTTGTAGCATTTTTGAAAATTGGTCATAAATTGTTAAAAATTGTTTTTTATCTAATGTTAATACATCTAAATTTACAATCTGAAATGGTTTTTCTGGTGTTGGGGTTAGATTGTCAATTGCAGGAATTGGTTTCCTATCGTATTTATTTAATTTGCATAGTTCACATCTGTTTATAAATTCGGTTATGTCTTTAATCATTTTGGGCCAGAAATATAGTTCTTTTAATGCGTTAATAGTAGCCATTATTCCTCTATGGTTTGTTATACCATTATGGTATTCACTAATTATTTCTAGCTGTTCTTCATTTTCAATATCTTCTACTAATGAATTACAGGCTATTAATTTTATGGTGTTTAAGTTGAATTTTTCTTTAATAATTTTTGATGTCTCTAAGTCTAAATTTTTTGTTTCGAACATAATTAAATATCTAATTTTGGGAACTATGTATTCTTTTAGAAAATCGAGTATGTCTTCTCGATATGTTTGATTGTTGAAATTACAAATGAATCTTTGTTTCTGATGATTAAATAGTTTCGTTATTTTAATTGTTGTTTCTAATTCATGTAATTTAAATATGATTTGGTTACTTCCTATATTTAGTCTGTCATTAGTATAGCGAATTCCATTTACAGGACTTGAGTGGTCGGAATGAATTGTATTATGATCACTTATTGATTTGGTTATGTGATTATTTTCATTTAGTTTATATATTTTCAATTGAATATTTGTGTCTCTAAATATTTTTTCTAATTTTTCATCTATTCTTTTTTTTCTGTTTCCTCTAAACCACAGTCAAAATGGGGTAAATTTATTTCATCTATCTCATTCAGAATTAAATAATCTCTCATTTCTTTTAAAGGTTTATCGAAGTTTTTTAATTTCGGTGATTCATTGTATCGTTCTTGAGTAATTAAATGAATGATTGTTTTACTGTTGTATTTTTGAATAATAATGTCTTTATTGTGTATGGTTTGTGTTTTGCAATAATTTTTACTATTGAATTTTTCATTTATTTGTTTTGCCAAACTTTTATTAAAAGCTAAATCTTTCGATATGCAATGTGCGAAAGTATTCGTTTCTGTTACATCTCCTTCTTTGAATGTAATTGTAGTTTTTGGTTTTTGTCGTGATAAATTATCGGCTATAATGTTCATTTTTCCTTGAAGGTAATTGATTTCAAAATTATATTCGTTAAGTTCAATTTTCCATCGCATTAATTTTTGGTTAGGGTTTTTCATGTTAAATAGCCACACTAAAGGTCGATGGTCAGTTTTAATTAAAAATTTTCTACCGTACAGATAGGGTCTAAAGTTTTTTATAGATTGAACAATTGCTAATTATTCTTTCTCAATAGTGCTGTAATTTTGTTCGGCACTATTTAATGTCTTTGAAAAATAAGCTACGGGCATTTCTTTTAATGAATCATTTTTTTGAAGTAATACGGCTCCAATTGCAAAGTCAGAGGCATCAGTGGTGAGAATAAATTCCTTGTTAAAATTTGGAAACTGGAGTATAGGGGATTCGCTAATTGTTTTACATTTTTCAAAACATTGTCGATAATTTTCATCATAAATATCTATTTTTGTTCCATTTTTTAGACTTGTCGTAAATGGTTTTGTTATTTTCGCAAAATTTGGTATGAACTTTCGGTACCAACCTACAGTTCCTAAAAATGATTTAATTTCCTTTTTTGTTTTTGGAATGTTTAAATTTCTAATATTTTCTACTTTTGAAGGATCTGTTTTAATACCTTCCTGTGTTATAATGTATCCTAAATATTTCGTTTGCGTTTGAAAGAATTCAGATTTATCTACTTGAATTTTTAGATTTGCATTTTTTAATTTTTCAAAAACTAATTTTATATTTTCCTCATGTTCTTTTAATGTTTTTCCAAAGATTATAATGTCATCTAAATAAACTAGACATTTTCTATTAACTAATTCTCCTAAAGCAATATTTATCATGCGTTGAAATGTGGCTGGTGCGTTTTTCAAGCCGAATGGCATACGTATATATTCATAATGGCCTGAAGGGGTGGAGAATGCAGTTTTTTCTATATCATCAGGGTGCATTTCAATCTGATGAAAACCTGAGTGTAGATCTAGTGTAGTGAAGTATTTAGAGTATCCTATATGGTCTAAAAGTGTGTCTATATTTGGAATAGGGAACTTATCATCTTTTGTCACTGAATTTAATTTTCGGAAATCTATGACCATACGAGTTTTTTGTTTGTTTGAAGCGTCTGTTTTTTTTGGGACTATCCAGATTGGACTAGACCAAGGTGAAAAGGATTTTTGAATAACTTTTTCTGCAAGTAATGTTTTTACATGTTCTTCTATATCTGTTTCATATATTTGCGGAAGTCGATAATTTTTTGTGTGAGTTGGAGTATTATCAGAAAGTATAATTTTATGTTTAAGAACACTTGTATGAGATAATGTTTCACCTTTTTTTGGAAAGAGACAGTCATACTGCTTAATAAGTTTATGTAAGCAATTTTTTTCTTCGAGGTTAAGATGTGAATCTCTGATTTCTATGTGTAGGTTTTCTACAACGTTTTTGTTTTCTCTGTATAATTTGAAAGTTTTATTTTTTATTTTTACTGTTTCTTTTGTAAAATCTAAATTTTTTTCTAAGTCTTTAAATGCTTCTACTCCTAATAAAATGTTATATTCTTTATGAAATTTAAACAAGTAACATTTTATCTTTTGTTTATTTATCATTAAATTAACATATTGTGAACAATTAGATTTTCCATTAACAGTCTTGAATGTTAGTTTTTGTGAATAAGTTTTTAATTTTAGGTTTTCTGCTAAATTTGGATCAATACAATTTATGGATGAACCAGTGTCAAATAATATAATGAATGGGTCTTGTCTAAGAACAGGTAATTTTTGTGTTATTGAAGACATTACACATTCGTAAGGTCTTCTGATTCTACATCTAAAAAAGATTCTTCAGAATTTATTTCGTCAATTGATTCGTCTAATTCATCAATTTTTTCATCTTCATTTTCTTCGATATTATAATTTTGTGTTGTTGTTTGGGCGGACATGGGTTGTGTTTGTCTTGTTTGTTGTGTCATTGGTCTTGGTTGAAAAGTTCTTTTTGTTTCATAATAATTTTGTAAATTTTTTCGAGGTGCAAACTGTTGTGGTCTTTGTGAATTGTTTTGATGAGGATAATTTTGTTGAAATTGTATTGGTTTAGATGGGAACATCTGACCAGGAAATTTTCGTGGGGGTAAATTTGTAGCAAAATTTTTATTTTCGGTTTTTAATAAAGGTGTCTAAAGTTGAATTCGTTATTTAATAACTGTTCACACTGTTCTAATGTAATAGGGTTTTTGACAACAAAAGCAGCTCTGATTGACATCGGTAAAAGACTTATAAATGTTGTTATTGCGAATTTTTGATTCCGTTTTTTGTCTCTACAGAATAATTTTTTAAGAATATTTTTGATTTATAATGAGAACATTTTTCTAAAAACATTTTTAATGTGTCTAATGAATTACTTTTAAATTTTAAATTAGCGATATCGAATAATATTGTTTCTGCAGTGGATTGATCAGTAAAATTTGTTGTGAGATGTATTTTTATGTCTTCCCATGAATCAAAATTATTTTCCGAAATTATTTCCATTGCTTTTCCTATCATTTTATTTTGAATAATTTCGAATAAGAAATTTTTTTGGATTTGTGTAACTATGATTCCATTTAAACTAAGATAAACTTTATCTACGGCTTTAATAAATCTATTTAAAATTTTTATGTTACCGTCGTATTGAGGTATCATTTCTGTTAAGGTTTTTAACTCAGACAGGTTCGTATTAGCCATGTTTAATAAGCTAGGGCGTAATTTTATTTTAATAGTATTTTGTGAAGTTATATCTTCGTTAATTTCTGAATCAGAAGATTCGGTTTTATTTGACTCTTGGTCACTAAACATATAGTTAATATATGTGTTTGGGATTGTATTGGTCCCACGATCAATGTATTACTAGTCACAGCTAGATTGATTCGTTTTGTGTAATAAAATTTATTATATTACTTACAGTGTTATCAATAATATTACGAAGAGGTGATTATGGGTCATCGTCTTCGGGTTCTGTGCGTTTCCTTTGCGTAGTTGTTTGGTGGCAAGTGTCTTCCTTTGAAAAGAAACAACGGGTGTCCTTCGTGTAGAAGATGTGATCGGCTTTTCGAACAGCAAATCTTCTATGTAGACGAACGGCTTGGACGACGTGTTGTGTCTTTGCGACCAGATGGGCACTGTTTAGCCTTTTACGTTGATTTGTAGGATTGCAAAGTGAAGAATTAATATTCACCACACAATGATTTTTTTTTCTTTGTGTTTCGATGCTAATCCTACCGACTGCGCCAATTAAATTTGAACTTCGTTTAAATTTAATAAAAAAGAAATTTTTATTTTTTATGTTACATTTGATATGTGTTACAATAGTGAAAAACCACACTGAATAGAACATGAATATAAGTTTTTATTTGCTTATATGTGTAAATATATGCTTATGCTGTAGTTTACTTAATACTCATATTGCACAGGAAACTGACAAGTGCTATATACTGACATCTAATAAAATAAGAGTGATAATGATGAAATAAGAGTTACAGCCATACATAATTCGCGCCACTATCCATCTCATTTACCCACTTCGTCCGACCTGGTGTGGAAGGATTCGTTAAGGGAGGTAAATTATAGGAAAAAGGCATTCTTTTTACGTTTGAGATGTGTACGTCTCTATAGGTGGGTGGTGGTGCGAAGGATGTTGCGGTCTCAGAAGTGTGTGCCGTTGTTACCGTTTCCACCGCTGTGGAGATATCACGCCCAGCAAACGGCATCTTAATATCACTACACTACAAATAGTTAAGCCGTTTCGAAATTCAGTACTGGTGATTGAAGATCACACAGAGTTACTGATCCTACCGACTGCGCCAATGTAACAATGTAACGCGCGTCTTATGAGAACTTGCACGCGTTTGGCTCCCTCTTAACTATGTGCGTGTAGTGATGTTTCTTCTTATACTCACCTGGTCGGTACGCAACTAGCTCGATTTGTTACATTATCGTCCCCTTAAGACTGAATTGCATTGAAGATGAATTCAGTCCTCATTGAATTTAGGTCGATCGCTCTAATCACTGATTTATTCTAAAAAAAATCTGCAGTGTCATGCACCGAACTTTCTTATACGCATATGGGTTAAACCACATCGTAGTTACATTATTTTTCTAATTTATAATATTTGTTCTGACCTTTGGAACACTTTTACGCTAAATATATATCTTTGAATAAATTTAAAATGTCAAACTTCAAATTATTTAAGTCTGTTTTGTTTTTTTTGATAAACTATTGACAGGCGCAGATGATACGATTTATGTAAAATTAAATGAAATATGAAGAAATTTCAAGAGCCATTTTCTTGTTTCCGGAAGCGTTTGAGAAAAAAAGTTTCAAATAAAAGTTGTACAAAATGCTGATATCTATAATTTTTACTGTAACAATTTTTCTGTAACTGCAACCGTTTTTGAGTAATTGCAGAAACTACAAAAAATGACTAGAGTAAACATGCACTTGCGGTCGGAATATTGTTTTCAAAAATAGAAGGTTTTCGTGCCAGGCATATACAAAGCTTAAGTTTAAATTTTCATAATTTTCCCTCTATGCAAAAATAGTTGGAATCGATTCAGGGAAGGTCAAAACGTATATTTCCGTTAAAATCTCGAGATCGAAATTTTTCATGATTACAATACTTACTTATACTGCGTATAAGAAAGTAAAAACGATTGTCTGTCACTCGCACTTTCACCTGACTACTGGACCACTGGCACCGAGTTGGGGATGGGGGTGGTAAGAAGAGGGAGTCCCAATTCAACGACGAGGATTAAGCTCTAGCCATTTTCTTTCGTGGGCAGTTCCTGGTGACAGAACTCCACCGTGGCAATCCACGATCTTCCCACTTAGATGTCCGGCTGCCTAACCAGGTCGCTAATGACTTCAGGGGTGTCGCGGGTAAGAACCAATCTGATTTTCATGTTCGTCTCTCACGGGTGGCATCGTTTTGGAATGGCATCGCAAACCAGGTCGCTCACTTGCTTCTTGACTGCTATTTCTAGAAATAGCAGCCTAGTGAGTACCTGCGCCATTAATTCGGATTTCTGCTGGATCTTTCCCGGTTTTTGATAGAAAAACCCAGCGACGTCTTGGAATCACCAATAAGTACTTGGTCCCTTTCACCCTTGGTAGCGACCTCTATCCGGACTCCTGTCTTGATAGAGATGGATCGCCCCCCAGATAAGTTCCATATTGACTAGAGCTGCGTACCATTGTAATTTTGACCCGCCTTCCCCCGACATTTGCCAGAGGGTTCTAGTTTCCCTTCCAACGTAGCTGAGTCTTCTGTGGTGTAGCGTCTTCTCCGCTTATCTGATATTTTGGTTTCAATAAAACTGCATTTTTATCTAAAAACCATGATAACAAATGCCGGTCATCTGCATGTAATTGACCCACGTTGAATTTCTGAGTCAGCGAATAGTTTTCGGTGTGGTTGACGATGCGCGAGTCTTGCTTGCTTACCTCGCATTCAGTTTCTACTGATGCGAGCGGTATCCGGCAAACTGAGTTCGCGTTTTCAACTGCACTTCGCGTTACTACGAGACCGTGCTCTTCTAACGCGATCGGCTCATGTTCGAATGCGTCTTTCGCTGCGTGCTTATCCTGATCTTCTAAAGAGTGTACCATGTGACATGCGGGAATTGTTAAAGTTTATCGCGACCCAGGGGCGCGCCGTCCACGTGTCGAATGTGTCAGCGAACACAGGCGCCAGGAGGCCAAAAAAAAATGTATATAAATTCAAAATTCGTTATAGGTTGCGATTAAAATAATTCAATATCGCCTTATTTTATTATTATTATTATTTTAGTAACTTATTTATGATCTCAGTAATGTAACATGAATAGTTCGTATAGTCGTGTTATATCATGTATACAGTGGATTCTTCATATTAAATCGCCGATGGATATATAGACGCGGGAGCGCGCAGGCGACGCGGCGGCGGAAATTTGTCCACGCGCGAATTTACAAAATGAAGCGTTCTAACTCGTTTAGTCTTGTTAAAACATGCATTACTTGAAATCGCCTATGAATGAACAAACATATTATTTGCTTTATTCTCATTCAGCAAGCAGTACTGCACTAGTGTAGAATTTATGTACCTTGTATTTTTAAAATATTTGTGAGTGAATGTGAATTTAAGAATATCAAGAACATTAAAGGTAAGCTATTTTGCATTTAAAATAAACATACATACATAACAATACGCATTTCCCAATAGGGGTAGCGATCATGTTTGCAAAATCTAGAAAAAACATCTGCAGTGTCATGCACCGAACTTTCTTATACGCATTTGGGTTAAACCATATCCTAGTTTCATTATTTATCTAATTTATAATATTTGTTCTAACCTTTATAATGCTTTTACACCAAATATATTTCTTTGAATAAATATTAAATGTCAAACTTCAAATTATGAAAGGCTATTTTGTTAAACAATTGACAGGCGCAGTTGATACGATTTATGTAAAAATATATATAATAAGCAGAAATTTATTTTGAAGCCATTACTCTTTTTGGAAAAATAATTCAAACAAAAGTTGTGCTAAATATAAATACCTTTAATTTTTTGTTCATGAAATTTTTCTGTAACTGTAACCATTTTTGAGTAATTGCAAAAACTGCAAAAAATGAATAGAGTAAACAGGCACTTCCGCTTTGAATATTTTTTTCAAAAATAAGAGGTGCACACCCCAGGCATATCCAAATCTTAAGTTTAAAGTTTCATAATTTTAGCTTCAACCGTTTAGGCTGTAGAGAACATACACACACACACACACAACACACATACAGACGTCATTCCAAAAATAGTTGGAATCGATTCAGGGAAGGTCAAAACGTATATTTCCGTTAAAATCTCGAGATCGAAATTTTTCATGATTACAATACTTACTTATACTGCGAATAAGAAAGTAAAAAGGACGCCAAGAAGAACAAGAGAAAAATGCTCCAAGGTTAACACAGTATTTTACGAAACAAACGACCAGAACTGACCAAGATTATCCGCCAGATTCAATTCAGGAATCAATACCCGGTTGCAGTGTAGATGAATTCAAAATACCAAGTCAGCCAGGACCAACTCCCAGTGAAGATAATCAAATCGTTGAAGAAATTACCCATGTTTTTGGATCTGGGGAATATAATGAAGAGACAGGTACAGATACAATAAATAAATGTGCATTTGATGACCCAGGGCTTTGGCCGGAACCAATATCTCACATATCTAGGCAAGCTATTATAAAAACGGGTCCTAAACAAATAAAAAACTTTAATTTTCCGCGCGATTTGTTGGGTCGAAAATTTTCTGAAAGTTACTATAGGAGAAACTTACAAAATGGTGAATAATGTAATAGAAATTGGTTGATTTACTCAATTACGAAAAATAATGTTTATTGCTTTTGTTGTAAACTTTTCGAACCTTCTCAGCAAAATAGATTTATTGAGGGATTTAATGACTGGCATCATATAGTAATGTACCTGAACCGCCATGAAAAAACTTCCACTCACTTTACTAACTATAAAAAATGGACAGAGTTGCTTCTATCGTTCAAAAATTAAAATAACTACTGTTGATTATTTACAGCAAACAATATTAGACATTGAAAGTAAACGATGGTAGGTATGAAGTAATAAAGCGAATAATTTATGTAATTTGCGAGCTTTTTATGTTCCTTGCTTGTGCGAATCACAGCCTGAATCTAATTGTAAATGATGCCGCTCATATATCAACGAACCATGAAACAGTAAATTTTTTTAATATAAGTTGTACAAGAATTATACAAATTTTTCTCAGCGTCTACTAATCGATGGAATATCTTAATCAAGCATGTTACTAATTTAACTTTAAAGCCCTTATCCGAAACACGCTGGCCATGTCAAGTAGAATTGATTTGGCCATAAAGCCTCTCTATTAATATTTACCAGAAGTTTTTAATGCATTATTTGAAATTTGAAAAAAAATAAGATTCGATGAACAATCTAAATACCAAGCAAAATGTCTGGAAGAAAAAATGTCTACATTTACATTTATTTGCTCCGTTAAAGTGTGGTATTATGATATTTTAAATCAAGTAAAATGCTTCAATCTCAAACTACAAATTTGCAACTTGCTTTGGATGCATTAAACGAACTAAATACTAAATTTTTAACTAATTATCGATCTGATGCTAGTTTTGCAGAAATTGTTGAAAGTTCCAAATGAATTGCAGAAAAGTTTGACATAGAAACTGAATTTCGTAGTGCAAGGCCATTAAGACGGCGTAAAAATTCTACTCAATTTGATTATTAACATGAATATTGATCAACTTGCTATAGTAAATCCTGAAAATTCATTCAAAGTAAATTTTTATTTCTGTATAATAAATCAAACTTTAATTTCGTTACAAGACAGATTTTCTTTATTAAAAGAACATCCATGGATTCATTCCAATCTTTATATTCATTAGATAATTTACAAAATAAAGAATACCTATTATCTTGCTGCAAAAAATTACAAGCGAAATTAACTCATGAAAATCAGTCCGATATTGACCAAGCAGATGATTTATGTGAAGAAATTTTACAATGTCAAATATTTATTACGAATTCAAAAAAAGATATATCCCAAATAATTCAGTATATTTATTCAAATGTTCAATAGTAGGAGTTTATCCAAATTTTACTGTAGCACTCCGTATTTTTTTTATCATTACCTGTGTCAATTGCGTCCGCGGAGCGGTCTTTTTCGAAATTAAAAATCATAAAGAGTTATTTACGCTCCACAATGGCGCAAAATAGATTATCAGATCTCGCAATAATTTCAATTGAGTCTGACATACTGGATTAACTTGATATTCATGATAGATATTATCCAAACTGTTTCTTTGCTAAAAGCTAGGAAAGTAAAATTTATTTAATGACTTATTTACATTGTTTGTATTTAATTTACCGTATAATATGTATTATGTTTATATTATAAATATTATATTTTTCATTTATTATTGTTGTTTATCTGTTTTCTTGTGTTTGTAATTTTGTATTTTAAATGAAAAAGTTTACACAGACTATTTAAATCTTTGTTTGTTTTTTATTTCAATGCGTTAAGAATATAACAAAAACAGTCATTTAAATGTCCCTAAACATAAGCCTAAAAATGATAGTACTTCAAATTAATTATTCATTATCTTTTCATTCATGACATATTACTTAAAAATGCTACCAGAGAATTAAAAATTAAAGTGTCCGAACCTATAGTTGTTGGGGGGCTCTTATCACCCAGGCATGCAAATTATTTATAATATTAGTTTTTGATACAAATGTTTTTAATTAATGGGGCGCCATCAAAAATTTTGACACAGGCGCTGCATGCTCCTGGCGCGCCTCTGTCGCGACCGAACAAAATTCTCAATTTTCTGTCGTGATCTCTTCCTTCTTATCTTTGACTGAAAGGTGCCCCCTTCTGCCAAAGTCGTGCGAACCTCGGTAGGTTCGTCTTCTAACAATGGTTGATCCATCTGAGAGGTGCCCCTCACAGTCAAATCCGTGCGATCCACGAGTGTCTCGCTTTCTGGCATATTTTGATTCATCTCCTTGATAAAATCCGTGCGAACCTTGCCAGTCGAATGTGACCTGACTGAAGAGTGCCCTCCTCCATCAGATCCGTGTGAGCCATGAATGGCTCGTTTTCTGGCAACCTTTGATCCAGTTGAGAAGTGCCCTCCTCAATGAAATCCGTGCGAACACTACGCGGTTCGCTTGCCAGACGTTTTTGATCCGAGTGAAGAGCGCTCCCCTCAATCAGATCCGTGCGAACCGCAAGTGGTTCGCTATTAGCCACGTTTTTCTCCGTTTCGTGGCTCGCGTTCCTCTCAGGTATCTGAATAACCTTCAGCATGCAAACGTTTAATCGTTTGCTGCCACCGTCGTTTGAATTCGCGACCCGAGGAACTAATTTTGGAAAGGCTTCCGTTAAACTGTCCGGCGTTGGGTCGCACCCGAGACAGTCTTCGCGTTTAAAAGACACTGTGGTGTCTGCGCTTGATACCCGATTTTTCTACTTGCTGATCGCGGTTTGGTGCTCTTTTTCCGTTTGCACCGGCCCCTTTGTACCGAGGGTCCGTTTTCCCGATCCCGAGGAAGTTTTATATTCGTCACGGCCCGTAATAGCCGTTTTGTGCATATCGGCTTTTGAGATTATAACTTCTCGCGATAAAACTTCCTCATAATACTCCGCGACCGGAAGGGCTTCCTCCACCGTATAAAAGTGTTTATGCTTTCGTATTTCGTTACTCAAACGCGTGTCTAAGCCGTCCAGAAATTGTTGTACTAACGCGGCTTCTCTCTTAAAATGATTTCTGATTATTGAATCTTCATCATTATCGTTACTAAGAAATAGATTCGCGGCGGTTGACTCTAATCGGAAAACGAACTTACAGTATATTTCCTCTTTCAACCGATACATTTTTACAAATTCGCGTTCTGCGACGGCGGTATCTATTTTTCTTCCAAACAATCGGATTAGCCAAGTTTTGAATGCACAAACCGTGGTCGGTCTCCTATCTGCCGGCAACGCGTAAAAACAGGACTGTGCGTCGCCCTTGAGTCTTAATTTCATTGCCGTCACGATCTGGATTTCCGACCAGTTGCAACATCCCGCGGTTGTAGCTACCCCGTCGAAAAATGATTCTAAATCCGCCCCGCGAGAATAATGTTCGATACTCTGTAATGCGTTCATTGCTGATGGGTCCGCAAAGATTGGCCCAGTATGAAGTCGCGCGCCACTATCCATCTCATTTACCCACTTCGTCCGACCTGGTATGGAAGGATTCGTTAAGGGAGGTAAATTATACGATTTTATGCAACTGTTGCTAGATAACACGTAGCTAGTTGCATTTGCTAATCGCGAATTACCTAGCTCAGCAAAACTGAACTAGGTCGGTACGCAACTAGCTCGATTTGTTACAAATCCTATGATTTAGTTCCAAAATTTCTAAATCTTATTTCCTTCATAAATTTTATGGCGCCATAATTTTATCTTTCAGAGCAGTGATATAATTCCCAATTCAAATTTTATTTTAAAAAAAATTAAATCCATCTAAATAAATTCATTTATTTTCTACATTATTTATTTTATGTTAATTATTTCTCTGGATTCACGTTCCCAGCTTCCGATTACCCAGATAGCTAGACGTGGTACTGCTTTACTAGGCAGTTGGAGACAGTCCATTGACTCTAATTTGTCCACGGCATCGAAGAATCCGGCAAGATGCTCGGCCATTTCGTCGCCGTCTTGCAAATTCTGCTGTGTGATTGTGATTACTCAAGCTCGCGTTTCAGCGTTTCAGCGTTCGTGCGTTTGCGCGACTAGCCAATCATATGTAACGATTGGAAATACGCGCGTTTCTGAACATTGTACGCGCTAAGTTGGTTTATGATGAACTTCTTGCGCCGCAGTCGCGCGTTTTTCTATCGTTTTCTCTTTCTAAAATCTGAGATGACTCTTTAGAAGAAAATGGAGGAAGTAGATGTAGTAAGTAGATAATTCTAAATTTTTTTATCCTTACATTTATAGTTATGTATTGTGACGAAGTCATTTTAAGTAAAAATGTACTCATACAAAATAGTATTAATAGTATATAATTGTCATTTATAAGTCAGCCATAGCGACGCGACTGATTAGTCGACTACGGCTCTGCGGATTCTGAGTTTATCACTCGCATTGTACAGACGTATTTACCGAAGACAGTCCGATATAAATAAAGTACTATTCATTGCTAAAAGCAAGTTCGTTATTGTATAAACAATAATTAAACCTCTCATACAGGCAAACTATATGAACAATACGTGTGAAAATAATCAAAGTGTACAGAAAAAAAAATCAATCAAAACTGAGCCTTAGGGCAAAGAAGCATAGGGAAAACCGTAGGGTAAACTTGTTTACTTCAAGGGACAGCACCCCAACAGGAACACCGTCGTCAGAGTCGTCCCTGGAAAGCTTTCCAGGCACTTTCGAGTTTTCCCACCAGGAACCTCACCCAGAGAAGGACCTCGAATCCATTTGGGAAACCATCACCCAATGGAGGAAGAAGACGTTCCTAACTCCACGAGAAACAACGTGGATCCGACGACCCCATCACTAGCAGAATAGGTAATTTCCGGGTAATTGCTTTATGCGACACCCCGAAAGCCCAGGTAAGACCTAGGAATGACAGCCCACCCCCACATGGAAGACAATTTAAACAACACATACTTAAAACCGATTACACTCCTTAACTGACCACGAAGACTTGGACACAGACCAAGACGACAAAGACATCGACAAACCACTTGGATGGTATCTTTTCATCATAATTATAGACTTCTTAATCGAATTGCTTGAAAATTTCGATTAGAAGAATAAGTTGAACAATGAAAAATGTTTCCATGGTAATATCACTCCGTTTTTTTCAAAAGCCTGTTTCGAATTTTTTCCAATTTCCTCCCATTTAAAACGTAAGAAACTGAGTTAATCTTTACAATTATGACTGCAAAACACTTTTAAATACTTATATTTACGATATTTAGATAAAATATTCATTTATTTTCAGTTTTGGCCACTTATAACTACTTCAAAAATTAAATTACCACCCTAGAAAAATTACTATCTATATAAACATGATGAATAATACCTACACTTCAAATGAAGGTAATCATTTCAAGTTATTTATATGTATTAAAGCCCCATTTTGTATATTTAATCTCCAATGGCCCCATACTACCAAAACATCCTCGTGCTATGATCAAATAAATCTGTTGAAATTAAAACAAACTATAATCATCAATTTAATTAACAAATTCGTTCTATTTCTATAACGCAGCTACTACAAACACCGCGAGATCTTCAATTTGGACAAATTTAAAAAAATTATTTTCGAGAAAGAAGACGACAAATGTGCAAAAATTATTTAAAAACTTTAAAAATTATACCACTGAGAATGCTGAAGTCGATATATCCGATGGATTAATCTTATTTGGAAACGACTGGCTAAATTGTCCGTACTATTCTGCAGATTTTATAATTTTAAGCACAATTCCATATTTTTAAAAACATTGCAAATAAAGACAGTTGTAGTTTATAAGTTTAGTGCTCAAGATTAGTATAATGGATTAGTTAAAGAAGTTTAGATATTAGTCACTTTTATGTACATAGTCATTATTATTACAATTATTTTTTATATTAATTTAATATTTACCTATATATTTTTACGAAATAAATTTATTTCGAACTACATACATGTTTTATTTCTGATATTGTTTTTACAAATGTAATGAACCAGGGTTCACCTGAGCGAGAATGTAATTGGCTCGGGCTCTTATCTTTACAAAAACAATTGTTACGCGAAGGTTTAGCGAAGAGGCGCTCAAAAAACCAATGGTCAGACGGGTGGCACTCGATTAGCAGTCAAGTTCAATTTTTGGTCTAACGTATAATTTTATTGTTGTTTAATAAAAGTAGTTTTTATTTGGTTGGTTAAAAGAGCCAGAAAGGTTTTGTGTAAAATTTTGTTAATTTAAATTCATTTCATATTTTTTTGGAAATTTAATAATTTAATTAAAATAAAACTCGCGGTGTGAAAAGCCCGTTCGCTCCAAGTGCTGTGTTTTTATTTTTGTGTGAAAGAAGGTAAGCAATTATACTTTTATTACCTTTTTGTATCATTTAAATTTTATTAATATAAATAATAGTTTTCTATCAATATAATTCGGTTCTATCTGTATTAGAATTATTGGTTATCCCACAAAGAACCCAACAACATCGGCATTTATTTATATTTTTTTTTATCAAAAATAAGGAATCGGGAATAGTTTGGTAGCTACCTTTAAAACCGAACTCCGTTCCATTACATTGGTGGCAGCGAATTGGGATAAATATTAAAAATTATATTACTTTGTTGAACCAAATTATTTCATAGAAACTAAATACTTAATCTTTTCAAAATTAACTAAGCTAATTGTGTGTGATTGAAAAAAAAATATTTAGTTGAACGCATATTATTTTGAATTGAGTTGCTATGTGAGTAATATATTATCGTTATTTTTGTATAAGAGAACTGTGTGAACGACGAGATAATTTTGATGGTATCTAATATCCATAACACAAAAAGAATCATATTACATTTGCTGTTTAAGATCTTTATATCAAGAATTTAGTAAACATAAATATTCGTTAAATTTCATAACACTTTTATTTTCAAATTTAATTTAATTCATATCAAAAGTTATACTACTGTTTCATATAAAAACAAAAAAAAATGTCTTTACCAACATCGTCAGTCTCACAAGGGTCTGAAGGTCAAACATTAATACCATCTGTGAGAACTATCGGACAGACATTAGTAGGAATTCCACAATTTTCGGGACACCATAATGAAAATGTTAACGAATTCTTTTCAAAATTATGTCAACGTGCAACTATCGACGCTTGGACAGAACAACAGACTTTAGCTGTCGCTAGATATCATTTGACGGGAGATGCGTTTCTATTTTTGGAATCTGAACCAATTTTAAATAGTGATACAATTTCTTATTCAGAATTTAAAAAGATAGTTATAAAAAAATACTCAAAAAAAATTATACCAGGCCAAGGGATACTTATTTTATCGAAATGCATTCAGATTACAAAAGAAACAGTAGATCAATACGCCACTAGATTAAAAATAGCGGGAAAATATTTACTAATGGAAAATTTAAGTTTTGCTACTAATGATCAAGAAAAAATTTTAATAAAACAACGACACGATCGCGATTTAATACAACAATTTGAAAAGGGTGTGAATCCAGACATCGCTAAATTAATTATCTTGGATATCAGCAAAAATCCAAGATATACATTTGAAGAAGTTGTCGAATTGGCACAACACGCAGAAACTGCTAATAGCAGATTGTTAAGAGGAAATAATGCTTTTATGTTAGAAACACAAAATTATTCGTTACAAAATAAAAGTAGAGATTTAAATTGTTTTAAATGCGGAAATACGGGACATTTTGCGCGCGATTGTAGGGGGAAAAGTCGTATCAAATGTAACTTTTGTGGAAAAGAAAACCACGTGGAGAAAGATTGCTTTACAAAAAATAGGCGAGACCATTTTTATAATAGAAACCAGAGAGGGTATACTCCAAATGAGCAATATTATCCGCAAAGACGGCTGCAACAAAATTTGAATAGTAATTTAAACGAGCAACGTCCCTCGCTCGCTCCCCAGAACGAAGGACGTGCAAACCAACAGTAAAAAAATTGTCAACTGGCCATGTCAATGTAAACGGATATAATATTTCCGGTTCATGCGTGATTAAAATCCGAATTCAAGATCGAGATGTCACCTTTTTAGTGGACACTGGCGCGGCAGTTACAATTATTAAAGAAGGAGTAATTCGAAATAGGGGATATAAAATTTTTACATCATCAGACACTATCATAAGAGGTATCACGGGAAAAGAGTTAAACTGCATTGGATTTACTAACGTTCAATTCCAATTAAAGAATAGTCAACATTCATTTGATTGTATGGTATGTGATGATTCCTTACCAATTCAAACTGAAGGGTTGCTAGGTCGGGATGTTTTAAAAGCTCTGAATGCCGCTATAAACTTCGATGGATATGTCGTTCTAATGGGAGAAAAACTAAAAATGTGTGAATATGCATTAGGTACAATTGAAGAATCAGATTGTACTCTATTTAGAGAAATTAAACAGAATATCTCACAAAACGGTGAAAAGAAAAATTTCAAAGCAAAGAGAAAAATGGTTAATAAAGAAAACAGAATTAAGAGTGAAAATAGTAAAACAGAAAGTAAGAAAAATCAAATTAGCAGTGAAACAGCTGAAACGAAAATAGAAGAAGGGTGTAAGAAATTAAATATGGAAGAAATAGTAGGTGATCTATTTGATGCACCAGAAAAGTATTGTTTGGCGCATTGCGTGGCGCAAGATTTGCGAATGAACCGTGGAATAGCGGTTTGCTTTAAGAAAAAGTTTGGAAATTTGAAAATATTAAAGGATCAAAAGATCCAGAAAGGTGGATTAGCTGTATTAAATAATTCAGGAATGTTCAATAATAAAAGAAGATTCATCTATTATTTGGTGACTAAGAAATTCAGTTACACAAAACCTACATTAACAGATCTAAAAAGGTCATTACTAAAATTAAAAGAACATTGTATGAAAAACAACGTGTCTCATTTAGCAATACCTAGAATTGGATGTGGTCTGGATAAACTGAAATGGTCAAGAGTTAAGAAAATATTACAAATAATTTTTGAAAGTATAAATATAGTGATACAAGTTTATCACGTTAAAAAGCCAGTTATTCAAAATATAGAACAAATGACAAACCCGATACAAGAAAGTACGCAGTCAAACGGAGTTAACAACTGTGAAAAAAATGAGAAGAAAAAAGAAGCAATGGAAGTAGAATCCGATGAAGAAGATTTTTCTGTAATCACGGTTCAAGCCGAAATACATGATGAACCGAAGAAATCAAAGAAGATGCAAGAGAAGCCCAGAGCTAATATTTCAAGGAAATTGGAACAGAAGAAAGTTTTAAAGCAAGAAATAACCAAAAGCGATAAATATCAACAGTTATCTCCATTACGGTCAATAATGGCTGATAGCAAAGATGGGGGTTTTGACCGATCCTCTGTCCGAATAAAAGATTCAATTGATATACCGCCAAGATGTCAGTTCGTGTGCGAAGCTGTACAAGATATCCGGAATCCTGTGCAGAATATACTAGTGGAACCCGTTGAAATATTAATTCATGGCCTTACAGCAGCAAGATTAATTTCACCAGCAAAACCGACAATTACTGTTTGTGTTTTAAACGTTTCATACAATACAGTAAAATTACCTAAGAACACCGTCATTGGATACAGCGAAGAAATAAAAATGAACTCGGCAGAAATTGAAATCAATAAAAATATAAATTATGTAGAAGAGAGGGAAGAAAAAAGTTTAGAATTCTCTCTTCAGCATTTAGAAGAAAATAAAAGAATACAGTTAGAGAAATTGCTTGAAGAATATCAGCATATTTTTATGAGTCACGGAACAAAACTAGGATGCACTAATCAAGTAAAGCATCACATTATCACAGAAAATGTACCACCAATAACAAAAGCACCGTATAGGATACCCTACAGTCAAAGGGAAGAATTGAAAAATCAGATAAATGACATGATGAAGCAAGGTGTTATCGTAGAATCAAAATCGCCCTGGTCAGCACCAGTGGTTATGGTATCTAAAAAGGCAGCCGAGGGTGAAAATAAAATAAGAGTTTGTATTGATTATCGAGAATTGAATACAATTACCAAGAGGGATTTCTTTCCCATTCCAAATCTACAGGAGACTTTAGATCAGTTAGGCAACGCTAATTATTTTACAATACTGGACTTAGCAAGTGGATATTGGCAAGTAGAAGTTAACCCAGAAGATCAAGAAAAAACTGCATTCACAACACCAGATGGACATTATGAATGTAAACGAATGCCATTCGGGCTAGTCAACGCTCCAAGTACTTTTCAAAGATTGATGTACTCTGTTTTATCAGGGATGACAGGTGAACGTTGTCTCGTGTACCTTGATGATATTATTATATTCTCAAAAACATTTGAAGACCATTTGAAGAGATTGGATGAAGTATTTCAAAGGCTGCAAGAAGCAAATTTAAAATTGAAGCCGTCAAAGTGCGAATTTATAAAAACGGAAGCAAAATACTTAGGACACATAATCTCAGTCCAAGGAGTGAAACCAGATCCAGGAAAAATTGAAATTGTAAAAAATTATCCTAGACCTAAAACAGTAAAGGAAATTCGGGCATTTTTGGGATTAGTAGGATTTTATCGAAAATTCGTACCAGAATTCTCCCATGAAGCTATACCATTAACCGCACTGACAAAGAAGAATACCAAATTTGACTGGACCAACGAAACACAAAATTCTTTCAATCATTTAAAAAATAAATTATGTCATCCTCCAATTTTAAAATATCCAAATTTTTCCGAACCCTTTATCTTGTCCACTGATGCATCCGGGGTTGCAATTGGGGCAATTCTCAGTCAAAAAGATGGAGATCATGAAAGACCAATAGCGTATGCCAGCAGACAATTAAACACGGCTGAAAAAAACTATTCTCCAACAGAACGCGAATGTCTTGCCATTGTATGGGGCATCAAACATTTTAGATGCTATTTATATGGAAGAAGATTTTCAGCGATTACGGACCATAAATCTTTGAAATGGTTACTAACGTTAAAGGATCCGACATCTAGATTAGCTAGATGGGCATTACTCTTATCCGAATACGATTTTGAAGTTATTTACCGGCCGGGAAAGAAGCACAACAACGCCGACGCTTTAAGCAGAATTCCTGTAAATATTATCAACATTGATGTACCCTATTTACCTACTTGGGATCGGGATCATATTAAAGAAGAACAAAATAGAGATGAAGATGTAAAGAGAATATGTAAAAAAATAATAAAAGAAGCGGATTTCATTTCATTTTACTTGGATGAAGATGGTTTATTATTTAAAGCAAAAGAAAAAGTGGAGCGTTATGATCAGTTATACATTCCAAAGCCAATGATTAAAAAAGTCATCCATGATTATCATGACCTTCCATATGCAGGACATCAAGGCAATTTTAAAACATTCAATCTGATAAAAAGTAAAATGTATTGGCCTACTATGAGAACAGATATTAAGGAATACATCAGAAAATGTCATTCTTGTAATACTCGAAAATCACCCACTCATAATCGTCCAGCTCCACTACAAAGATTTGAGGAAATCAGACGTCCATTCGAATTTACCGCTATGGATATTGTAGGCCCATTGGTAACATCTGACAGTGGAAACAAATATATTCTTACGTTCCAAGACTACTTCACCAAATATCCAGAAGCAATTCCACTACCAGACCAAACCGCAGACACCGTTGCTAAGGCTTTGGTGACGCATATTTTTAGCAGACACGGGGTACCAGAAAAATTGCTCACGGATCAAGGAGTAAATTTTACTTCAAATCTAATGAAAAACATCTGTAAGCTACTAGGAGTAACAAAAATTCAAACAACACCTTATCACCCCATGAGCAATGGAATGATAGAAAGGACTCATAGGGTATTTAAAGACATATTGTCCCATTATGTTTCTAACTCACAAAGAGATTGGGATATATGGTTGCCATATGTTCTAATGGCATACCGAGCGTCAGTACACTCATCTACTGGAGAAACACCTTTTTATCTAATGCATGGTCGTGATATGCAACTTCCTTATGATGATATCCTTAAGCCAACCACAATAAAGTACGACTATAGTGAAAATTACGCTTCAGAACTGATGGAGAGACTAAATTCAACATTCAAATTAGTTCAAGAAAAATTAAAGATTTCGGCTGATAAAAGAGAATATCATTACAATAAGAAAAGCAAACCAATTGAATATAAATTAGGAAGCAAAGTATACTTAAACGATCCAGCGAAAAAAATAGGAGTCTCAAAAAAATTAGCTAAAGCTTGGAAAGGTCCGTACAGAATAACGGAATGTATAGGTCCAGTTACATATCGAATAGTTGAGGTAAAAGGAAGAAAAGAGCATATAGTACATGTTAATCGCTTAAAAAAATGTTACGATACCGATACCACTCTAGAAACATCAGATGAGGAAGAAATAAATATTGAAAAAGCAGACAATCAAGATCAAAGTTTCAATAATATTGGAAATTATATGGAACCTATTGAGAAAGCGATTCATATTGAGAAACATCAAGAAATAAAAGATCTAACTAATGAATTTAGCGAATATATAGATGAAAATGAAGAAGCAGACGACGAAGAAGAGGTCGAAAATTTAAACTTGGAGACAGATAACGTGAAGGATAATGGGAGAAATAAAGAACCAAATTTAGAG
Source organism: Nebria salina (assembly GCA_944039245.1). Taxonomy (NCBI): domain Eukaryota; kingdom Metazoa; phylum Arthropoda; class Insecta; order Coleoptera; family Carabidae; genus Nebria; species Nebria salina. The sequence goes on from OX063269.1 coordinate 4,366,408, forward strand.
GAAATTGAAAATACTCTTCAACCTGAACTGGAATCTCATGATAATTCTAGAGATCACCATCATACTCGAAGTAGGGGGCCAGTGGAGGAACAACCATGGGTTCTACCCAAAAGGATATAATAAAAACGAAATATAATAAAAATAATAATAAATAAGAATAAATTATTGTAATAAAGCAACTTGGTAACCTGTTTATAACATTAATACTAAAATATGATAAATGAAAACTTAAACCAACCATAACTATAGCTTTTACAGAAAAAAAAAAAAATGGGAACATTCATCAGGATTTTATTCATCTATTTATATTGGAGATGTGCCGAGGCCATAATCGCCTACGATTGCCAGGCCCAACAAATGAATATATCTACATTTAGCCTTATCGAAATTGGAAAGTGCAAGACTCCCGCAAAACAAGTGTCATCATCGGAGGAAATAATACAACTCCTACAAATAAATGACGTAGAATCTCTGCCAGTTCATCAGTGCAAAATCCACATCACTCGCTTAGTAACATATTGCGGACTACATTCTCATGCATCAACTGTAGCTAACGGCTTATCATCGTATATCTATCCTTCAAGCCGCACAATGTGTTTAGAAATGCATAGGACGCGATTGTTGATGTCATTCTACGGAAGTAATATTGACAATCTTGTAATTAACGGAACAACACATGCAAATGTCATCATGGCTGGTTCAATCAGTAATACAGGAAGTTGTATAGGAGCCACTTATGAAGATCACAAAGGACAATGGCAAAATGTCGTCGTACAAGCAGCCATAGAAATAACGCTACAATATCGGTATGCTCCAACCAACGTAAACGAGAACAAAATTATATTACCAGGAGGACTAACCTGCCCTTACAAAGAAAAATTTTGTATTGACTCATATTACGGATATTCGTACTGGGACCATGTTAACATGAACGAATGCTCAGAAAAAAAATATACAGTATTATACGAGGGAGTAGCCAATAAGCTAGTTCCAACAAATGTCTCAAGGGAAAACTACGACATCGTAATGTACTCTGTAAATCATGGTGATTCGGTTTTTGCAATGCCAATTTCGAAACCTACCATGATATGTGGCCAAAGCTCATATGAAACAGATCACCCAAAATTCTTTATAATAAAACCATCAGAGAATGGCAGGTTCTATTTCCAGAAAAAAGGAATAGATGTCTTTAATATCGACCCAATTGCTTATACAAGTGCAAAAGTAGTCTTTGTAGAAAGACACTTAAGCAGTCAAATCACCACTTTATATGAAGACGTAGTAGCACAAAGGTGCGCTTTAGAACAACAAATATTAAGGAATCTGCAGACTCTGGCAATAACAGCACCAGCCGAATTTGCTTATGCCAAAATGCAAACTCCTGGGTACACAGCAGTCAACTACGGAGAAGTCGTTCATATTATACAATGCTCACCAGTAGAAGTTACAGTTAGGAAAACAACAAATTGTTATCATGAACTACCAGTAAGCTATGACAATAAATCTATGTACATGACTCCACGAAATCACGTGTTGCTAAAATATGGATCGGAAATAGGATGTAATCCTTTCTTATATTCACAATATAAGTTAAACATGAAATGGTATAAGGTATCCCAGGAATTACACGAGGTTCCTGAACCACAGATCATAGAACCAACAAACAACCAAAAATGGAATTACAAGAGTCCATCAAACTTATTCATGGGAGGACTTTATTCACCGCAAGACATGGAAAAATTGCAGCGACATTTAATACTACCTTCTGAAAGACAAGCAGTTGAGGGCATAGTTATACGAGGAATGATGGGCTTAGAAACCGATTTACAAGGAACCAATTTCGATAGTTTTGTGAACGAAAACACATTAAAAAAATGGATGACTCAAGTCTGGTATTCCGCTATCTCATGGATCACAACTATTGGAAATATTACTTCAAGTATTATAGGCATATACGTAATCGGAAAGGGTATAAAGTTCGTTATCGATACTGTCATACATGGATTTTTGCTTTACGATTTATTCGGTTGGAGCTTAAAATTAATTGGGGCTCTGTGGGACAGTGTAACAATGTTTTGCATATACCGTCAGCGACAACTATGGGCCCAAACGAAAGACGAATCAGAGATCGTGGAGAATGCAGCAGAACAACACCATCTTCCCACTCTCACTTATCCTTCGCTTCCCCGACCCGAAACTTCAACTGACCCATCATGGCTAAATACATAGAAAGAGGTACAGAAGTATTCCATTCAATATACATCACCGATCATTACCATAATTATCTGTATACATTTTATATAATATTTTTATTCTTTATTTTTACTAGTATATTAATCATTATCTTTTCTTTAATTTTTATGTACCAAATATATATATATCAATACCACATGGGAGAGAGATGAACGAAAAATGCACATTCACTGTATCTAATCACAATCAAAAATGGGCACAGAAAATAAACATCCAGGAAGACAATTCAAAAGAATCGAAAATTTCACACCAGTGGCTAAAGAAAATAAAAGAAGAACGAAAATAATATGTGACAAGTGAAAAAAAAAAAAAAACAATTCGACAAAATAATAATGTAAAATATTCTTGTGTATTCATAACTATTTCAGTTGATTATTCTTGAAAAAAAAAAAAATTCTAAACGTAAAACTCTCTCTCTCAAATATGTATTTGTATTATTGTTAGAATTAGTTTAAGATAAATAAATATTGTCAAGATTTATGTAAGGGACGGGGGACATACACCTAGAGTTTCTTTAAAAATTGCTTGTGAGAAAAATCAATTTTTTTTGTAAGGAGGGAGGATTGTAATGAACCAGGGTTCACCTGAGCGAGAATGTAATTGGCTCGGGCTCTTATCTTTACAAAAACAATTGTTACGCGAAGGTTTAGCGAAGAGGCGCTCAAAAAACCAATGGTCAGACGGGTGGCACTCGATTAGCAGTCAAGTTCAATTTTTGGTCTAACGTATAATTTTATTGTTGTTTAATAAAAGTAGTTTTTATTTGGTTGGTTAAAAGAGCCAGAAAGGTTTTGTGTAAAATTTTGTTAATTTAAATTCATTTCATATTTTTTTGGAAATTTAATAATTTAATTAAAATAAAACTCGCGGTGTGAAAAGCCCGTTCGCTCCAAGTGCTGTGTTTTTATTTTTGTGTGAAAGAAGGTAAGCAATTATACTTTTATTACCTTTTTGTATCATTTAAATTTTATTAATATAAATAATAGTTTTCTATCAATATAATTCGGTTCTATCTGTATTAGAATTATTGGTTATCCCACAAAGAACCCAACAACATCGGCATTTATTTATATTTTTTTTTATCAAAAATAAGGAATCGGGAATAGTTTGGTAGCTACCTTTAAAACCGAACTCCGTTCCATTACACAAATTCGCGTTCTGCGGCGGCGGTATCTATTTTTCTCCCAAACAATCGGATTAGATAAGTTTTGAATGCACAAACCGTGGTCGGTCTCCTATCTGCCGGCAACGCGTAAAAACAGGACTGTGCATCGCCCTTGAGTCTTAATTTCATTGCCGTCACGATCTGGATTTCTGACCAGTTGCAACATCACGCGGTTGTAGCTACCCCGTCGAAAAATGATTCTAAATCCGCCCCGCGAGAATAATGTTCGATACTCTGTAATGCGTTCATTGCTGATGGGTCCGCAAAGATTGGCCCATCTCATTTACCCACTTCGTCCAACCTGGGACGTAAATTATAGGAAAAAGGCATTCTTTTTAACGTTTGAGATGTGTACGTCTCTATAGGTGGGTGGTGGTGCGAAGGATGTTGCGGTCTCAGAAGTGTGTGCCGTTGTTACCGTTTCCACCGCTGTGGAGATATCACGCCCAGCAAACGGCATCTTAATATCACTACACTACAAATAGTTAAGCCGTTTCGAAATTCAGTACTGGTGATTGAAGATCACACAGAGTTACTGATCCTACCGACTGCGCCAATGTAACAATGTAACGCGCGTCTTATGAGAACTTGCACGCTTAACTATGTGCGTGTAGTGATGTTTCTTCTTATACTCACCTGGTCGGTACGCAACTAGCTCGATTTGTTACATTATCGTCCCCTTAAGACTGAATTGCATTGAAGATGAATTCAGTCCTCATTGAATTTAGGTCGATCGCTCTAATCACTGATTTATTCTAATAAAAATCTGCAGTGTCATGCACCGAACTTTCTTATACGCATATGGGTTAAACCACATCGTAGTTACATTATTTTTCTAATTTATAATATTTGTTCTGACCTTTGGAACACTTTTACGCTAAATATATATCTTTGAATAAATTTAAAATGTCAAACTTCAAATTATTTAAGTCTGTTTTGTTTTTTTTGATAAACTATTGACAGGCGCAGATGATACGATTTATGTAAAATTAAATGAAATATGAAGAAATTTCAAGAGCCATTTTCTTGTTTCCGGAAGGGTTTGAGAAAAAAAGTTTCAAATAAAAGTTGTACAAAATGCTGATATCTATAATTTTTACTGTAACAATTTTTCTGTAACTGCAACCGTTTTTGAGTAATTGCAGAAACTACAAAAAATGACTAGAGTAAACATGCACTTGCGGTCGGAATATTGTTTTCAAAAATAGAAGGTTTTCGTGCCAGGCATATACAAAGCTTAAATTTAAATTTTCATAATTTTCCCTCTATCCGTTTGGGCTGTAGAGCGCTCACATACACACAGACGGACGTCATTCCAAAAATAGTTGGAATCGATTCAGGGTAGGTCAAAACGTATATTTCCGTTAAAATCTCGAGATCGAAATTTTTCATGATTACAATACTTACTTATACTGCGTATAAGAAAGTAAAAACGATTGTCTGTCACTCGCACTTTCACCAGACTACTGGACCACTGTCACCGAGTTGGGGATGGGGGTGGTAAGAAGAGGGGGTCCCAATTCAACGACGAGGATTAAGCTCTAGCCATTTTCTTTCGCGGGCAGTTCCTGGTGACAGAACTCCACCGTGGCAATCCACGATCTTCCCACTTAGATGTCCGGCTGCCTAACCAGGTCGCTAATGACTTCAGCGGTGTCGCGGGCAAGAACCAATCTGATTTTCATGTTCGTCTCTCACGGGTGGCATCGTTTTGGAATGGCATCGCAAACCAGGTCGCTCACTTGCTTCTTGACTGCTATTTCTAGAAATAGCAGCCTAGTGAGTACCTGCGCCATTAATTCGGATTTCTGCTGGATCTTTCCCGGTTTTTGATAGAAAAACCCAGCGACGTCTTGGAATCACCAATAAGTACTTGGTCCCTTTCACCCTTGGTAGCGACCTCTATCCGGACTCCTGTCTTGATAGAGATGGATCGCCCCCCAGATAAGTTCCATATTGACTAGAGCTGCGTACCATTGTAATTTTGACCCGCCTCCCCCCGACATTTGCCAGAGGGTTCTAGTTTCCCTTCCAACGTAGCTGAGTCTTCTGTGGTGTTGCGTCTTCTCCGCTTATCTGATATTTTGGTTTCAATAAAACTGCATTTTTATCTAAAAACCATGATAACAAATGCCGGTCATCTGCATGTAATTGACCCACGTTGAATTTCTGAGTCAGCGAATAGTTTTCGGTGTGGTTGACGATGCGCGAGTCTTGCTTGCTTACCTCGCATTCAGTTTCTACTGATGCGAGCGGTATCCGGCAAACTGAGTTCGCGTTCTCAACTGCACTTCGCGTTACTACGAGACCGTGCTCTTCTAACGCGATCGGCTCATGTTCGAATGCGTCTTTCGCTGCGTGCTTATCCTGATCTTCTAAAGAGTGTACCATGTGACATGCGGGAATTGTTAAAGTTTATCGCGACCCAGGGGCGCGCCGTCCACGTGTCGAATGTGTCAGCGAACACAGGCGCAGGAGGCCAAAAAAAAATGTATATAAATTCAAAATTCGTTATAGGTTGCGATTAAAATAATTCAATATCGCCTTATTTTATTATTATTTTAGTAACTTATTTATGATCTCAGTAATGTAACATGAATAGTTCGTATAGTCGTGTTATATCATGTATACAGTGGATTCTTCATATTAAATCGCCGATGGATATATAGACGCGGGAGCGCGCAGGCGACGCGGCGGCGGAAATTTGTCCACGCGCGAATTTACAAAATGAAGCGTTCTAACTCGTTTAGTCTTGTTAAAACATGCATTACTTGAAATCGCCTATGAATGAACAAACATATTATTTGCTTTATTCTCATTCAGCAAGCAGTACTGCACTAGTGTAGAATTTATGTCCCTTCTATTTTAAAAATATTTGTGAGTGAATGTGAATTTAAGAATATCAAGAACATTAAAGGTAAGCTATTTTGCATTTAAAATAAACATACATACATAACAATACGCATTTCCCAATAGGGGTAGCGATCATGTTTGCAAAATCTAGAAAAAACATCTGAAGTGTCATGCACCGAACTTTCTTATACGCATTTGGGTTAAACCATATCCTAGTTTCATTATTTATCTAATTTATAATATTTGTTCTAACCTTTATAATGCTTTTACACCAAATATATTTCTTTGAATAAATATTAAATGTCAAACTTCAAATTATGAAAGGCTATTTTGTTAAACAATTGACAGGCGCAGTTGATACGATTTATGTAAAAATATATATAATAAGCAGAAATTTATTTTGAAGCCATTACTCTTTTTGGAAAAAAAATTCAAACAAAAGTTGTGCTAAATATAAATACCTTTAATTTTTGTTCATGAAATTTTTCTGTAACTGTAACCATTTTTGAGTAATTGCAGAAACTGCAAAAAATGAATAGAGTAAACAGGCACTTCCGCTTTGAATATTTTTTTCAAAAATAAGAGGTGCACACCCCAGGCATATCCAAATCTTAAGTTTAAAGTTTCATAATTTTAGCTTCAACCGTTTAGGCTGTAGAGAACATACACACACACACACACAACACACATACAGACGTCATTCCAAAAATAGTTGGAATCGATTCAGGGAAGGTCAAAACGTATATTTCCGTTAAAATCTCGAGATCGAAATTTTTCATGATTACAATACTTACTTATACTGCGAATAAGAAAGTAAAAAGGACGCCAAGAAGAACAAGAGAAAAATGCTCCAAGGTTAACACAGTATTTTACGAAACAAACGACCAGAACTGACCAAGGTTATCCGCCAGATTCAATTCAGGAATCAATACCCGGTTGCAGTGTAGATGAATTCAAAATACCAAGTCAGCCAGGACCAACTCCCAGTGAAGATAATCAAATCGTTGAAGAAATGACCCATGTTTTTGGATCTGGGGAATATAATGAAGAGACAGGTACAGATACAATAAATAAATGTGCATTTGATGACCCAGGGCATTGGCCGGAACCAATATCTCACATATCTAGGCAAGCTATTATAAAAACGGGTCCTAAACAAATAAAAAACTTTAATTTTCCGCGCGATTTGTTGGGTCGAAAATTTTCTGAAAGTTACTATAGGAGAAACTTACAAAATGGTGAATAATGTAATAGAAATTGGTTGATTTACTCAATTACGAAAAATAATGTTTATTGCTTTTGTTGTAAACTTTTCGAACCTTCTCAGCAAAATAGATTTATTGAGGGATTTAATGACTGGCATCATATAGTAATGTACCTGAACCGCCATGAAAAAACTTCCACTCACTTTACTAACTATAAAAAATGGACAGAGTTGCTTCTATCGTTCAAAAATTAAAATAACTACTGTTGATTATTTACAGCAAACAATATTAGACATTGAAAGTAAACGATGGTAGGTATGAAGTAATAAAGCGAATAATTTATGTAATTTGCGAGCTTTTTATGTTCCTTGCTTGTGCGAATCACAGCCTGAATCTAATTGTAAATGATGCCGCTGTCATGGAATCCCCATAACATGTTAGATTTTAAGTTATATTATTATTTGTTTTTTGTAAGTAAGAAGTCAGGTCAGAACCATTTCCCGCGTAAAATATTATTTTATTACCCTGTTTAGCTTTCACTTCAAATTCCTAAAAATAACGTCAATATTTAAAGAAAGAACACCCTTGAACCACCCCGTGGTGAATTCAAGAGAAATACATGTTTTTCTAGCCTGGCTTATTACAAGGACAGGACGGGTAGTTACCCTCCTCCCACCAATATGTAATTGCTACAAAATAAGAACCTTTTTTGAAACACACTCGCTCTCCAACTCTCAACTTGAAAACACGACTCTTCCAACATTCATTTCACAAGCTCTTAATGAATATATTTGTAAAAACTGCAATAAAGAATTATATCAATTTCGAGTAAAAGTGTATTTATTATTCAATAAAGTATTCAACGGAATCGCATCAACGTAAAATCACCCGGTGTTTGATTTTGTGCACCAAACCGCCGTCCGGCACATCCCGTAACACCGCTCATATATCAACGAACCATGAAACAGTAAATTTTTTTAATATAAGTTGTACAAGAATTATACAAATTTTTCTCAGCGTCTACTAATCGATGGAATATCTTAATCAAGCATGTTACTAATTTAACTTTAAAGCCCTTATCCGAAACACGCTGGCCATGTCAAGTAGAATTGATTTGGCCATAAAGCCTCTCTATAAATATTTACCAGAAGTTTTTAATGCATTATTTGAAATTTGAAAAAAAATAAGATTCGATGAACAATCTAAATACCAAGCAAAATGTCTGGAAGAAAAAATGTCTACATTTACATTTATTTGCTCCGTTAAAGTGTGGTATTATGATATTTTAAATCAAGTAAAATGCTTCAATCTCAAACTACAAATTTGCAACTTGCTTTGGATGCATTAAACGAACTAAATACTAAATTTTTAACTAATTATCGATCTGATGCTAGTTTTGCAGAAATTGTTGAAAGTTCCAAATGAATTGCAGAAAAGTTTGACATAGAAACTGAATTTCGTAGTGCAAGGCCATTAAGACGGCGTAAAAATTCTACTCAATTTGATTATTAACATGAATATTGATCAACTTGCTATAGTAAATCCTGAAAATTCATTCAAAGTAAATTTTTATTTCTGTATAATAAATCAAACTTTAATTTCGTTACAAGACAGATTTTCTTTATTAAAAGAACATCCATGGATTCATTCCAATCTTTATATTCATTAGATAATTTACAAAATAAAGAATACCTATTATCTTGCTGCAAAAAATTACAAGCGAAATTAACTCATGAAAATCAGTCCGATATTGACCAAGCAGATGATTTATGTGAAGAAATTTTACAATGTCAAATATTTATTACGAATTCAAAAAAAGATATATCCCAAATAATTCAGTATATTTATTCAAATGTTCAATAGTAGGAGTTTATCCAAATTTTACTGTAGCACTCCGTATTTTTTTTATCATTACCTGTGTCAATTGCGTCCGCGGAGCGGTCTTTTTCGAAATTAAAAATCATAAAGAGTTATTTACGCTCCACAATGGCGCAAAATAGATTATCAGATCTCGCAATAATTTCAATTGAGTCTGACATACTGGATTAACTTGATATTCATGATAGATATTATCCAAACTGTTTCTTTGCTAAAAGCTAGGAAAGTAAAATTTATTTAATGACTTATTTACATTGTTTGTATTTAATTTACCGTATAATATGTATTATGTTTATATTATAAATATTATATTTTTCATTTATTATTGTTGTTTATCTGTTTTCTTGTGTTTGTAATTTTGTATTTTAAATGAAAAAGTTTACACAGACTATTTAAATCTTTGTTTGTTTTTTATTTCAATGCGTTAAGAATATAACAAAAACAGTCATTTAAATGTCCCTAAACATAAGCCTAAAAATGATAGTATTTCAAATTAATTATTCATTATCTTTTCATTCATGACATATTACTTAAAAATGCTACCAGAGAATTAAAAATTAAAGTGTCCGAACCTATAGTTGTTGGGGGGCTCTTATCACCCAGGCATGCAAATTATTTATAATATTAGTTTTTGATACAAATGTTTTTAATTAATGGGGCGCCATCAAACATTTTGACACAGGCGCTGCATGCTCCTGGCGCGCCTCTGTCGCGACCGAACAAAATTCTCAATTTTCTGTCGTGATCTCTTCCTTCTTATCTTTGACTGAAAGGTGCCCCCTTCTGCCAAAGTCGTGCGAACCTCGGTAGGTTCGTCTTCTAACAATGGTTGATCCATCTGAGAGGTGCCCCTCACAGTCAAATCCGTGCGATCCACGAGTGTCTCGCTTTCTGGCATATTTTGATTCATCTCCTTGATAAAATCCGTGCGAACCTTGCCAGTCGAATGTGACCTGACTGAAGAGTGCCCTCCTCCATCAGATCCGTGTGAGCCATGAATGGCTCGTTTTCTGGCAACCTTTGATCCAGTTGAGAAGTGCCCTCCTCAATGAAATCCGTGCGAACACTACGCGGTTCGCTTGCCAGACGTTTTTGATCCGAGTGAAGAGCGCTCCCCTCAATCAGATCCGTGCGAACCGCAAGTGGTTCGCTATTAGCCACGTTTTTCTCCGTTTCGTGGCTCGCGTCCCTTTCCAAATCAGTCTCCCGCCGGATTCCTAACTCAGGTATCTGAATAACCTTCAGCATGCAAACGTTTAATCGTTTGCTGCCACCGTCGTTTGAATCCGCGACCCGAGGAACTAATTTTGGAAAGGCTTCCGTTAAACTGTCCGGCGTTGGGTCGCACCCGAGACAGTCTTCGCGTTTAAAAGACACTGTGGTGTCTGCGCTTGATACCCGATTTTTCTACTTGCTGATCGCGGTTTGGTGCTCTTTTTCCGTTTGCACCGGCCCCTTTGTACCGAGGGTCCGTTTTCCCGATCCCGAGGAAGTTTTATATTCGTCACGGCCCGTAATAGCCGTTTTGTGCATATCGGCTTTTGAGATTATAACTTCTCGCGATAAAACTTCCTCATAATACTCCGCGACCGGAAGGGCTTCCTCCACCGTATAAAAGTGTTTATGCTTTCGTATTTCGTTACTCAAACGCGTGTCTAAGCCGTCCAGAAATTGTTGTACTAACGCGGCTTCTCTCTTAAAATGATTTCTGATTATTGAATCTTCATCATTATCGTTACTAAGAAATAGATTCGCGGCGGTTGACTCTAATCGGAAAACGAATTTACAGTATATTTCCTCTTTCAACCGATACATTTTTACAAATTCGCGTTCTGCGACGGCGGTATCTATTTTTCTTCCAAACAATCGGATTAGCCAAGTTTTGAATGCACAAACCGTGGTCGGTCTCCTATCTGCCGGCAACGCGTAAAAACAGTAGGGCTATTCTGAGTCTCTCAATCAAAAATATTGAGTTGAGATCTTATCTATCAATGACGTCACATTAATGAATGCGCATTTGAAATCTTTAGGGAATTTCGTGATCTAAAGTTCTCATTATTTCTATTTATGTTACCACGTCTTGTACTGGTATTCTAATTTCTATTAAAAATTGTGTTTTAATTGCTGTTGTTATTTGGTAAGTATGTTTTACTTATTGTATTTGTGTTGAACTATTCATTTGATAAATTTGTTGATTATTGTTAAAGATTTGTGTTTTTTACATAAAAGCAGTGTGAATAATCACACGATATTACTTCTGCGTACCATACCGCAACAATATGTTTTATTTTTTGTTTAGTTCGTGAGAAAATGGAAGGAAAGCAAAAAATGACGACCAAAGTCACGGTAGAGCAGAAGGAAAGGCTAACCAATTTCATGGAATTGAACAGTGCTTTCGCTAGAGGCAAACTTTCGGGAATAGAAGGAAAGTCAAAATTCTCAAGCGAGCATCACAAATCTTAAAAATATTAAATTTAGTTTTCAATTATTGTACATTTAGTATTAATATTTATTAAATAAAAACATACTATTTGGACATTCAAACTGTGGTAACCTTTTCTATTTACAAACGCATGTTCGTTTTGTGCTTCTGTCTGTTTTACAATTGCAATATGTGTGCCATCAATTATTTCAACTGTATTATGGACATGAAATGTGGCTTCAAAGCTAAATAGAGTTTTGATTAAATGCATAGACCGACAAGCGTAATTAAAAAAAAAACCTGTTCTTCAATTCTGCGTTCTGCGTCATTTCTGGGGAAATGTATCCAAGTTTTCATACAATGCCTTACTAATGCCGTAGACACCTCTTTCAAACACCTACTGACCATTGGCTGGCTAATGCAGGCTAACAAATTATTTCCTATACCCCTCTGATAGCTGCCAACGGCAAACAAATTCAATGCTGCTAAAATCTAAAAAAAAGATGATTTATACAGTAATAAAACATTTTTAGTATATATAAATATATCGAACTCACTCGTAAATGGTTCGGAATTCTTGTTGGATTTATACCAGCTCCTTGTTGCATGTGAGGGCTTAATGTATCAATTACATAAATACATGGCTCCTTATTCAAACGATAATTACTGATAAATTCTTTATCACTAACCGAAAAAGGATCTTGGATGTCTCGTACGTGTCTTCTAAACAAACGATCTTCTTCTATCCGTTCTTCCTCTTCTAAATCTTCGAGAACCCGAAGTTCTTCATATACTAAAGCCATTATTATTAACAAGTTATAATACAAAAAACGATTGAAGAATTTGTTTCTTTAGAATAATCTGCAAAAAACGTGTGGTTATTAATGCTGCATAAAACAGCGGAACAAATAAATAATATATTAAAAAGATTAAAATTTATTTTTCGAAAAATCTCTGCAAAAAAACAAAAGTGATTATTACTGCTGCAACAAAATATAAGAAAACGATTAAGATTTTTTAGAGTAATGTCTGCAAAAAATATGTGAGGTTATTAATGCAGTATAAAATAGCGGAAAAACCAACTATTTAAACAAACGTCAAAATCTCAAACAGTTTTTTAAATCTCACCACCTCTCGAGCATGCGAGATGTATTGCCCGCAAATTGAGATTTATTTGAAATCCATGACGTCATGACTTGTGTACAAAACGTTGCCAATAGATGGCCATAGCGTTTTTGAGCGAGATTTTGGACTCAGAATAGCCCTACAGGACTGTGCGTCGCCCTTGAGTCTTAATTTCATTGCCGTCACGATCTGGATTTCCGACCAGTTGCAACATCCCGCGGTTGTAGCTACCCCGTCGAAAAATGATTCTAAATCCGCCCCGCGAGAATAATGTTCGATACTCTGTAATGCGTTCATTGCTGATGGGTCCGCAAAGATTGGCCCAGTATGAAGTCGCGCGCCACTATCCATCTCATTTACCCACTTCGTCCGACCTGGTATGGAAGGATTCGTTAAGGGAGGTAAATTATACGATTTTATGCAACTATTGCTAGATAACACGTAGCTAGTTGCATTTGCTAATCGCGAATTACCTAGCTCAGCAAAACTGAACTAGGTCGGTACGCAACTAGCTCGATTTGTTACAAATCCTATGATTTAGTTCCAAAATTTCTAAATCCTATTTCCTTCATAAATTTTATGGCGCCATAATTTTATCTTTCAGAGCAGTGATATAATTCCCAATTCAAATTTTATTTTAAAAAAAATTAAATCCATCTAAATAAATTCATTTATTTTCTACATTATTTATTTTATGTTAATTATTTCTCTGGATTCACGTTCCCAGCTTCCGATTACCCAGATAGCTAGACGTGGTACTGCTTTACTAGGCAGTTGGAGACAGTCCATTGACTCTAATTTGTCCACGGCATCGAAGAATCCGGCAAGATGCTCGGCCATTTCGTCGCCGTCTTGCAAATTCTGCTGTGTGATTGTGATTACTCAAGCTCGCGTTTCAGCGTTTCAGCGTTCGTGCGTTTGCGCGACTAGCCAATCATATGTAACGATTGGAAATACGCGCGTTTCTGAACATTGTACGCGCTAAGTTGGTTTATGATGAACTTCTTGCGCCGCAGTCGCGCGTTTTTCTATCGTTTTCTCTTTCTAAAATCTGAGATGACTCTTTAGAAGAAAATGGAGGAAGTAGATGTAGTAAGTAGATAATTCTAAATTTTTTTATCCTTACATTTATAGTTATGTATTGTGACGAAGTCATTTTAAGTAAAAATGTACTCATACAAAATAGTATTAATAGTATATAATTGTCATTTATAAGTCAGCCATAGCGACGCGACTGATTAGTCGACTACGGCTCTGCGGATTCTGAGTTTATCACTCGCATTGTACAGGCGTATTTACCGAAGACAGTCCGATATAAATAAAGTACTATTCATTGCTAAAAGCAAGTTCGTTATTGTATAAACAATAATTAAACCTCTCATACAGGCAAACTATATGAACAATACGTGTGAAAATAATCAAAGTGTACAGAAAAAAAAATCAATCAAAACTGAGCCTTAGGGCAAAGAAGCATAGGGAAAACCGTAGGGTTAACTTGTTTACTTCAAGGGACAGCACCCCAACAGGAACACCGTCGTCAGAGTCGTCCCTGGAAAGCTTTCCAGGCACTTTCGACTTTTCCCACCAGGAACCTCACCCAGAGAAGGACCTCGAATCCATTTGGGAAACCATCACCCAATGGAGGAAGAAGACGTTCCTAACTCCACGAGAAACAACGTGGATCCGACGACCCCATCACTAGCAGAATAGGTAATTTCCGGGTAATTGCTTTATTCGATTACACTCCTTAACTGACCACGAAGACTTGGACACAGACCAAGACGACAAAGACATCGACAAACCACTTGGATGGTATCTTTTCATCATAATTATAGACTTCCTAATCGAATTGCTTGAAAATTTCGATTAGAAGAATAAGTTGAACAATGAAAAATGTTTCCATGGTAATATCACTCCGTTTTTTTCAATAGCCTGTTTCGAATTTTTTCCAATTTCCTCCCATTTAAAACGTAATAAACTGAGTTAATCTTTACAATTATGACTGCAAAACACTTTTAAATACTTATATTTACGATATTTAGATAAAATATTCATTTATTTTCAGTTTTGGCCACTTATAACTACTTCAAAAATTAAATTACCACCCTAGAAAAATTACTATCTATATAAACATGATGAATAATACCTACACTTCAAATGAAGGTAATCATTTCAAGTTATTTATATGTATTAAAGCCCCATTTTGTATATTTAATCTCCAATGGCCCCATACTACCAAAACATCCTCGTGCTATGATCAAATAAATCTGTTGAAATTAAAACAAACTATAATCATCAATTTAATTAACAAATTCGTTCTATTTCTATAACGCAGCTACTACAAACACCGCGAGATCTTCAATTTGGACAAATTTAAAAAAATTATTTTCGAGAAAGAAGACGACAAATGTGCAAAAATTATTTAAAAACTTTAAAAATTATACCACTGAGAATGCTGAAGTCGATATATCCGATGGATTAATCTTATTTGGAAACGACTGGCTAAATTGTCCGTACTATTCTGCAGATTTTATAATTTTAAGCACAATTCCATATTTTTAAAAACATTGCAAATAAAGACAGTTGTAGTTTATAAGTTTAGTGCTCAAGATTAGTATAATGGATTAGTTAAAGAAGTTTAGATATTAGTCACTTTTATGTACATAGTCATTATTATTACAATTATTTTTTATATTAATTTAATATTTACCTATATATTTTTACGAAATAAATTTATTTCGAACTACATACATGTTTTATTTCTGATATTGTTTTTACAAATTCGCGTTCTGCGGCGGCGGTATCTATTTTTCTCCCAAACAATCGGATTAGCCAAGTTTTGAATGCACAAACCGTGGTCGGTCTCCTATCTGCCGGCAACGCGTAAAAACAGGACTGTGCGTCGCCCTTGAGTCTTAATTTCATTGCCGTCACGATCTGGATTTCCGACCAGTTGCAACATCCCGCGGTTGTATCTACCCCGTCGAAAAATGATTCTAAATCCGCCCCGCGAGAATAATGTTCGATACTCTGTAATGCGTTCATTGCTGATGGGTCCGCAAAGATTGGCCCAGTATGAAGTCGCGCGAATTAAATTTGAACTTCGTTTAAATTTAATAAAAAAGAAATTTTTATTTTTTATGTTACATTTGATATGTGTTACAATAGTGAAAAACCACACTGAATAGAACATGAATATAAGTTTTTATTTGCTTATATGTGTAAATATATGCTTATGCTGTAGTTTACTTAATACTCATATTGCACAGGAAACTGACAAGTGCTATATACTGACATCTAATAAAATAAGAGTGATAATGATGAAATAAGAGTTACAGCCATACATAATTCCTCCCCATCAAGATTTCATCATAATTGCTCTAATGTGTTTATTTCTACGTCTTTCTTAATTTTATTATTACAAATATAACATTTTCTTTTTATTATTAACTTGACTATAAAAATACTTATAATTAATAATATTAAAGCATAGATTATAAAGATGTGGTTGTTGTTTTCTGTTAGGTCCAAAATTTTAAATACTTTTGGTTTGATGAAAGTATTATTATATTTTTGTATTTTAAATAAGTTTAATTCACTTGTTAAATTTACTTTATTTTCCTTAATAACCAAATCTTTAAACTCTATTTCTTTATTTTCTTGATTGATTATTTTAAATATATTTTGATTAATTTTACAATCTTCGCTTAATTCTACTTTGAATATTCCTATAATATTTTCTTGAATGTTTTTATTCTTGCAATTTATTTTTATTTTTTGTTTTTCTGGACTTATAATAATTAAACTATTAGTATTTGAGATTCTTTCAAAGCTATTAGGGGTTTTCAATATATGATATTTACATTCATCAATCTTTTGTTTTGAAATTATTTGAGTCAAGCATTTATTTAAAGTGAAATATTGTGAAGTACATAGGTAAACATTATTGTTAATACAGTTATCAATAAGGAAATAATTATTATTTTGGATAAAGTAAAGACTTTGAATTTCATTAATCATTATTAAGTTGCTATTTAATTTTGTGGGTATAGGTGTTATTTGGAATAAGGAGTATGTTTCTTTACTAAATATTGGGATTGTAATTAGGATATGTAGTATTTGTTTGTTTAATTGACAATGAGTCTCTATCAATTCATTATATTCGAAAATGTTCTCGTCCATTTGCTGTAGACTACCTAGTGATATTACTGTAGTGTCGAGTTTATGTAATGAGCAGAAAGTTAATGTATTTTCCAATTGTTTCACTAAATTATTTAAATTTGAAATGAATAATGTTAACTGATTAAATTTCTGATTAATATGTATAATTTGTTTCCAACTTGCGTCTTTGCTTAAAATATCTTTTATCCAGGAAATTTCTTTGTTTAATACATTTTCGTTGTTGTCTATTTTTTCTAATTGTTTATTAAAATGGCTAGTTACATTTTTTAAGTAATAATAATTTTTGTTATTATTTTCATATATTATTCCTTCATTATTCTGAATTTCCTCAAAGAGTTTCGTATATCTCTCGTTGTCACTGTCATCTAGGTTGCCAGATATTGCTTTTATTACACTTCCTAGAGCATTAATTAAACCTCTTTTATTTCGTTTATTAGGGAATATTTTCCGTATTTGGTCTTCTAGGTCATCAAAGTTAAAATTTAGGATATTTATTTGGTTTTCAAATAAGTCTTTATGTTGTGTAGTACTTTCTTTTTGTTCTGAAATATATTTTTGAATTATTTCTTCTTTAACCCAGGGTATAATTTTAAATGGTTTGTCATTATTTTTTCCGTATAGTATTTCGTTAGGGGATAATTTGGTTATACTGTGCTTCGTGTTATTGTATGCTAAGACGGCCATTTCAATTTTTTCGGATAAGTTCTTTTTATTTAAGATTTCGTTTTGGTTTATTAGTCTTAGGTGTTCAATGATGGTAGAGTGTACTCTTTCTATACTATTACTTTTAGGATTATTTATGCATATTACATGACTTTTGATTTTATGAATTTTGAACAATTCCCTCAATATGTTATTTTTGAATTCTAAACCTGCATCTGTGATTATTTTATCTGGTATGTGATAATTTTGAAAATATTTTATTAAATGATTTAAAATGTTTTTCGCGGTTTTTTCTGGTAAATAGGATATTTGTAGCATTTTTGAAAATTGGTCATAAATTGTTAAAAATTGTTTTTTATCTAATGTTAATACATCTAAATTTACAATCTGAAATGGTTTTTCTGGTGTTGGGGTTAGATTGTCAATTGCAGGAATTGGTTTCCTATCGTATTTATTTAATTTGCATAGTTCACATCTGTTTATAAATTCGGTTATGTCTTTAATCATTTTGGGCCAGAAATATAGTTCTTTTAATGCGTTAATAGTAGCCATTATTCCTCTATGGTTTGTTATACCATTATGGTATTCACTAATTATTTCTAGCTGTTCTTCATTTTCAATATCTTCTACTAATGAATTACAGGCTATTAATTTTATGGTGTTTAAGTTGAATTTTTCTTTAATAATTTTTGATGTCTCTAAGTCTAAATTTTTTGTTTCGAACATAATTAAATATCTAATTTTGGGAACTATGTATTCTTTTAGAAAATCGAGTATGTCTTCTCGATATGTTTGATTGTTGAAATTACAAATGAATCTTTGTTTCTGATGATTAAATAGTTTCGTTATTTTAATTGTTGTTTCTAATTCATGTAATTTAAATATGATTTGGTTACTTCCTATATTTAGTCTGTCATTAGTATAGCGAATTCCATTTACAGGACTTGAGTGGTCGGAATGAATTGTATTATGATCACTTATTGATTTGGTTATGTGATTATTTTCATTTAGTTTATATATTTTCAATTGAATATTTGTGTCTCTAAATATTTTTTCTAATTTTTCATCTATTCTTTTTTTTCTGTTTCCTCTAAACCACAGTCAAAATGGGGTAAATTTATTTCATCTATCTCATTCAGAATTAAATAATCTCTCATTTCTTTTAAAGGTTTATCGAAGTTTTTTAATTTCGGTGGTTCATTGTATCGTTCTTGAGTAATTAAATGAATGATTGTTTTACTGTTGTATTTTTGAATAATAATGTCTTTATTGTGTATGGTTTGTGTTTTGCAATAATTTTTACTATTGAATTTTTCATTTATTTGTTTTGCCAAACTTTTATTAAAAGCTAAATCTTTCGATATGCAATGTGCGAAAGTATTCGTTTCTGTTACATCTCCTTCTTTGAATGTAATTGTAGTTTTTGGTTTTTGTCGTGATAAATTATCGGCTATAATGTTCATTTTTCCTTGAAGGTAATTGATTTCAAAATTATATTCGTTAAGTTCAATTTTCCATCGCATTAATTTTTGGTTAGGGTTTTTCATGTTAAATAGCCACACTAAAGGTCGATGGTCAGTTTTAATTAAAAATTTTCTACCGTACAGATAGGGTCTAAAGTTTTTTATAGATTGAACAATTGCTAATTATTCTTTCTCAATAGTGCTGTAATTTTGTTCGGCACTATTTAATGTCTTTGAAAAATAAGCTACGGGCATTTCTTTTAATGAATCATTTTTTTGAAGTAATACGGCTCCAATTGCAAAGTCAGAGGCATCAGTGGTGAGAATAAATTCCTTGTTAAAATTTGGAAACTGGAGTATAGGGGATTCGCTAATTGTTTTACATTTTTCAAAACATTGTCGATAATTTTCATCATAAATATCTATTTTTGTTCCATTTTTTAGACTTGTCGTAAATGGTTTTGTTATTTTCGCAAAATTTGGTATGAACTTTCGGTACCAACCTACAGTTCCTAAAAATGATTTAATTTCCTTTTTTGTTTTTGGAATGTTTAAATTTCTAATATTTTCTACTTTTGAAGGATCTGTTTTAATACCTTCCTGTGTTATAATGTATCCTAAATATTTCGTTTGCGTTTGAAAGAATTCAGATTTATCTACTTGAATTTTTAGATTTGCATTTTTTAATTTTTCAAAAACTAATTTTATATTTTCCTCATGTTCTTTTAATGTTTTTCCAAAGATTATAATGTCATCTAAATAAACTAGACATTTTCTATTAACTAATTCTCCTAAAGCAATATTTATCATGCGTTGAAATGTGGCTGGTGCGTTTTTCAAGCCGAATGGCATACGTATATATTCATAATGGCCTGAAGGGGTGGAGAATGCAGTTTTTTCTATATCATCAGGGTGCATTTCAATCTGATGAAAACCTGAGTGTAGATCTAGTGTAGTGAAGTATTTAGAGTATCCTATATGGTCTAAAAGTGTGTCTATATTTGGAATAGGGAACTTATCATCTTTTGTCACTGAATTTAATTTTCGGAAATCTATGACCATACGAGTTTTTTGTTTGTTTGAAGCGTCTGTTTTTTTTGGGACTATCCAGATTGGACTAGACCAAGGTGAAAAGGATTTTTGAATAACTTTTTCTGCAAGTAATGTTTTTACATGTTCTTCTATATCTGTTTCATATATTTGCGGAAGTCGATAATTTTTTGTGTGAGTTGGAGTATTATCAGAAAGTATAATTTTATGTTTAAGAACACTTGTATGAGATAATGTTTCACCTTTTTTTGGAAAGAGACAGTCATACTGCTTAATAAGTTTATGTAAGCAATTTTTTTCTTCGAGGTTAAGATGTGAATCTCTGATTTCTATGTGTAGGTTTTCTACAACGTTTTTGTTTTCTCTGTATAATTTGAAAGTTTTATTTTTTATTTTTACTGTTTCTTTTGTAAAATCTAAATTTTTTTCTAAGTCTTTAAATGCTTCTACTCCTAATAAAATGTTATATTCTTTATGAAATTTAAACAAGTAACATTTTATCTTTTGTTTATTTATCATTAAATTAACATATTGTGAACAATTAGATTTTCCATTAACAGTCTTGAATGTTAGTTTTTGTGAATAAGTTTTTAATTTTAGGTTTTCTGCTAAATTTGGATCAATACAATTTATGGATGAACCAGTGTCAAATAATATAATGAATGGGTCTTGTCTAAGAACAGGTAATTTTTGTGTTATTGAAGACATTACACATTCGTAAGGTCTTCTGATTCTACATCTAAAAAAGATTCTTCAGAATTTATTTCGTCAATTGATTCGTCTAATTCATCAATTTTTTCATCTTCATTTTCTTCGATATTATAATTTTGTGTTGTTGTTTGGGCGGACATGGGTTGTGTTTGTCTTGTTTGTTGTGTCATTGGTCTTGGTTGAAAAGTTCTTTTTGTTTCATAATAATTTTGTAAATTTTTTCGAGGTGCAAACTGTTGTGGTCTTTGTGAATTGTTTTGATGAGGATAATTTTGTTGAAATTGTATTGGTTTAGATGGGAACATCTGACCAGGAAATTTTCGTGGGGGTAAATTTGTAGCAAAATTTTTATTTTCGGTTTTTAATAAAGGTGTCTAAAGTTGAATTCGTTATTTAATAACTGTTCACACTGTTCTAATGTTATAGGGTTTTTGACAACAAAAGCAGCTCTGATTGACATCGGTAAAAGACTTATAAATGTTGTTATTGCGAATTTTTGATTCCGTTTTTTGTCTCTACAGAATAATTTTTTAAGAATATTTTTGATTTATAATGAGAACATTTTTCTAAAAACATTTTTAATGTGTCTAATGAATTACTTTTAAATTTTAAATTAGCGATATCGAATAATATTGTTTCTGCAGTGGATTGATCAGTAAAATTTGTTGTGAGATGTATTTTTATGTCTTCCCATGAATCAAAATTATTTTCCGAAATTATTTCCATTGCTTTTCCTATCATTTTATTTTGAATAATTTCGAATAAGAAATTTTTTTGGATTTGTGTAACTATGATTCCATTTAAACTAAGATAAACTTTATCTACGGCTTTAATAAATCTATTTAAAATTTTTATGTTACCGTCGTATTGAGGTATCATTTCTGTTAAGGTTTTTAACTCAGACAGGTTCGTATTAGCCATGTTTAATAAGCTAGGGCGTAATTTTATTTTAATAGTATTTTGTGAAGTTATATCTTCGTTAATTTCTGAATCAGAAGATTCGGTTTTATTTGACTCTTGGTCACTAAACATATAGTTAATATATGTGTTTGGGATTGTATTGGTCCCACGATCAATGTATTACTAGTCACAGCTAGATTGATTCGTTTTGTGTAATAAAATTTATTATATTACTTACAGTGTTATCAATAATATTACGAAGAGGTGATTATGGGTCATCGTCTTCGGGTTCTGTGCGTTTCCTTTGCGTAGTTGTTTGGTGGCAAGTGTCTTCCTTTGAAAAGAAACAACGGGTGTCCTTCGTGTAGAAGATGTGATCGGCTTTTCGAACAGCAAATCTTCTATGTAGACGAACGGCTTGGACGACGTGTTGTGTCTTTGCGACCAGATGGGCACTGTTTAGCCTTTTACGTTGATTTGTAGGATTGCAAAGTGAAGAATTAATATTCACCACACAATGATTTTTTTTTCTTTGTGTTTCGATGCTAATCCTACCGACTGCGCCAATTAAATTTGAACTTCGTTTAAATTTAATAAAAAAGAAATTTTTATTTTTTATGTTACATTTGATATGTGTTACAATAGTGAAAAACCACACTGAATAGAACATGAATATAAGTTTTTATTTGCTTATATGTGTAAATATATGCTTATGCTGTAGTTTACTTAATACTCATATTGCACAGGAAACTGACAAGTGCTATATACTGACATCTAATAAAATAAGAGTGATAATGATGAAATAAGAGTTACAGCCATACATAATTCGCGCCACTATCCATCTCATTTACCCACTTCGTCCGACCTGGTGTGGAAGGATTCGTTAAGGGAGGTAAATTATAGGAAAAAGGCATTCTTTTTACGTTTGAGATGTGTACGTCTCTATAGGTGGGTGGTGGTGCGAAGGATGTTGCGGTCTCAGAAGTGTGTGCCGTTGTTACCGTTTCCACCGCTGTGGAGATATCACGCCCAGCAAACGGCATCTTAATATCACTACACTACAAATAGTTAAGCCGTTTCGAAATTCAGTACTGGTGATTGAAGATCACACAGAGTTACTGATCCTACCGACTGCGCCAATGTAACAATGTAACGCGCGTCTTATGAGAACTTGCACGCGTTTGGCTCCCTCTTAACTATGTGCGTGTAGTGATGTTTCTTCTTATACTCACCTGGTCGGTACGCAACTAGCTCGATTTGTTACATTATCGTCCCCTTAAGACTGAATTGCATTGAAGATGAATTCAGTCCTCATTGAATTTAGGTCGATCGCTCTAATCACTGATTTATTCTAAAAAAAATCTGCAGTGTCATGCACCGAACTTTCTTATACGCATATGGGTTAAACCACATCGTAGTTACATTATTTTTCTAATTTATAATATTTGTTCTGACCTTTGGAACACTTTTACGCTAAATATATATCTTTGAATAAATTTAAAATGTCAAACTTCAAATTATTTAAGTCTGTTTTGTTTTTTTTGATAAACTATTGACAGGCGCAGATGATACGATTTATGTAAAATTAAATGAAATATGAAGAAATTTCAAGAGCCATTTTCTTGTTTCCGGAAGCGTTTGAGAAAAAAAGTTTCAAATAAAAGTTGTACAAAATGCTGATATCTATAATTTTTACTGTAACAATTTTTCTGTAACTGCAACCGTTTTTGAGTAATTGCAGAAACTACAAAAAATGACTAGAGTAAACATGCACTTGCGGTCGGAATATTGTTTTCAAAAATAGAAGGTTTTCGTGCCAGGCATATACAAAGCTTAAGTTTAAATTTTCATAATTTTCCCTCTATGCAAAAATAGTTGGAATCGATTCAGGGAAGGTCAAAACGTATATTTCCGTTAAAATCTCGAGATCGAAATTTTTCATGATTACAATACTTACTTATACTGCGTATAAGAAAGTAAAAACGATTGTCTGTCACTCGCACTTTCACCTGACTACTGGACCACTGGCACCGAGTTGGGGATGGGGGTGGTAAGAAGAGGGAGTCCCAATTCAACGACGAGGATTAAGCTCTAGCCATTTTCTTTCGTGGGCAGTTCCTGGTGACAGAACTCCACCGTGGCAATCCACGATCTTCCCACTTAGATGTCCGGCTGCCTAACCAGGTCGCTAATGACTTCAGGGGTGTCGCGGGTAAGAACCAATCTGATTTTCATGTTCGTCTCTCACGGGTGGCATCGTTTTGGAATGGCATCGCAAACCAGGTCGCTCACTTGCTTCTTGACTGCTATTTCTAGAAATAGCAGCCTAGTGAGTACCTGCGCCATTAATTCGGATTTCTGCTGGATCTTTCCCGGTTTTTGATAGAAAAACCCAGCGACGTCTTGGAATCACCAATAAGTACTTGGTCCCTTTCACCCTTGGTAGCGACCTCTATCCGGACTCCTGTCTTGATAGAGATGGATCGCCCCCCAGATAAGTTCCATATTGACTAGAGCTGCGTACCATTGTAATTTTGACCCGCCTTCCCCCGACATTTGCCAGAGGGTTCTAGTTTCCCTTCCAACGTAGCTGAGTCTTCTGTGGTGTTGCGTCTTCTCCGCTTATCTGATATTTTGGTTTCAATAAAACTGCATTTTTATCTAAAAACCATGATAACAAATGCCGGTCATCTGCATGTAATTGACCCACGTTGAATTTCTGAGTCAGCGAATAGTTTTCGGTGTGGTTGACGATGCGCGAGTCTTGCTTGCTTACCTCGCATTCAGTTTCTACTGATGCGAGCGGTATCCGGCAAACTGAGTTCGCGTTCTCAACTGCACTTCGCGTTACTACGAGACCGTGCTCTTCTAACGCGATCGGCTCATGTTCGAATGCGTCTTTCGCTGCGTGCTTATCCTGATCTTCTAAAGAGTGTACCATGTGACATGCGGGAATTGTTAAAGTTTATCGCGACCCAGGGGCGCGCCGTCCACGTGTCGAATGTGTCAGCGAACACAGGCGCCAGGAGGCCAAAAAAAAATGTATATAAATTCAAAATTCGTTATAGGTTGCGATTAAAATAATTCAATATCGCCTTATTTTATTATTATTATTATTTTAGTAACTTATTTATGATCTCAGTAATGTAACATGAATAGTTCGTATAGTCGTGTTATATCATGTATACAGTGGATTCTTCATATTAAATCGCCGATGGATATATAGACGCGGGAGCGCGCAGGCGACGCGGCGGCGGAAATTTGTCCACGCGCGAATTTACAAAATGAAGCGTTCTAACTCGTTTAGTCTTGTTAAAACATGCATTACTTGAAATCGTCTATGAATGAACAAACATATTATTTGCTTCATTCTCATTCAGCAAGCAGTACTGCACTAGTGTAGAATTTATGTACCTTGTATTTTTAAAATATTTGTGAGTGAATGTGAATTTAAGAATATCAAGAACATTAAAGGTAAGCTATTTTGCATTTAAAATAAACATACATACATAACAATACGCATTTCCCAATAGGGGTAGCGATCATGTTTGCAAAATCTAGAAAAAACATCTGCAGTGTCATGCACCGAACTTTCTTATACGCATTTGGGTTAAACCATATCCTAGTTTCATTATTTATCTAATTTATAATATTTGTTCTAACCTTTATAATGCTTTTACACCAAATATATTTCTTTGAATAAATATTAAATGTCAAACTTCAAATTATGAAAGGCTATTTTGTTAAACAATTGACAGGCGCAGTTGATACGATTTATGTAAAAATATATATAATAAGCAGAAATTTATTTTGAAGCCATTACTCTTTTTGGAAAAATAATTCAAACAAAAGTTGTGCTAAATATAAATACCTTTAATTTTTTGTTCATGAAATTTTTCTGTAACTGTAACCATTTTTGAGTAATTGCAAAAACTGCAAAAAATGAATAGAGTAAACAGGCACTTCCGCTTTGAATATTTTTTTCAAAAATAAGAGGTGCACACCCCAGGCATATCCAAATCTTAAGTTTAAAGTTTCATAATTTTAGCTTCAACCGTTTAGGCTGTAGAGAACATACACACACACACACACAACACACATACAGACGTCATTCCAAAAATAGTTGGAATCGATTCAGGGAAGGTCAAAACGTATATTTCCGTTAAAATCTCGAGATCGAAATTTTTCATGATTACAATACTTACTTATACTGCGAATAAGAAAGTAAAAAGGACGCCAAGAAGAACAAGAGAAAAATGCTCCAAGGTTAACACAGTATTTTACGAAACAAACGACCAGAACTGACCAAGATTATCCGCCAGATTCAATTCAGGAATCAATACCCGGTTGCAGTGTAGATGAATTCAAAATACCAAGTCAGCCAGGACCAACTCCCAGTGAAGATAATCAAATCGTTGAAGAAATTACCCATGTTTTTGGATCTGGGGAATATAATGAAGAGACAGGTACAGATACAATAAATAAATGTGCATTTGATGACCCAGGGCTTTGGCCGGAACCAATATCTCACATATCTAGGCAAGCTATTATAAAAACGGGTCCTAAACAAATAAAAAACTTTAATTTTCCGCGCGATTTGTTGGGTCGAAAATTTTCTGAAAGTTACTATAGGAGAAACTTACAAAATGGTGAATAATGTAATAGAAATTGGTTGATTTACTCAATTACGAAAAATAATGTTTATTGCTTTTGTTGTAAACTTTTCGAACCTTCTCAGCAAAATAGATTTATTGAGGGATTTAATGACTGGCATCATATAGTAATGTACCTGAACCGCCATGAAAAAACTTCCACTCACTTTACTAACTATAAAAAATGGACAGAGTTGCTTCTATCGTTCAAAAATTAAAATAACTACTGTTGATTATTTACAGCAAACAATATTAGACATTGAAAGTAAACGATGGTAGGTATGAAGTAATAAAGCGAATAATTTATGTAATTTGCGAGCTTTTTATGTTCCTTGCTTGTGCGAATCACAGCCTGAATCTAATTGTAAATGATGCCGCTGTCATGGAATCCCCATAACATGTTAGATTTTAAGTTATATTATTATTTGTTTTTTGTAAGTAAGAAGTCAGGTCAGAACCATTTCCCGCGTAAAATATTATTTTATTACCCTGTTTAGCTTTCACTTCAAATTCCTAAAAATAACGTCAATATTTAAAGAAAGAACACCCTTGAACCACCCCGTGGTGAATTCAAGAGAAATACATGTTTTTCTAGCCTGGCTTATTACAAGGACAGGACGGGTAGTTACCCTCCTCCCACCAATATGTAATTGCTACAAAATAAGAACCTTTTTTGAAACACACTCGCTCTCCAACTCTCAACTTGAAAACACGACTCTTCCAACATTCATTTCACAAGCTCTTAATGAATATATTTGTAAAAACTGCAATAAAGAATTATATCAATTTCGAGTAAAAGTGTATTTATTATTCAATAAAGTATTCAACGGAATCGCATCAACGTAAAATCACCCGGTGTTTGATTTTGTGCACCAAACCGCCGTCCGGCACATCCCGTAACACCGCTCATATATCAACGAACCATGAAACAGTAAATTTTTTTAATATAAGTTGTACAAGAATTATACAAATTTTTCTCAGCGTCTACTAATCGATGGAATATCTTAATCAAGCATGTTACTAATTTAACTTTAAAGCCCTTATCCGAAACACGCTGGCCATGTCAAGTAGAATTGATTTGGCCATAAAGCCTCTCTATAAATATTTACCAGAAGTTTTTAATGCATTATTTGAAATTTGAAAAAAAATAAGATTCGATGAACAATCTAAATACCAAGCAAAATGTCTGGAAGAAAAAATGTCTACATTTACATTTATTTGCTCCGTTAAAGTGTGGTATTATGATATTTTAAATCAAGTAAAATGCTTCAATCTCAAACTACAAATTTGCAACTTGCTTTGGATGCATTAAACGAACTAAATACTAAATTTTTAACTAATTATCGATCTGATGCTAGTTTTGCAGAAATTGTTGAAAGTTCCAAATGAATTGCAGAAAAGTTTGACATAGAAACTGAATTTCGTAGTGCAAGGCCATTAAGACGGCGTAAAAATTCTACTCAATTTGATTATTAACATGAATATTGATCAACTTGCTATAGTAAATCCTGAAAATTCATTCAAAGTAAATTTTTATTTCTGATCAAACTTTAATTTCGTTACAAGACAGATTTTCTTTATTAAAAGAACATCCATGGATTCATTCCAATCTTTATATTCATTAGATAATTTACAAAATAAAGAATACCTATTATCTTGCTGCAAAAAATTACAAGCGAAATTAACTCATGAAAATCAGTCCGATATTGACCAAGCAGATGATTTATGTGAAGAAATTTTACAATGTCAAATATTTATTACGAATTCAAAAAAAGATATATCCCAAATAATTCAGTATATTTATTCAAATGTTCAATAGTAGGAGTTTATCCAAATTTTACTGTAGCACTCCGTATTTTTTTTATCATTACCTGTGTCAATTGCGTCCGCGGAGCGGTCTTTTTCGAAATTAAAAATCATAAAGAGTTATTTACGCTCCACAATGGCGCAAAATAGATTATCAGATCTCGCAATAATTTCAATTGAGTCTGACATACTGGATTAACTTGATATTCATGATAGATATTATCCAAACTGTTTCTTTGCTAAAAGCTAGGAAAGTAAAATTTATTTAATGACTTATTTACATTGTTTGTATTTAATTTACCGTATAATATGTATTATGTTTATATTATAAATATTATATTTTTCATTTATTATTGTTGTTTATCTGTTTTCTTGTGTTTGTAATTTTGTATTTTAAATGAAAAAGTTTACACAGACTATTTAAATCTTTGTTTGTTTTTTATTTCAATGCGTTAAGAATATAACAAAAACAGTCATTTAAATGTCCCTAAACATAAGCCTAAAAATGATAGTATTTCAAATTAATTATTCATTATCTTTTCATTCATGACATATTACTTAAAAATGCTACCAGAGAATTAAAAATTAAAGTGTCCGAACCTATAGTTGTTAGGGGGCTCTTATCACCCAGGCATGCAAATTATTTATAATATTAGTTTTTGATACAAATGTTTTTAATTAATGGGGCGCCATCAAACATTTTGACACAGGCGCTGCATGCTCCTGGCGCGCCTCTGTCGCGACCGAACAAAATTCTCAATTTTCTGTCGTGATCTCTTCCTTCTTATCTTTGACTGAAAGGTGCCCCCTTCTGCCAAAGTCGTGCGAACCTCGGTAGGTTCGTCTTCTAACAATGGTTGATCCATCTGAGAGGTGCCCCTCACAGTCAAATCCGTGCGATCCACGAGTGTCTCGCTTTCTGGCATATTTTGATTCATCTCCTTGATAAAATCCGTGCGAACCTTGCCAGTCGAATGTGACCTGACTGAAGAGTGCCCTCCTCCATCAGATCCGTGTGAGCCATGAATGGCTCGTTTTCTGGCAACCTTTGATCCAGTTGAGAAGTGCCCTCCTCAATGAAATCCGTGCGAACACTACGCGGTTCGCTTGCCAGACGTTTTTGATCCGAGTGAAGAGCGCTCCCCTCAATCAGATCCGTGCGAACCGCAAGTGGTTCGCTATTAGCCACGTTTTTCTCCGTTTCGTGGCTCGCGTCCCTTTCCAAATCAGTCTCCCGCCGGATTCCTAACTCAGGTATCTGAATAACCTTCAGCATGCAAACGTTTAATCGTTTGCTGCCACCGTCGTTTGAATCCGCGACCCGAGGAACTAATTTTGGAAAGGCTTCCGTTAAACTGTCCGGCGTTGGGTCGCACCCGAGACAGTCTTCGCGTTTAAAAAACACTGTGGTGTCTGCGCTTGATACCCGATTTTTCTACTTGCTGATCGCGGTTTGGTGCTCTTTTTCCGTTTGCACCGGCCCCTTTGTACCGAGGGTCCGTTTTCCCGATCCCGAGGAAGTTTTATATTCGTCACGGCCCGTAATAGCCGTTTTGTGCATATCGGCTTTTGAGATTATAACTTCTCGCGATAAAACTTCCTCATAATACTCCGCGACCGGAAGGGCTTCCTCCACCGTATAAAAGTGTTTATGCTTTCGTATTTCGTTACTCAAACGCGTGTCTAAGCCGTCCAGAAATTGTTGCACTAACGCGGCTTTTCTCTTAAAATGATTTCTGATTATTGAATCTTCATCATTATCGTTACTAAGAAATAGATTCGCGGCGGTTGACTCTAATCGGAAAACGAATTTACAGTATATTTCCTCTTTCAACCGATACATTTTTACAAATTCGCGTTCTGCGACGGCGGTATCTATTTTTGTTCCAAACAATCGGATTAGCCAAGTTTTGAATGCACAAACCGTGGTCGGTCTCCTATCTGCCGGCAACGCGTAAAAACAGGACTGTGCGTCGCCCTTGAGTCTTAATTTCATTGCCGTCACGATCTGGATTTCCGACCAGTTGCAACATCCCGCGGTTGTAGCTACCCCGTCGAAAAATGATTCTAAATCCGCCCCGCGAGAATAATGTTCGATACTCTGTAATGCGTTCATTGCTGATGGGTCCGCAAAGATTGGCCCAGTATGAAGTCGCGCGCCACTATCCATCTCATTTACCCACTTCGTCCGACCTGGTATGGAAGGATTCGTTAAGGGAGGTAAATTATACGATTTTATGCAACTGTTGCTAGATAACACGTAGCTAGTTGCATTTGCTAATCGCGAATTACCTAGCTCAGCAAAACTGAACTAGGTCGGTACGCAACTAGCTCGATTTGTTACAAATCCTATGATTTAGTTCCAAAATTTCTAAATCTTATTTCCTTCATAAATTTTATGGCGCCATAATTTTATCTTTCAGAGCAGTGATATAATTCCCAATTCAAATTTTATTTTAAAAAAAATTAAATCCATCTAAATAAATTCATTTATTTTCTACATTATTTATTTTATGTTAATTATTTCTCTGGATTCACGTTCCCAGCTTCCGATTACCCAGATAGCTAGACGTGGTACTGCTTTACTAGGCAGTTGGAGACAGTCCATTGACTCTAATTTGTCCACGGCATCGAAGAATCCGGCAAGATGCTCGGCCATTTCGTCGCCGTCTTGCAAATTCTGCTGTGTGATTGTGATTACTCAAGCTCGCGTTTCAGCGTTTCAGCGTTCGTGCGTTTGCGCGACTAGCCAATCATATGTAACGATTGGAAATACGCGCGTTTCTGAACATTGTACGCGCTAAGTTGGTTTATGATGAACTTCTTGCGCCGCAGTCGCGCGTTTTTCTATCGTTTTCTCTTTCTAAAATCTGAGATGACTCTTTAGAAGAAAATGGAGGAAGTAGATGTAGTAAGTAGATAATTCTAAATTTTTTTATCCTTACATTTATAGTTATGTATTGTGACGAAGTCATTTTAAGTAAAAATGTACTCATACAAAATAGTATTAATAGTATATAATTGTCATTTATAAGTCAGCCATAGCGACGCGACTGATTAGTCGACTACGGCTCTGCGGATTCTGAGTTTATCACTCGCATTGTACAGACGTATTTACCGAAGACAGTCCGATATAAATAAAGTACTATTCATTGCTAAAAGCAAGTTCGTTATTGTATAAACAATAATTAAACCTCTCATACAGGCAAACTATATGAACAATACGTGTGAAAATAATCAAAGTGTACAGAAAAAAAAATCAATCAAAACTGAGCCTTAGGGCAAAGAAGCATAGGGAAAACCGTAGGGTAAACTTGTTTACTTCAAGGGACAGCACCCCAACAGGAACACCGTCGTCAGAGTCGTCCCTGGAAAGCTTTCCAGGCACTTTCGAGTTTTCCCACCAGGAACCTCACCCAGAGAAGGACCTCGAATCCATTTGGGAAACCATCACCCAATGGAGGAAGAAGACGTTCCTAACTCCACGAGAAACAACGTGGATCCGACGACCCCATCACTAGCAGAATAGGTAATTTCCGGGTAATTGCTTTATGCGACACCCCGAAAGCCCAGGTAAGACCTAGGAATGACAGCCCACCCCCACATGGAAGACAATTTAAACAACACATACTTAAAACCGATTACACTCCTTAACTGACCACGAAGACTTGGACACAGACCAAGACGACAAAGACATCGACAAACCACTTGGATGGTATCTTTTCATCATAATTATAGACTTCTTAATCGAATTGCTTGAAAATTTCGATTAGAAGAATAAGTTGAACAATGAAAAATGTTTCCATGGTAATATCACTCCGTTTTTTTCAAAAGCCTGTTTCGAATTTTTTCCAATTTCCTCCCATTTAAAACGTAAGAAACTGAGTTAATCTTTACAATTATGACTGCAAAACACTTTTAAATACTTATATTTACGATATTTAGATAAAATATTCATTTATTTTCAGTTTTGGCCACTTATAACTACTTCAAAAATTAAATTACCACCCTAGAAAAATTACTATCTATATAAACATGATGAATAATACCTACACTTCAAATGAAGGTAATCATTTCAAGTTATTTATATGTATTAAAGCCCCATTTTGTATATTTAATCTCCAATGGCCCCATACTACCAAAACATCCTCGTGCTATGATCAAATAAATCTGTTGAAATTAAAACAAACTATAATCATCAATTTAATTAACAAATTCGTTCTATTTCTATAACGCAGCTACTACAAACACCGCGAGATCTTCAATTTGGACAAATTTAAAAAAATTATTTTCGAGAAAGAAGACGACAAATGTGCAAAAATTATTTAAAAACTTTAAAAATTATACCACTGAGAATGCTGAAGTCGATATATCCGATGGATTAATCTTATTTGGAAACGACTGGCTAAATTGTCCGTACTATTCTGCAGATTTTATAATTTTAAGCACAATTCCATATTTTTAAAAACATTGCAAATAAAGACAGTTGTAGTTTATAAGTTTAGTGCTCAAGATTAGTATAATGGATTAGTTAAAGAAGTTTAGATATTAGTCACTTTTATGTACATAGTCATTATTATTACAATTATTTTTTATATTAATTTAATATTTACCTATATATTTTTACGAAATAAATTTATTTCGAACTACATACATGTTTTATTTCTGATATTGTTTTTACAAATTCGCGTTCTGCGGCGGCGGTATCTATTTTTCTCCCAAACAATCGGATTAGATAAGTTTTGAATGCACAAACCGTGGTCGGTCTCCTATCTGCCGGCAACGCGTAAAAACAGGACTGTGC
Organism: Nebria salina; assembly: GCA_944039245.1. Classification (NCBI taxonomy): domain Eukaryota; kingdom Metazoa; phylum Arthropoda; class Insecta; order Coleoptera; family Carabidae; genus Nebria; species Nebria salina. The sequence goes on from OX063269.1 coordinate 4,399,540, forward strand.
ATCGCCCTTGAGTCTTAATTTCATTGCCGTCACGATCTGGATTTCTGACCAGTTGCAACATCACGCGGTTGTAGCTACCCCGTCGAAAAATGATTCTAAATCCGCCCCGCGAGAATAATGTTCGATACTCTGTAATGCGTTCATTGCTGATGGGTCCGCAAAGATTGGCCCATCTCATTTACCCACTTCGTCCAACCTGGGACGTAAATTATAGGAAAAAGGCATTCTTTTTAACGTTTGAGATGTGTACGTCTCTATAGGTGGGTGGTGGTGCGAAGGATGTTGCGGTCTCAGAAGTGTGTGCCGTTGTTACCGTTTCCACCGCTGTGGAGATATCACGCCCAGCAAACGGCATCTTGATATCACTACACTACAAATAGTTAAGCCGTTTCGAAATTCAGTACTGGTGATTGAAGATCACACAGAGTTACTGATCCTACCGACTGCGCCAATGTAACAATGTAACGCGCGTCTTATGAGAACTTGCACGCTTAACTATGTGCGTGTAGTGATGTTTCTTCTTATACTCACCTGGTCGGTACGCAACTAGCTCGATTTGTTACATTATCGTCCCCTTAAGACTGAATTGCATTGAAGATGAATTCAGTCCTCATTGAATTTAGGTCGATCGCTCTAATCACTGATTTATTCTAATAAAAATCTGCAGTGTCATGCACCGAACTTTCTTATACGCATATGGGTTAAACCACATCGTAGTTACATTATTTTTCTAATTTATAATATTTGTTCTGACCTTTGGAACACTTTTACGCTAAATATATATCTTTGAATAAATTTAAAATGTCAAACTTCAAATTATTTAAGTCTGTTTTGTTTTTTTTGATAAACTATTGACAGGCGCAGATGATACGATTTATGTAAAATTAAATGAAATATGAAGAAATTTCAAGAGCCATTTTCTTGTTTCCGGAAGCGTTTGAGAAAAAAGTTTCAAATAAAAGTTGTACAAAATGCTGATATCTATAATTTTTACTGTAACAATTTTTCTGTAACTGCAACCGTTTTTGAGTAATTGCAGAAACTACAAAAAATGACTAGAGTAAACATGCACTTGCGGTCGGAATATTGTTTTCAAAAATAGAAGGTTTTCGTGCCAGGCATATACAAAGCTTAAATTTAAATTTTCATAATTTTCCCTCTATCCGTTTGGGCTGTAGAGCGCTCACATACACACAGACGGACGTCATTCCAAAAATAGTTGGAATCGATTCAGGGTAGGTCAAAACGTATATTTCCGTTAAAATCTCGAGATCAAAATTTTTCATGATTACAATACTTACTTATACTGCGTATAAGAAAGTAAAAACGATTGTCTGTCACTCGCACTTTCACCAGACTACTGGACCACTGTCACCGAGTTGGGGATGGGGGTGGTAAGAAGAGGGGGTCCCAATTCAACGACGAGGATTAAGCTCTAGCCATTTTCTTTCGCGGGCAGTTCCTGGTGACAGAACTCCACCGTGGCAATCCACGATCTTCCCACTTAGATGTCCGGCTGCCTAACCAGGTCGCTAATGACTTCAGCGGTGTCGCGGGCAAGAACCAATCTGATTTTCATGTTCGTCTCTCACGGGTGGCATCGTTTTGGAATGGCATCGCAAACCAGGTCGCTCACTTGCTTCTTGACTGCTATTTCTAGAAATAGCAGCCTAGTGAGTACCTGCGCCATTAATTCGGATTTCTGCTGGATCTTTCCCGGTTTTTGATAGAAAAACCCAGCGACGTCTTGGAATCACCAATAAGTACTTGGTCCCTTTCACCCTTGGTAGCGACCTCTATCCGGACTCCTGTCTTGATAGAGATGGATCGCCCCCCAGATAAGTTCCATATTGACTAGAGCTGCGTACCATTGTAATTTTGACCCGCCTTCCCCCGACATTTGCCAGAGGGTTCTAGTTTCCCTTACAACGTAGCTGAGTCTTCTGTGGTGTTGCGTCTTCTCCGCTTATCTGATATTTTGGTTTCAATAAAACTGCATTTTTATCTAAAAACCATGATAACAAATGCCGGTCATCTGCATGTAATTGACCCACGTTGAATTTCTGAGTCAGCGAATAGTTTTCGGTGTGGTTGACGATGCGCGAGTCTTGCTTGCTTACCTCGCATTCAGTTTCTACTGATGCGAGCGGTATCCGGCAAACTGAGTTCGCGTTCTCAACTGCACTTCGCGTTACTACGAGACCGTGCTCTTCTAACGCGATCGGCTCATGTTCGAATGCGTCTTTCGCTGCGTGCTTATCCTGATCTTCTAAAGAGTGTACCATGTGACATGCGGGAATTGTTAAAGTTTATCGCGACCCAGGGGCGCGCCGTCCACGTGTCGAATGTGTCAGCGAACACAGGCGCAGGAGGCCAAAAAAAAATGTATATAAATTCAAAATTCGTTATAGGTTGCGATTAAAATAATTCAATATCGCCTTATTTTATTATTATTTTAGTAACTTATTTATGATCTCAGTAATGTAACATGAATAGTTCGTATAGTCGTGTTATATCATGTATACAGTGGATTCTTCATATTAAATCGCCGATGGATATATAGACGCGGGAGCGCGCAGGCGACGCGGCGGCGGAAATTTGTCCACGCGCGAATTTACAAAATGAAGCGTTCTAACTCGTTTAGTCTTGTTAAAACATGCATTACTTGAAATCGCCTATGAATGAACAAACATATTATTTGCTTTATTCTCATTCAGCAAGCAGTACTGCACTAGTGTAGAATTTATGTCCCTTCTATTTTAAAAATATTTGTGAGTGAATGTGAATTTAAGAATATCAAGAACATTAAAGGTAAGCTATTTTGCATTTAAAATAAACATACATACATAACAATACGCATTTCCCAATAGGGGTAGCGATCATGTTTGCAAAATCTAGAAAAAACATCTGAAGTGTCATGCACCGAACTTTCTTATACGCATTTGGGTTAAACCATATCCTAGTTTCATTATTTATCTAATTTATAATATTTGTTCTAACCTTTATAATGCTTTTACACCAAATATATTTCTTTGAATAAATATTAAATGTCAAACTTCAAATTATGAAAGGCTATTTTGTTAAACAATTGACAGGCGCAGTTGATACGATTTATGTAAAAATATATATAATAAGCAGAAATTTATTTTGAAGCCATTACTCTTTTTGGAAAAAAAATTCAAACAAAAGTTGTGCTAAATATAAATACCTTTAATTTTTGTTCATGAAATTTTTCTGTAACTGTAGCCATTTTTGAGTAATTGCAGAAACTGCAAAAAATGAATAGAGTAAACAGGCACTTCCGCTTTGAATATTTTTTTCAAAAATAAGAGGTGCACACCCCAGGCATATCCAAATCTTAAGTTTAAAGTTTCATAATTTTAGCTTCAACCGTTTAGGCTGTAGAGAACATACACACACACACACAACACACATACAGACGTCATTTCAAAAATAGTTGGAATCGATTCAGGGAAGGTCAAAACGTATATTTCCGTTAAAATCTCGAGATCGAAATTTTTCATGATTACAATACTTACTTATACTGCGAATAAGAAAGTAAAAAGGACGCCAAGAAGAACAAGAGAAAAATGCTCCAAGGTTAACACAGTATTTTACGAAACAAACGACCAGAACTGACCAAGATTATCCGCCAGATTCAATTCAGGAATCAATACCCGGTTGCAGTGTAGATGAATTCAAAATACCAAGTCAGCCAGGACCAACTCCCAGTGAAGATAATCAAATCGTTGAAGAAATTACCCATGTTTTTGGATCTGGGGAATATAATGAAGAGACAGGTACAGATACAATAAATAAATGTGCATTTGATGACCCAGGGCTTTGGCCGGAACCAATATCTCACATATCTAGGCAAGCTATTATAAAAACGGGTCCTAAACAAATAAAAAACTTTAATTTTCCGCGCGATTTGTTGGGTCGAAAATTTTCTGAAAGTTACTATAGGAGAAACTTACAAAATGGTGAATAATGTAATAGAAATTGGTTGATTTACTCAATTACGAAAAATAATGTTTATTGCTTTTGTTGTAAACTTTTCGAACCTTCTCAGCAAAATAGATTTATTGAGGGATTTAATGACTGGCATCATATAGTAATGTACCTGAACCGCCATGAAAAAACTTCCACTCACTTTACTAACTATAAAAAATGGACAGAGTTGCTTCTATCGTTCAAAAATTAAAATAACTACTGTTGATTATTTACAGCAAACAATATTAGACATTGAAAGTAAACGATGGTAGGTATGAAGTAATAAAGCGAATAATTTATGTAATTTGCGAGCTTTTTATGTTCCTTGCTTGTGCGAATCACAGCCTGAATCTAATTGTAAATGATGCCGCTGTCATGGAATCCCCATAACATGTTAGATTTTAAGTTATATTATTATTTGTTTTTTGTAAGTAAGAAGTCAGGTCAGAACCATTTCCCGCGTAAAATATTATTTTATTACCCTGTTTAGCTTTCACTTCAAATTCCTAAAAATAACGTCAATATTTAAAGAAAGAACACCCTTGAACCACCCCGTGGTGAATTCAAGAGAAATACATGTTTTTCTAGCCTGGCTTATTACAAGGACAGGACGGGTAGTTACCCTCCTCCCACCAATATGTAATTGCTACAAAATAAGAACCTTTTTTGAAACACACTCGCTCTCCAACTCTCAACTTGAAAACACGACTCTTCCAACATTCATTTCACAAGCTCTTAATGAATATATTTGTAAAAACTGCAATAAAGAATTATATCAATTTCGAGTAAAAGTGTATTTATTATTCAATAAAGTATTCAACGGAATCGCATCAACGTAAAATCACCCGGTGTTTGATTTTGTGCACCAAACCGCCGTCCGGCACATCCCGTAACACCGCTCATATATCAACGAACCATGAAACAGTAAATTTTTTTAATATAAGTTGTACAAGAATTATACAAATTTTTCTCAGCGTCTACTAATCGATGGAATATCTTAATCAAGCATGTTACTAATTTAACTTTAAAGCCCTTATCCGAAACACGCTGGCCATGTCAAGTAGAATTGATTTGGCCATAAAGCCTCTCTATAAATATTTACCAGAAGTTTTTAATGCATTATTTGAAATTTGAAAAAAAATAAGATTCGATGAACAATCTAAATACCAAGCAAAATGTCTGGAAGAAAAAATGTCTACATTTACATTTATTTGCTCCGTTAAAGTGTGGTATTATGATATTTTAAATCAAGTAAAATGCTTCAATCTCAAACTACAAATTTGCAACTTGCTTTGGATGCATTAAACGAACTAAATACTAAATTTTTAACTAATTATCGATCTGATGCTAGTTTTGCAGAAATTGTTGAAAGTTCCAAATGAATTGCAGAAAAGTTTGACATAGAAACTGAATTTCGTAGTGCAAGGCCATTAAGACGGCGTAAAAATTCTACTCAATTTGATTATTAACATGAATATTGATCAACTTGCTATAGTAAATCCTGAAAATTCATTCAAAGTAAATTTTTATTTCTGTATAATAAATCAAACTTTAATTTCGTTACAAGACAGATTTTCTTTATTAAAAGAACATCCATGGATTCATTCCAATCTTTATATTCATTAGATAATTTACAAAATAAAGAATACCTATTATCTTGCTGCAAAAAATTACAAGCGAAATTAACTCATGAAAATCAGTCCGATATTGACCAAGCAGATGATTTATGTGAAGAAATTTTACAATGTCAAATATTTATTACGAATTCAAAAAAAGATATATCCCAAATAATTCAGTATATTTATTCAAATGTTCAATAGTAGGAGTTTATCCAAATTTTACTGTAGCACTCCGTATTTTTTTTATCATTACCTGTGTCAATTGCGTCCGCGGAGCGGTCTTTTTCGAAATTAAAAATCATAAAGAGTTATTTACGCTCCACAATGGCGCAAAATAGATTATCAGATCTCGCAATAATTTCAATTGAGTCTGACATACTGGATTAACTTGATATTCATGATAGATATTATCCAAACTGTTTCTTTGCTAAAAGCTAGGAAAGTAAAATTTATTTAATGACTTATTTACATTGTTTGTATTTAATTTACCGTATAATATGTATTATGTTTATATTATAAATATTATATTTTTCATTTATTATTGTTGTTTATCTGTTTTCTTGTGTTTGTAATTTTGTATTTTAAATGAAAAAGTTTACACAGACTATTTAAATCTTTGTTTGTTTTTTATTTCAATGCGTTAAGAATATAACAAAAACAGTCATTTAAATGTCCCTAAACATAAGCCTAAAAATGATAGTATTTCAAATTAATTATTCATTATCTTTTCATTCATGACATATTACTTAAAAATGCTACCAGAGAATTAAAAATTAAAGTGTCCGAACCTATAGTTGTTGGGGGGCTCTTATCACCCAGGCATGCAAATTATTTATAATATTAGTTTTTGATACAAATGTTTTTAATTAATGGGGCGCCATCAAACATTTTGACACAGGCGCTGCATGCTCCTGGCGCGCCTCTGTCGCGACCGAACAAAATTCTCAATTTTCTGTCGTGATCTCTTCCTTCTTATCTTTGACTGAAAGGTGCCCCCTTCTGCCAAAGTCGTGCGAACCTCGGTAGGTTCGTCTTCTAACAATGGTTGATCCATCTGAGAGGTGCCCCTCACAGTCAAATCCGTGCGATCCACGAGTGTCTCGCTTTCTGGCATATTTTGATTCATCTCCTTGATAAAATCCGTGCGAACCTTGCCAGTCGAATGTGACCTGACTGAAGAGTGCCCTCCTCCATCAGATCCGTGTGAGCCATGAATGGCTCGTTTTCTGGCAACCTTTGATCCAGTTGAGAAGTGCCCTCCTCAATGAAATCCGTGCGAACACTACGCGGTTCGCTTGCCAGACGTTTTTGATCCGAGTGAAGAGCGCTCCCCTCAATCAGATCCGTGCGAACCGCAAGTGGTTCGCTATTAGCCACGTTTTTCTCCGTTTCGTGGCTCGCGTTCCTCTCAGGTATCTGAATAACCTTCAGCATGCAAACGTTTAATCGTTTGCTGCCACCGTCGTTTGAATTCGCGACCCGAGGAACTAATTTTGGAAAGGCTTCCGTTAAACTGTCCGGCGTTGGGTCGCACCCGAGACAGTCTTCGCGTTTAAAAGACACTGTGGTGTCTGCGCTTGATACCCGATTTTTCTACTTGCTGATCGCGGTTTGGTGCTCTTTTTCCGTTTGCACCGGCCCCTTTGTACCGAGGGTCCGTTTTCCCGATCCCGAGGAAGTTTTATATTCGTCACGGCCCGTAATAGCCGTTTTGTGCATATCGGCTTTTGAGATTATAACTTCTCGCGATAAAACTTCCTCATAATACTCCGCGACCGGAAGGGCTTCCTCCACCGTATAAAAGTGTTTATGCTTTCGTATTTCGTTACTCAAACGCGTGTCTAAGCCGTCCAGAAATTGTTGTACTAACGCGGCTTCTCTCTTAAAATGATTTCTGATTATTGAATCTTCATCATTATCGTTACTAAGAAATAGATTCGCGGCGGTTGACTCTAATCGGAAAACGAATTTACAGTATATTTCCTCTTTCAACCGATACATTTTTACAAATTCGCGTTCTGCGACGGCGGTATCTATTTTTCTTCCAAACAATCGGATTAGCCAAGTTTTGAATGCACAAACCGTGGTCGGTCTCCTATCTGCCGGCAACGCGTAAAAACAGTAGGGCTATTCTGAGTCTCTCAATCAAAAATATTGAGTTGAGATCTTATCTATCAATGACGTCACATTAATGAATGCGCATTTGAAATCTTTAGGGAATTTCGTGATCTAAAGTTCTCATTATTTCTATTTATGTTACCACGTCTTGTACTGGTATTCTAATTTCTATTAAAAATTGTGTTTTAATTGCTGTTGTTATTTGGTAAGTATGTTTTACTTATTGTATTTGTGTTGAACTATTCATTTGATAAATTTGTTGATTATTGTTAAAGATTTGTGTTTTTTACATAAAAGCAGTGTGAATAATCACACGATATTACTTCTGCGTACCATACCGCAACAATATGTTTTATTTTTTGTTTAGTTCGTGAGAAAATGGAAGGAAAGCAAAAAATGACGACCAAAGTCACGGTAGAGCAGAAGGAAAGGCTAACCAATTTCATGGAATTGAACAGTGCTTTCGCTAGAGGCAAACTTTCGGGAATAGAAGGAAAGTCAAAATTCTCAAGCGAGCATCACAAATCTTAAAAATATTAAATTTAGTTTTCAATTATTGTACATTTAGTATTAATATTTATTAAATAAAAACATACTATTTGGACATTCAAACTGTGGTAACCTTTTCTATTTACAAACGCATGTTCGTTTTGTGCTTCTGTCTGTTTTACAATTGCAATATGTGTGCCATCAATTATTTCAACTGTATTATGGACATGAAATGTGGCTTCAAAGCTAAATAGAGTTTTGATTAAATGCATAGACCGACAAGCGTAATTAAAAAAAAAACCTGTTCTTCAATTCTGCGTTCTGCGTCATTTCTGGGGAAATGTATCCAAGTTTTCATACAATGCCTTACTAATGCCGTAGACACCTCTTTCAAACACCTACTGACCATTGGCTGGCTAATGCAGGCTAACAAATTATTTCCTATACCCCTCTGATAGCTGCCAACGGCAAACAAATTCAATGCTGCTAAAATCTAAAAAAAAGATGATTTATACAGTAATAAAACATTTTTAGTATATATAAATATATCGAACTCACTCGTAAATGGTTCGGAATTCTTGTTGGATTTATACCAGCTCCTTGTTGCATGTGAGGGCTTAATGTATCAATTACATAAATACATGGCTCCTTATTCAAACGATAATTACTGATAAATTCTTTATCACTAACCGAAAAAGGATCTTGGATGTCTCGTACGTGTCTTCTAAACAAACGATCTTCTTCTATCCGTTCTTCCTCTTCTAAATCTTCGAGAACCCGAAGTTCTTCGTATACTAAAGCCATTATTATTAACAAGTTATAATACAAAAAACGATTGAAGAATTTGTTTCTTTAGAATAATCTGCAAAAAACGTGTGGTTATTAATGCTGCATAAAACAGCGGAACAAATAAATAATATATTAAAAAGATTAAAATTTATTTTTCGAAAAATCTCTGCAAAAAAACAAAAGTGATTATTACTGCTGCAACTAAATATAAGAAAACGATTAAGATTTTTTAGAGTAATGTCTGCAAAAAATATGTGAGGCTATTAATGCAGTATAAAATAGCGGAAAAACCAACTATTTAAACAAACGTCAAAATCTCAAACAGTTTTTTAAATCTCACCACCTCTCGAGCATGCGAGATGTATTGCCCGCAAATTGAGATTTATTTGAAATCCATGACGTCATGACTTGTGTACAAAACGTTGCCAATAGATGGCCATAGCGTTTTTGAGCGAGATTTTGGACTCAGAATAGCCCTACAGGACTGTGCGTCGCCCTTGAGTCTTAATTTCATTGCCGTCACGATCTGGATTTCCGACCAGTTGCAACATCCCGCGGTTGTAGCTACCCCGTCGAAAAATGATTCTAAATCCGCCCCGCGAGAATAATGTTCGATACTCTGTAATGCGTTCATTGCTGATGGGTCCGCAAAGATTGGCCCAGTATGAAGTCGCGCGCCACTATCCATCTCATTTACCCACTTCGTCCGACCTGGTATGGAAGGATTCGTTAAGGGAGGTAAATTATACGATTTTATGCAACTATTGCTAGATAACACGTAGCTAGTTGCATTTGCTAATCGCGAATTACCTAGCTCAGCAAAACTGAACTAGGTCGGTACGCAACTAGCTCGATTTGTTACAAATCCTATGATTTAGTTCCAAAATTTCTAAATCCTATTTCCTTCATAAATTTTATGGCGCCATAATTTTATCTTTCAGAGCAGTGATATAATTCCCAATTCAAATTTTATTTTAAAAAAAATTAAATCCATCTAAATAAATTCATTTATTTTCTACATTATTTATTTTATGTTAATTATTTCTCTGGATTCACGTTCCCAGCTTCCGATTACCCAGATAGCTAGACGTGGTACTGCTTTACTAGGCAGTTGGAGACAGTCCATTGACTCTAATTTGTCCACGGCATCGAAGAATCCGGCAAGATGCTCGGCCATTTCGTCGCCGTCTTGCAAATTCTGCTGTGTGATTGTGATTACTCAAGCTCGCGTTTCAGCGTTTCAGCGTTCGTGCGTTTGCGCGACTAGCCAATCATATGTAACGATTGGAAATACGCGCGTTTCTGAACATTGTACGCGCTAAGTTGGTTTATGATGAACTTCTTGCGCCGCAGTCGCGCGTTTTTCTATCGTTTTCTCTTTCTAAAATCTGAGATGACTCTTTAGAAGAAAATGGAGGAAGTAGATGTAGTAAGTAGATAATTCTAAATTTTTTTATCCTTACATTTATAGTTATGTATTGTGACGAAGTCATTTTAAGTAAAAATGTACTCATACAAAATAGTATTAATAGTATATAATTGTCATTTATAAGTCAGCCATAGCGACGCGACTGATTAGTCGACTACGGCTCTGCGGATTCTGAGTTTATCACTCGCATTGTACAGGCGTATTTACCGAAGACAGTCCGATATAAATAAAGTACTATTCATTGCTAAAAGCAAGTTCGTTATTGTATAAACAATAATTAAACCTCTCATACAGGCAAACTATATGAACAATACGTGTGAAAATAATCAAAGTGTACAGAAAAAAAAATCAATCAAAACTGAGCCTTAGGGCAAAGAAGCATAGGGAAAACCGTAGGGTTAACTTGTTTACTTCAAGGGACAGCACCCCAACAGGAACACCGTCGTCAGAGTCGTCCCTGGAAAGCTTTCCAGGCACTTTCGACTTTTCCCACCAGGAACCTCACCCAGAGAAGGACCTCGAATCCATTTGGGAAACCATCACCCAATGGAGGAAGAAGACGTTCCTAACTCCACGAGAAACAACGTGGATCCGACGACCCCATCACTAGCAGAATAGGTAATTTCCGGGTAATTGCTTTATTCGATTACACTCCTTAACTGACCACGAAGACTTGGACACAGACCAAGACGACAAAGACATCGACAAACCACTTGGATGGTATCTTTTCATCATAATTATAGACTTCCTAATCGAATTGCTTGAAAATTTCGATTAGAAGAATAAGTTGAACAATGAAAAATGTTTCCATGGTAATATCACTCCGTTTTTTTCAATAGCCTGTTTCGAATTTTTTCCAATTTCCTCCCATTTAAAACGTAATAAACTGAGTTAATCTTTACAATTATGACTGCAAAACACTTTTAAATACTTATATTTACGATATTTAGATAAAATATTCATTTATTTTCAGTTTTGGCCACTTATAACTACTTCAAAAATTAAATTACCACCCTAGAAAAATTACTATCTATATAAACATGATGAATAATACCTACACTTCAAATGAAGGTAATCATTTCAAGTTATTTATATGTATTAAAGCCCCATTTTGTATATTTAATCTCCAATGGCCCCATACTACCAAAACATCCTCGTGCTATGATCAAATAAATCTGTTGAAATTAAAACAAACTATAATCATCAATTTAATTAACAAATTCGTTCTATTTCTATAACGCAGCTACTACAAACACCGCGAGATCTTCAATTTGGACAAATTTAAAAAAATTATTTTCGAGAAAGAAGACGACAAATGTGCAAAAATTATTTAAAAACTTTAAAAATTATACCACTGAGAATGCTGAAGTCGATATATCCGATGGATTAATCTTATTTGGAAACGACTGGCTAAATTGTCCGTACTATTCTGCAGATTTTATAATTTTAAGCACAATTCCATATTTTTAAAAACATTGCAAATAAAGACAGTTGTAGTTTATAAGTTTAGTGCTCAAGATTAGTATAAAGGATTAGTTAAAGAAGTTTAGATATTAGTCACTTTTATGTACATAGTCATTATTATTACAATTATTTTTTATATTAATTTAATATTTACCTATATATTTTTACGAAATAAATTTATTTCGAACTACATACATGTTTTATTTCTGATATTGTTTTTACAAATTCGCGTTCTGCGGCGGCGGTATCTATTTTTCTCCCAAACAATCGGATTAGCCAAGTTTTGAATGCACAAACCGTGGTCGGTCTCCTATCTGCCGGCAACGCGTAAAAACAGGACTGTGCGTCGCCCTTGAGTCTTAATTTCATTGCCGTCACGATCTGGATTTCCGACCAGTTGCAACATCCCGCGGTTGTATCTACCCCGTCGAAAAATGATTCTAAATCCGCCCCGCGAGAATAATGTTCGATACTCTGTAATGCGTTCATTGCTGATGGGTCCGCAAAGATTGGCCCAGTATGAAGTCGCGCGAATTAAATTTGAACTTCGTTTAAATTTAATAAAAAAGAAATTTTTATTTTTTATGTTACATTTGATATGTGTTACAATAGTGAAAAACCACACTGAATAGAACATGAATATAAGTTTTTATTTGCTTATATGTGTAAATATATGCTTATGCTGTAGTTTACTTAATACTCATATTGCACAGGAAACTGACAAGTGCTATATGCTGACATCTAATAAAATGAGAGTGATAATGATGAAATAAGAGTTACAGCCATACATAATTCCTCCCCATCAAGATTTCATCATAATTGCTCTAATGTGTTTATTTCTACGTCTTTCTTAATTTTATTATTACAAATATAACATTTTCTTTTTATTATTAACTTGACTATAAAAATACTTATAATTAATAATATTAAAGCATAGATTATAAAGATGTGGTTGTTGTTTTCTGTTAGGTCCAAAATTTTAAATACTTTTGGTTTGATAAAAGTATTATTATATTTTTGTATTTTAAATAAGTTTAATTCACTTGTTAAATTTACTTTATTTTCCTTAATAACCAAATCTTTAAACTCTATTTCTTTATTTTCTTGATTGATTATTTTAAATATATTTTGATTAATTTTACAATCTTCGCTTAATTCTACTTTGAATATTCCTATAATATTTTCTTGAATGTTTTTATTCTTGCAATTTATTTTTATTTTTTGTTTTTCTGGACTTATAATAATTAAACTATTAGTATTTGAGATTCTTTCAAAGCTATTAGGGGTTTTCAATATATGATATTTACATTCATCAATCTTTTGTTTTGAAATTATTTGAGTCAAGCATTTATTTAAAGTGAAATATTGTGAAGTACATAGGTAAACATTATTGTTAATACAGTTATCAATAAGGAAATAATTATTATTTTGGATAAAGTAAAGACTTTGAATTTCATTAATCATTATTAAGTTGCTATTTAATTTTGTGGGTATAGGTGTTATTTGGAATAAGGAGTATGTTTCTTTACTAAATATTGGGATTGTAATTAGGATATGTAGTATTTGTTTGTTTAATTGACAATGAGTCTCTATCAATTCATTATATTCGAAAATGTTCTCGTCCATTTGCTGTAGACTACCTAGTGATATTACTGTAGTGTCGAGTTTATGTAATGAGCAGAAAGTTAATGTATTTTCCAATTGTTTCACTAAATTATTTAAATTTGAAATGAATAATGTTAACTGATTAAATTTCTGATTAATATGTATAATTTGTTTCCAACTTGCGTCTTTGCTTAAAATATCTTTTATCCAGGAAATTTCTTTGTTTAATACATTTTCGTTGTTGTCTATTTTTTCTAATTGTTTATTAAAATGGCTAGTTACATTTTTTAAGTAATAATAATTTTTGTTATTATTCTCATATATTATTCCTTCATTATTCTGAATTTCCTCAAAGAGTTTCGTATATCTCTCGTTGTCACTGTCATCTAGGTTGCCAGATATTGCTTTTATTACACTTCCTAGAGCATTAATTAAACCTCTTTTATTTCGTTTATTAGGGAATATTTTCCGTATTTGGTCTTCTAGGTCATCAAAGTTAAAATTTAGGATATTTATTTGGTTTTCAAATAAGTCTTTATGTTGTGTAGTACTTTCTTTTTGTTCTGAAATATATTTTTGAATTATTTCTTCTTTAACCCAGGGTATAATTTTAAATGGTTTGTCATTATTTTTTCCGTATAGTATTTCGTTAGGGGATAATTTGGTTATACTGTGCTTCGTGTTATTGTATGCTAAGACGGCCATTTCAATTTTTTCGGATAAGTTCTTTTTATTTAAGATTTCGTTTTGGTTTATTAGTCTTAGGTGTTCAATGATGGTAGAGTGTACTCTTTCTATACTATTACTTTTAGGATTATTTATGCATATTACATGACTTTTGATTTTATGAATTTTGAACAATTCCCTCAATATGTTATTTTTGAATTCTAAACCTGCATCTGTGATTATTTTATCTGGTATGTGATAATTTTGAAAATATTTTATTAAATGATTTAAAATGTTTTTCGCGGTTTTTTCTGGTAAATAGGATATTTGTAGCATTTTTGAAAATTGGTCATAAATTGTTAAAAATTGTTTTTTATCTAATGTTAATACATCTAAATTTACAATCTGAAATGGTTTTTCTGGTGTTGGGGTTAGATTGTCAATTGCAGGAATTGGTTTCCTATCGTATTTATTTAATTTGCATAGTTCACATCTGTTTATAAATTCGGTTATGTCTTTAATCATTTTGGGCCAGAAATATAGTTCTTTTAATGCGTTAATAGTAGCCATTATTCCTCTATGGTTTGTTATACCATTATGGTATTCACTAATTATTTCTAGCTGTTCTTCATTTTCAATATCTTCTACTAATGAATTACAGGCTATTAATTTTATGGTGTTTAAGTTGAATTTTTCTTTAATAATTTTTGATGTCTCTAAGTCTAAATTTTTTGTTTCGAACATAATTAAATATCTAATTTTGGGAACTATGTATTCTTTTAGAAAATCGAGTATGTCTTCTCGATATGTTTGATTGTTGAAATTACAAATGAATCTTTGTTTCTGATGATTAAATAGTTTCGTTATTTTAATTGTTGTTTCTAATTCATGTAATTTAAATATGATTTGGTTACTTCCTATATTTAGTCTGTCATTAGTATAGCGAATTCCATTTACAGGACTTGAGTGGTCGGAATGAATTGTATTATGATCACTTATTGATTTGGTTATGTGATTATTTTCATTTAGTTTATATATTTTCAATTGAATATTTGTGTCTCTAAATATTTTTTCTAATTTTTCATCTATTCTTTTTTTTCTGTTTCCTCTAAACCACAGTCAAAATGGGGTAAATTTATTTCATCTATCTCATTCAGAATTAAATAATCTCTCATTTCTTTTAAAGGTTTATCGAAGTTTTTTAATTTCGGTGGTTCATTGTATCGTTCTTGAGTAATTAAATGAATGATTGTTTTACTGTTGTATTTTTGAATAATAATGTCTTTATTGTGTATGGTTTGTGTTTTGCAATAATTTTTACTATTGAATTTTTCATTTATTTGCTTTGCCAAACTTTTATTAAAAGCTAAATCTTTCGATATGCAATGTGCGAAAGTATTCGTTTCTGTTACATCTCCTTCTTTGAATGTAATTGTAGTTTTTGGTTTTTGTCGTGATAAATTATCGGCTATAATGTTCATTTTTCCTTGAAGGTAATTGATTTCAAAATTATATTCGTTAAGTTCAATTTTCCATCGCATTAATTTTTGGTTAGGGTTTTTCATGTTAAATAGCCACACTAAAGGTCGATGGTCAGTTTTAATTAAAAATTTTCTACCGTACAGATAGGGTCTAAAGTTTTTTATAGATTGAACAATTGCTAATTATTCTTTCTCAATAGTGCTGTAATTTTGTTCGGCACTATTTAATGTCTTTGAAAAATAAGCTACGGGCATTTCTTTTAATGAATCATTTTTTTGAAGTAATACGGCTCCAATTGCAAAGTCAGAGGCATCAGTGGTGAGAATAAATTCCTTGTTAAAATTTGGAAACTGGAGTATAGGGGATTCGCTAATTGTTTTACATTTTTCAAAACATTGTCGATAATTTTCATCATAAATATCTATTTTTGTTCCATTTTTTAGACTTGTCGTAAATGGTTTTGTTATTTTCGCAAAATTTGGTATGAACTTTCGGTACCAACCTACAGTTCCTAAAAATGATTTAATTTCCTTTTTTGTTTTTGGAATGTTTAAATTTCTAATATTTTCTACTTTTGAAGGATCTGTTTTAATACCTTCCTGTGTTATAATGTATCCTAAATATTTCGTTTGCGTTTGAAAGAATTCAGATTTATCTACTTGAATTTTTAGATTTGCATTTTTTAATTTTTCAAAAACTAATTTTATATTTTCCTCATGTTCTTTTAATGTTTTTCCAAAGATTATAATGTCATCTAAATAAACTAGACATTTTCTATTAACTAATTCTCCTAAAGCAATATTTATCATGCGTTGAAATGTGGCTGGTGCGTTTTTCAAGCCGAATGGCATACGTATATATTCATAATGGCCTGAAGGGGTGGAGAATGCAGTTTTTTCTATATCATCAGGGTGCATTTCAATCTGATGAAAACCTGAGTGTAGATCTAGTGTAGTGAAGTATTTAGAGTATCCTAAATGGTCTAAAAGTGTGTCTATATTTGGAATAAGGAACTTATCATCTTTTGTCACTGAATTTATTTTTCGGAAATCTATGACCATACGAGTTTTTTGTTTGTTTGAAGCGTCTGTTTTTTTTGGGACTATCCAGATTGGACTAGACCAAGGTGAAAAGGATTTTTGAATAACTTTTTCTGCAAGTAATGTTTTTACATGTTCTTCTATATCTGTTTCATATATTTGCGGAAGTCGATAATTTTTTGTGTGAGTTGGAGTATTATCAGAAAGTATAATTTTATGTTTAAGAACACTTGTATGAGATAATGTTTCACCTTTTTTTGGAAAGAGACAGTCATACTGCTTAATAAGTTTATGTAAGCAATTTTTTTCTTCGAGGTTAAGATGTGAATCTCTGATTTCTATGTGTAGGTTTTCTACAACGTTTTTGTTTTCTCTGTATAATTTGAAAGTTTTATTTTTTATTTTTACTGTTTCTTTTGTAAAATCTAAATTTTTTTCTAAGTCTTTAAATGCTTCTACTCCTAATAAAATGTTATATTCTTTATGAAATTTAAACAAGTAACATTTTATCTTTTGTTTATTTATCATTAAATTAACATATTGTGAACAATTAGATTTTCCATTAACAGTCTTGAATGTTAGTTTTTGTGAATAAGTTTTCAATTTTAGGTTTTCTGCTAGATTTGGATCAATACAATTTATGGATGAACCAGTGTCAAATAATATAATGAATGGGTCTTGTCTAAGAACAGGTAATTTTTGTGTTATTGAAGACATTACACATTCGTAAGGTCTTCTGATTCTACATCTAAAAAAGATTCTTCAGAATTTATTTCGTCAATTGATTCGTCTAATTCATCAATTTTTTCATCTTCATTTTCTTCGATATTATAATTTTGTGTTGTTGTTTGGGCGGACATGGGTTGTGTTTGTCTTGTTTGTTGTGTCATTGGTCTTGGTTGAAAAGTTCTTTTTGTTTCATAATAATTTTGTAAATTTTTTCGAGGTGCAAACTGTTGTGGTCTTTGTGAATTGTTTTGATGAGGATAATTTTGTTGAAATTGTATTGGTTTAGATGGGAACATCTGACCAGGAAATTTTCGTGGGGGTAAATTTGTAGCAAAATTTTTATTTTCGGTTTTTAATAAAGGTGTCTAAAGTTGAATTCGTTATTTAATAACTGTTCACACTGTTCTAATGTTATAGGGTTTTTGACAACAAAAGCAGCTCTGATTGACATCGGTAAAAGACTTATAAATGTTGTTATTGCGAATTTTTGATTCCGTTTTTTGTCTCTACAGAATAATTTTTTAAGAATATTTTTGATTTATAATGAGAACATTTTTCTAAAAACATTTTTAATGTGTCTAATGAATTACTTTTAAATTTTAAATTAGCGATATCGAATAATATTGTTTCTGCAGTGGATTGATCAGTAAAATTTGTTGTGAGATGTATTTTTATGTCTTCCCATGAATCAAAATTATTTTCCGAAATTATTTCCATTGCTTTTCCTATCATTTTATTTTGAATAATTTCGAATAAGAAATTTTTTTGGATTTGTGTAACTATGATTCCATTTAAACTAAGATAAACTTTATCTACGGCTTTAATAAATCTATTTAAAATTTTTATGTTACCGTCGTATTGAGGTATCATTTCTGTTAAGGTTTTTAACTCAGACAGGTTCGTATTAGCCATGTTTAATAAGCTAGGGCGTAATTTTATTTTAATAGTATTTTGTGAAGTTATATCTTCGTTAATTTCTGAATCAGAAGATTCGGTTTTATTTGACTCTTGGTCACTAAACATATAGTTAATATATGTGTTTGGGATTGTATTGGTCCCACGATCAATGTATTACTAGTCACAGCTAGATTGATTCGTTTTGTGTAATAAAATTTATTATATTACTTACAGTGTTATCAATAATATTACGAAGAGGTGATTATGGGTCATCGTCTTCGGGTTCTGTGCGTTTCCTTTGCGTAGTTGTTTGGTGGCAAGTGTCTTCCTTTGAAAAGAAACAACGGGTGTCCTTCGTGTAGAAGATGTGATCGGCTTTTCGAACAGCAAATCTTCTATGTAGACGAACGGCTTGGACGACGTGTTGTGTCTTTGCGACCAGATGGGCACTGTTTAGCCTTTTACGTTGATTTGTAGGATTGCAAAGTGAAGAATTAATATTCACCACACAATGATTTTTTTTTCTTTGTGTTTCGATGCTAATCCTACCGACTGCGCCAATTAAATTTGAACTTCGTTTAAATTTAATAAAAAAGAAATTTTTATTTTTTATGTTACATTTGATATGTGTTACAATAGTGAAAAACCACACTGAATAGAACATGAATATAAGTTTTTATTTGCTTATATGTGTAAATATATGCTTATGCTGTAGTTTACTTAATACTCATATTGCACAGGAAACTGACAAGTGCTATATACTGACATCTAATAAAATAAGAGTGATAATGATGAAATAAGAGTTACAGCCATACATAATTCGCGCCACTATCCATCTCATTTACCCACTTCGTCCGACCTGGTGTGGAAGGATTCGTTAAGGGAGGTAAATTATAGGAAAAAGGCATTCTTTTTACGTTTGAGATGTGTACGTCTCTATAGGTGGGTGGTGGTGCGAAGGATGTTGCGGTCTCAGAAGTGTGTGCCGTTGTTACCGTTTCCACCGCTGTGGAGATATCACGCCCAGCAAACGGCATCTTAATATCACTACACTACAAATAGTTAAGCCGTTTCGAAATTCAGTACTGGTGATTGAAGATCACACAGAGTTACTGATCCTACCGACTGCGCCAATGTAACAATGTAACGCGCGTCTTATGAGAACTTGCACGCGTTTGGCTCCCTCTTAACTATGTGCGTGTAGTGATGTTTCTTCTTATACTCACCTGGTCGGTACGCAACTAGCTCGATTTGTTACATTATCGTCCCCTTAAGACTGAATTGCATTGAAGATGAATTCAGTCCTCATTGAATTTAGGTCGATCGCTCTAATCACTGATTTATTCTAAAAAAAATCTGCAGTGTCATGCACCGAACTTTCTTATACGCATATGGGTTAAACCACATCGTAGTTACATTATTTTTCTAATTTATAATATTTGTTCTGACCTTTGGAACACTTTTACGCTAAATATATATCTTTGAATAAATTTAAAATGTCAAACTTCAAATTATTTAAGTCTGTTTTGTTTTTTTTGATAAACTATTGACAGGCGCAGATGATACGATTTATGTAAAATTAAATGAAATATGAAGAAATTTCAAGAGCCATTTTCTTGTTTCCGGAAGCGTTTGAGAAAAAAAGTTTCAAATAAAAGTTGTACAAAATGCTGATATCTATAATTTTTACTGTAACAATTTTTCTGTAACTGCAACCGTTTTTGAGTAATTGCAGAAACTACAAAAAATGACTAGAGTAAACATGCACTTGCGGTCGGAATATTGTTTTCAAAAATAGAAGGTTTTCGTGCCAGGCATATACAAAGCTTAAGTTTAAATTTTCATAATTTTCCCTCTATGCAAAAATAGTTGGAATCGATTCAGGGAAGGTCAAAACGTATATTTCCGTTAAAATCTCGAGATCGAAATTTTTCATGATTACAATACTTACTTATACTGCGTATAAGAAAGTAAAAACGATTGTCTGTCACTCGCACTTTCACCTGACTACTGGACCACTGGCACCGAGTTGGGGATGGGGGTGGTAAGAAGAGGGAGTCCCAATTCAACGACGAGGATTAAGCTCTAGCCATTTTCTTTCGTGGGCAGTTCCTGGTGACAGAACTCCACCGTGGCAATCCACGATCTTCCCACTTAGATGTCCGGCTGCCTAACCAGGTCGCTAATGACTTCAGGGGTGTCGCGGGTAAGAACCAATCTGATTTTCATGTTCGTCTCTCACGGGTGGCATCGTTTTGGAATGGCATCGCAAACCAGGTCGCTCACTTGCTTCTTGACTGCTATTTCTAGAAATAGCAGCCTAGTGAGTACCTGCGCCATTAATTCGGATTTCTGCTGGATCTTTCCCGGTTTTTGATAGAAAAACCCAGCGACGTCTTGGAATCACCAATAAGTACTTGGTCCCTTTCACCCTTGGTAGCGACCTCTATCCGGACTCCTGTCTTGATAGAGATGGATCGCCCCCCAGATAAGTTCCATATTGACTAGAGCTGCGTACCATTGTAATTTTGACCCGCCTTCCCCCGACATTTGCCAGAGGGTTCTAGTTTCCCTTCCAACGTAGCTGAGTCTTCTGTGGTGTTGCGTCTTCTCCGCTTATCTGATATTTTGGTTTCAATAAAACTGCATTTTTATCTAAAAACCATGATAACAAATGCCGGTCATCTGCATGTAATTGACCCACGTTGAATTTCTGAGTCAGCGAATAGTTTTCGGTGTGGTTGACGATGCGCGAGTCTTGCTTGCTTACCTCGCATTCAGTTTCTACTGATGCGAGCGGTATCCGGCAAACTGAGTTCGCGTTCTCAACTGCACTTCGCGTTACTACGAGACCGTGCTCTTCTAACGCGATCGGCTCATGTTCGAATGCGTCTTTCGCTGCGTGCTTATCCTGATCTTCTAAAGAGTGTACCATGTGACATGCGGGAATTGTTAAAGTTTATCGCGACCCAGGGGCGCGCCGTCCACGTGTCGAATGTGTCAGCGAACACAGGCGCCAGGAGGCCAAAAAAAAATGTATATAAATTCAAAATTCGTTATAGGTTGCGATTAAAATAATTCAATATCGCCTTATTTTATTATTATTATTATTTTAGTAACTTATTTATGATCTCAGTAATGTAACATGAATAGTTCGTATAGTCGTGTTATATCATGTATACAGTGGACTCTTCATATTAAATCGCCGATGGATATATAGCCGCGGGATCGCGCGGGCGACGTGGCTGCGGAAATTTGTCCACGCGCGAATTTACAAAATGAAGCGTTCTAACTCGTTTAGTCTTGTTAAAACATGCATTACTTGAAATCGCCTATGAATGAACAAACATATTATTTGCTTCATTCTCCTTGAGCAAGCAGTATTGCACCAGTGTAGAATTTATGTGCCTTGTATTTTTAAAATATTTGTGAGTGAATGTGAATTTAAGAATATCAAGAACATTAAAGGTAAGCTATTTTGCATTTAAAATAAA
Organism: Nebria salina; assembly: GCA_944039245.1. NCBI lineage: Eukaryota > Metazoa > Arthropoda > Insecta > Coleoptera > Carabidae > Nebria > Nebria salina. The sequence goes on from OX063269.1 coordinate 4,421,354, forward strand.
CATACATACATAACAATACGCATTTCCCAATAGGGGTAGCGATCATGTTTGCAAAATCTAGAAAAAACATCTGAAGTGTCATGCACCGAACTTTCTTATACGCATTTGGGTTAAACCATATCCTAGTTTCATTATTTATCTAATTTATAATATTTGTTCTAACCTTTATAATGCTTTTACACCAAATATATTTCTTTGAATAAATATTAAATGTCAAACTTCAAATTATGAAAGGCTATTTTGTTAAACAATTGACAGGCGCAGTTGATACGATTTATGTAAAAATATATATAATAAGCAGAAATTTATTTTGAAGCCATTACTCTTTTTGGAAAAATAATTCAAACAAAAGTTGTGCTAAATATAAATACCTTTAATTTTTTGTTCATGAAATTTTTCTGTAACTGTAACCATTTTTGAGTAATTGCAAAAACTGCAAAAAATGAATAGAGTAAACAGGCACTTCCGCTTTGAATATTTTTTTCAAAAATAAGAGGTGCACACCCCAGGCATATCCAAATCTTAAGTTTAAAGTTTCATAATTTTAGCTTCAACCGTTTAGGCTGTAGAGAACATACACACACACACACACAACACACATACAGACGTCATTCCAAAAATAGTTGGAATCGATTCAGGGAAGGTCAAAACGTATATTTCCGTTAAAATCTCGAGATCGAAATTTTTCATGATTACAATACTTACTTATACTGCGAATAAGAAAGTAAAAAGGACGCCAAGAAGAACAAGAGAAAAATGCTCCAAGGTTAACACAGTATTTTACGAAACAAACGACCAGAACTGACCAAGATTATCCGCCAGATTCAATTCAGGAATCAATACCCGGTTGCAGTGTAGATGAATTCAAAATACCAAGTCAGCCAGGACCAACTCCCAGTGAAGATAATCAAATCGTTGAAGAAATTACCCATGTTTTTGGATCTGGGGAATATAATGAAGAGACAGGTACAGATACAATAAATAAATGTGCATTTGATGACCCAGGGCTTTGGCCGGAACCAATATCTCACATATCTAGGCAAGCTATTATAAAAACGGGTCCTAAACAAATAAAAAACTTTAATTTTCCGCGCGATTTGTTGGGTCGAAAATTTTCTGAAAGTTACTATAGGAGAAACTTACAAAATGGTGAATAATGTAATAGAAATTGGTTGATTTACTCAATTACGAAAAATAATGTTTATTGCTTTTGTTGTAAACTTTTCGAACCTTCTCAGCAAAATAGATTTATTGAGGGATTTAATGACTGGCATCATATAGTAATGTACCTGAACCGCCATGAAAAAACTTCCACTCACTTTACTAACTATAAAAAATGGACAGAGTTGCTTCTATCGTTCAAAAATTAAAATAACTACTGTTGATTATTTACAGCAAACAATATTAGACATTGAAAGTAAACGATGGTAGGTATGAAGTAATAAAGCGAATAATTTATGTAATTTGCGAGCTTTTTATGTTCCTTGCTTGTGCGAATCACAGCCTGAATCTAATTGTAAATGATGCCGCTGTCATGGAATCCCCATAACATGTTAGATTTTAAGTTATATTATTATTTGTTTTTTGTAAGTAAGAAGTCAGGTCAGAACCATTTCCCGCGTAAAATATTATTTTATTACCCTGTTTAGCTTTCACTTCAAATTCCTAAAAATAACGTCAATATTTAAAGAAAGAACACCCTTGAACCACCCCGTGGTGAATTCAAGAGAAATACATGTTTTTCTAGCCTGGCTTATTACAAGGACAGGACGGGTAGTTACCCTCCTCCCACCAATATGTAATTGCTACAAAATAAGAACCTTTTTTGAAACACACTCGCTCTCCAACTCTCAACTTGAAAACACGACTCTTCCAACATTCATTTCACAAGCTCTTAATGAATATATTTGTAAAAACTGCAATAAAGAATTATATCAATTTCGAGTAAAAGTGTATTTATTATTCAATAAAGTATTCAACGGAATCGCATCAACGTAAAATCACCCGGTGTTTGATTTTGTGCACCAAACCGCCGTCCGGCACATCCCGTAACACCGCTCATATATCAACGAACCATGAAACAGTAAATTTTTTTAATATAAGTTGTACAAGAATTATACAAATTTTTCTCAGCGTCTACTAATCGATGGAATATCTTAATCAAGCATGTTACTAATTTAACTTTAAAGCCCTTATCCGAAACACGCTGGCCATGTCAAGTAGAATTGATTTGGCCATAAAGCCTCTCTATAAATATTTACCAGAAGTTTTTAATGCATTATTTGAAATTTGAAAAAAAATAAGATTCGATGAACAATCTAAATACCAAGCAAAATGTCTGGAAGAAAAAATGTCTACATTTACATTTATTTGCTCCGTTAAAGTGTGGTATTATGATATTTTAAATCAAGTAAAATGCTTCAATCTCAAACTACAAATTTGCAACTTGCTTTGGATGCATTAAACGAACTAAATACTAAATTTTTAACTAATTATCGATCTGATGCTAGTTTTGCAGAAATTGTTGAAAGTTCCAAATGAATTGCAGAAAAGTTTGACATAGAAACTGAATTTCGTAGTGCAAGGCCATTAAGACGGCGTAAAAATTCTACTCAATTTGATTATTAACATGAATATTGATCAACTTGCTATAGTAAATCCTGAAAATTCATTCAAAGTAAATTTTTATTTCTGTATAATAAATCAAACTTTAATTTCGTTACAAGACAGATTTTCTTTATTAAAAGAACATCCATGGATTCATTCCAATCTTTATATTCATTAGATAATTTACAAAATAAAGAATACCTATTATCTTGCTGCAAAAAATTACAAGCGAAATTAACTCATGAAAATCAGTCCGATATTGACCAAGCAGATGATTTATGTGAAGAAATTTTACAATGTCAAATATTTATTACGAATTCAAAAAAAGATATATCCCAAATAATTCAGTATATTTATTCAAATGTTCAATAGTAGGAGTTTATCCAAATTTTACTGTAGCACTCCGTATTTTTTTTATCATTACCTGTGTCAATTGCGTCCGCGGAGCGGTCTTTTTCGAAATTAAAAATCATAAAGAGTTATTTACGCTCCACAATGGCGCAAAATAGATTATCAGATCTCGCAATAATTTCAATTGAGTCTGACATACTGGATTAACTTGATATTCATGATAGATATTATCCAAACTGTTTCTTTGCTAAAAGCTAGGAAAGTAAAATTTATTTAATGACTTATTTACATTGTTTGTATTTAATTTACCGTATAATATGTATTATGTTTATATTATAAATATTATATTTTTCATTTATTATTGTTGTTTATCTGTTTTCTTGTGTTTGTAATTTTGTATTTTAAATGAAAAAGTTTACACAGACTATTTAAATCTTTGTTTGTTTTTTATTTCAATGCGTTAAGAATATAACAAAAACAGTCATTTAAATGTCCCTAAACATAAGCCTAAAAATGATAGTATTTCAAATTAATTATTCATTATCTTTTCATTCATGACATATTACTTAAAAATGCTACCAGAGAATTAAAAATTAAAGTGTCCGAACCTATAGTTGTTGGGGGGCTCTTATCACCCAGGCATGCAAATTATTTATAATATTAGTTTTTGATACAAATGTTTTTAATTAATGGGGCGCCATCAAACATTTTGACACAGGCGCTGCATGCTCCTGGCGCGCCTCTGTCGCGACCGAACAAAATTCTCAATTTTCTGTCGTGATCTCTTCCTTCTTATCTTTGACTGAAAGGTGCCCCCTTCTGCCAAAGTCGTGCGAACCTCGGTAGGTTCGTCTTCTAACAATGGTTGATCCATCTGAGAGGTGCCCCTCACAGTCAAATCCGTGCGATCCACGAGTGTCTCGCTTTCTGGCATATTTTGATTCATCTCCTTGATAAAATCCGTGCGAACCTTGCCAGTCGAATGTGACCTGACTGAAGAGTGCCCTCCTCCATCAGATCCGTGTGAGCCATGAATGGCTCGTTTTCTGGCAACCTTTGATCCAGTTGAGAAGTGCCCTCCTCAATGAAATCCGTGCGAACACTACGCGGTTCGCTTGCCAGACGTTTTTGATCCGAGTGAAGAGCGCTCCCCTCAATCAGATCCGTGCGAACCGCAAGTGGTTCGCTATTAGCCACGTTTTTCTCCGTTTCGTGGCTCGCGTTCCTCTCAGGTATCTGAATAACCTTCAGCATGCAAACGTTTAATCGTTTGCTGCCACCGTCGTTTGAATCCGCGACCCGAGGAACTAATTTTGGAAAGGCTTCCGTTAAACTGTCCGGCGTTGGGTCGCACCCGAGACAGTCTTCGCGTTTAAAAGACACTGTGGTGTCTGCGCTTGATACCCGATTTTTCTACTTGCTGATCGCGGTTTGGTGCTCTTTTTCCGTTTGCACCGGCCCCTTTGTACCGAGGGTCCGTTTTCCCGATCCCGAGGAAGTTTTATATTCGTCACGGCCCGTAATAGCCGTTTTGTGCATATCGGCTTTTGAGATTATAACTTCTCACGATAAAACTTCCTCATAATACTCCGCGACCGGAAGGGCTTCCTCCACCGTATAAAAGTGTTTATGCTTTCGTATTTCGTTACTCAAACGCGTGTCTAAGCCGTCCAGAAATTGTTGTACTAACGCGGCTTCTCTCTTAAAATGATTTCTGATTATTGAATCTTCATCATTATCGTTACTAAGAAATAGATTCGCGGCGGTTGACTCTAATCGGAAAACGAATTTACAGTATATTTCCTCTTTCAACCGATACATTTTTACAAATTCGCGTTCTGCGACGGCGGTATCTATTTTTCTCCCAAACAATCGGATTAGCCAAGTTTTGAATGCACAAACCGTGGTCCTTCTCTTATCTGCCGGCAACGCGTAAAAACAGGACTGTGCGTCGCCCTTGAGTCTTAATTTCATTGCCGTCACGATCTGGATTTCCGACCAGTTGCAACATCCCGCGGTTGTAGCTACCCCGTCGAAAAATGATTCTAAATCCGCCCCGCGAGAATAATGTTCGATACTCTGTAATGCGTTCATTGCTGATGGGTCCGCAAAGATTGGCCCAGTATGAAGTCGCGCGCCACTATCCATCTCATTTACCCACTTCGTCCGACCTGGTGTGGAAGGATTCGTTAAGGGAGGTAAAATATAGGAAAAAGGCATTCTTTTTACGTTTGAGATGTGTAACTATGTGCGTGTAGTGATGTTTCTTCTTATACTCACCTGGTGGTTAGCTTTTAGGTGAAGTCTTTTAATACACACTTTAAGGTCCAGACTGGGGTTAGCTCGTTAGAGATTAAATTGGTTCATCAATAAATAACAATTATTTGTTGTAGAAAATGTAAAAATCCAAACAAACGCAGCATATTTCGCATGGTCGCGCATGTGCAGAGGCGCATTTAACATAAACGCATACTGTATGTGGGTGTGTGTGTGTGTGTGTGTGTGTGCGTGCGTGTGTGTGTGTGTCTGTATGTGTGTGTGTGTGTGTGTTTGTGTGTGTGTGTGTATGTGTGTATGTTCTCTACAGCCTGAACGTTTGAAGCTAAAATTATGAAACTTTAAACTTAAGATTTTCATATGCCTGAGGTGTGCACCTCCTAATTTTGAAAAATATATTCAAAGCGGAAGTGCCTGTTTACACTTTTTTTGCATTTTTTTGCAATTTTTGCAATACTCAAAAATGGTTACAGTTACAGAAAAATTGCATGAGCAAAAATTAAAGGTATTTCTATTTAGCACAACTTTTGTTTGTATATATTTTCCAAAAAGAGTACTGTTTTCAAAATAAAATTTTGCTTATTATATATATTTTTACATAAATCGTTTCATCTGCGCCTGTCAATTGTTTAACAAAATAGACTTAAATAATCTGAAGTTTGACATTTTATATTTATTATAAGAAATATATTTACTGTAAAAGCGATCTAAAGGTTAGAACAAATATTATAAATTAGAAAAATAATGTAACTACGATATGGTTTAACCCATATGCGTATAAGAAAGTTCGGTGCATGACACTGCAGATGTTTTATTAAAGATGTTCGTAATTGCATAAACACTATAACATAAAGGTTATTTTATTGCCCCTAACATATTCATTTTTTTCATTAATTCATCGACAAATGCAAGTGTAATGTCTCAAAATAAATGAGCCGCAGATTCTGGCCATAAGGTTAACATGTCTCTCAGCGTTGAATGTGAACAAATTCGAACCCCGCGTCTTTGGTCACATGCTTACTTTTTTTGCCTATAGAGTTGTGACAGCGAGAGAGATACAATGCTTCCCCTTCTCCAAATTCAAAATCTAACAGATTTGACAGATTGAGCTTAGAGATATTACCACCACCAGCGCTCACAGCAGCTAGTCGCTGTTCCTTGAGCTAGTCTGAACTGAAGGGTAAAATATTTGAATTTTCATTTGTAAATAACTTTTTATTTCAACGCTTAACAAAACCAAAAGTAATTCTATATCATAAACACATCCTTGGCTTGTGTGGTGGCAATGCAATGTTTTGCAAAATTCTTCCGCTTTACTCTCTAAATTCTGCTCGTACCACAATTACTTCACTTTTCGGCCATTTACGCAATGCTAATATCTCATATTGCTATACCCCGGTTTTGAAAAAGTGAAAAGGGAAGCTAAAATGTACTCTTTTCAATTTCGCATCTCTATTGATTTCGAATTTAGACAAATCTAGAAAATAAAAAATCTCAATATCAACTCAAACTTCTAGTAGTGGGATCTTCTTGATATATAGCCCTTTACGATGCCCTATGAATATGGTTACCAAAACAACTTAAATTGCGTGTTTTGTCCAGGAAAACTTTTTTCTTAAAGGAAAATTGTAAATTACAATCTTATAGCAGAGTAAACATCATAATTTATTTATAATGTATTACTATCTAATATTAAATATATTGTGCTTCTACATAATTATCTTTTGGGAATTCATGCGTTTTTACACTTTTGACATCCATGAAACACATTATGGTACAGGGCTACTGAGCACTTACTCGTCTTTTCATTTATAAAATCTAATTTATAATTAAAAATTGACAAAACTAGATGTTAGGTGGTATGTGTGACGCTGCAAATATGGAAAAAGGAAAATGCTGTTCATTGAATAAAAATCCTGAATTACAATATGTAAGTCGTTATTGACTTGACCTTTATTTCATTTGAGTAATATCAAAAACTTCCAAGTATAAATGAATAATTATTTATTCTCAAAATAAATACCATAAGTAAATACCTTTTTACGGACTATATCACTGAACAATATCTTCAATAATTAATTAAACATGAATACCATGGCAGGAATACTTCGAATGCAATCTTCAACCGCGTTTTATTTTATTTGTATCTGCATTTTTATAAATTTCTTTTCTGTTACAAATAAAAATATTTTGAAAAAAAAAACATATTTCTATATACACGGAACAATAAAGTTCGTATAAATCACAATAGAATAATAATATTAATAACTTAAAACTAACGAGTTATTTAAATAATAAAGGAAGAAAAGTTTACTTAAACTAAAACAATTTGCACATTATTCGCCTTACTAAAATTAGCATGTGATTAATTATATTTACATTAACATGCATCTACAAAATAACCTAATGACTTTCATTTATGTTTTACTTTTAAGGTTTCTTAAATTTTTTTTGTTTTTGTTACTTTTACTGTTTATTTAGTTTTTATTAGCGCATTCATGCATTCTTGAGCACTTTTCTATCGAAGAACATTGATTCATCGAGACTTAAAATGATTGAAAAACAAGCATAGTTTCACGTTGTCATTCATTCAACATTATTACTGTTTATATGATGTTTTATCGAGTGAGTACATGTATTATTTATTTGTGTTTATAATTAGTAGTTTATTTTGCACTGACTGGTTTTGAAATTAGTGCCGGTTTTAGCACTAGTTAAGTGCTAATCAGTGCAAGTTTTTTTTTTTGGCAGGAGTTTTATGTGTATTCTTAGCAGTAGTTTATAATTTTATAATATAAATTTTACAAACGTTACGCTTAAAACGGAATGTGATCAAATTACAATATTTGTGCAGCACAATTATTTATGTGTTACACTTACAACGAGGTTTTTAATCATTGTTTAAGCAGGCTAACTGAATTATATTTTATTAGTAATTTCGAGCAAAATAAATTGACAGAAATTATATTACGCATTTTTAAAATACTTAAACCGTGATCGAAAACCTCGTCTTGAATATGATAAATATACACAGATATAATAAATGTAGAGTAATTTGGAATGTGTGAAGCAAATTTTACATTTTTTATATATTCTTGAAAAAATGTTCGATGTTTTTTTTTTCTTGTTTAGGACACGATTTGACAACTATAATTATTTAATAATAACATCTAACATTATTGACTGTGTAAACGACCTTGTTTGGATGTGGGGCCTGATGTTTTGGGAACAGCACCAACAATTCGAACACGCTGCTGCTGCGCATGTCGGTTATCACTGAACTGAGGGGGCGGGGCTAAAACAACTGCTTCCGGGGCATGGCCGGTACTGGGACCGCCTTCGAACTCTGGCGGTGGTGGCACGAAAATATCTTCCTTCTCGTCTGCGTCAGCTTCGATCGGGGGCGGCAACTGGGCTAGAGATACTGCGTTTCTTGATAGCACACTCATTTGTGATCGTTGGTTTGTGGTTGTTTGGTTTTTTGGTGATGGTAGCGTCATTGAGGAATGATCTGAACCGGATAATCGGTCGTCGAATGCTGTTGGTGGACCTACAGGGATTTCTTGGTCAGAACTAACTCCGGAGGAACTGTTGTCGCAGTCTTCTGCGACGGCTTCTGCAGCGGCTTTTTGCTGTTGTTTGAGGAGGAAATCGTTGGGGTATGATTTTGAGGATTTTAGTTGCGTTCGGACTTTTTGGATTTCGTCCACGCTAAAACTATGTTGCATTGAGCCGCTTCCAGAACTACTGCCACTGAAAGGAATAAAAATCATTAAAATTAGTGATATTAATTCGACTTAACTAAACAATTAATAATACACAATAGCTAGAAAATTAAATAATATTGAATTCAATTATAGTATGGCTATCATAAATTTTAAGCACGCAGTTTTAAGCACAAAAAAGGTGTTATTCTGAGCGTATGAAAAATATCAATCTGATTTCGAGATTTAAATAAATTCCTAATGACCCTTACCTTGTATTACTATTCCCACTAGTCTCAACTGGCTGTGTAGAAATATTCAACCTTGCAACTGCTTTCTCCATTTCCTTATTCTCTCTTTCTTCCTCACTTTCCATTTCAGACTCACTCAAGCTATAATCGGGTTCGGGGATAGGAGGTGGGGCACCCACTTGTTGGGGCATTTGCAGTCCCCCAGGATTACTGTTTATGACACGTTTCTTTCGTTCGCGAATACCCGCGGTTGAATGTGAACGAGATGCACGAATAGGTTGCGCGTACGGGTTTGAACCAGACGATTTTGGTAATGTGGCGGTGGTTGATGGAGGTTTGAACGAAGAGGCGTTAGTCCTCAAACTGTGTGATTTTCGCACTTGCGGCCGTGCTGAATGAGAGGGGAGACTTCGTGATCGGTAACCAACTGTTTTCATATCTTCTGGCGAAGCGTAGAGTTTGGCACTAGCCGCTGGTCGAAAACTGGACATTACACCTTCGTCATGGCTCATCAACATTGGTTCACCTAGATTGAAAAATTATTGAAATGTAGTACTGTTATGGAAATGAAAAATTTTTTTTGAAAATATAGAGGCCTGTATATCACAACGACCATTGTTGTGAATCTATGAACAGTTGAACAATCAAATTAGAATAACCAAAACTAGATTTAGATTCTTAGATTGCTTATGAAAACTAAACATGCGTGTCGTATGATGAGTCTAGGCAAAGCTTATGAAATAAGATCGCATAATTTTCATTGTTTTTGTATGTTTGTCTATGTTTATAGTTTAATTATCTAAATATAATTTATGTAGTTGAAATTACCTTTATTATTTATACTATCATACTCCGATTTGCTACCACGAGATACGTCAACTTTTACGACTTGCCCAATAGGTGGTGGTGGAGGAGGGTGAGACGGTGGCGGCAATTGACTTGCTCGAATTGCCCCCAATAGCGTCACATCTTCTTGACTTCGGTGTCCTTTTGTTGTTATGGCCACAGAGTCCACATGAGCCTGTTGATTGGCTAGATCTGGAGTGGAATGGAAGTCTCGATGTAGTTCTCCATTTCGTTTGAATGAATTAAAGAAGCGGACTCTCGTACTTGACTATATATAAAGAAAAATAAATTAGAAGAGTTACAATTATTTTTATAGCAAAAAATTGCGTCATATTTATTCTAGCATTAGCTTACTTTTCCTTTACTGCGTTTCATCTCAGCAACACTTGCGTATACTTTTCCACTTTTGGCCGGCGATAATGTGTTTGACCCTGACTGGAAATGTGATGTGGTCATCATGTGTCCGCCAGATTTAACAGAGCCATCTTGTTGTCGCTGAAATAGTTCTTCGAGTTCAGCGGCTGTGATGCGACTGGAAGTTGGTCGCGCTCGGATTGATGCGGTCCTTGGTTGCACTGGAGTAGAGGTACAAGTGCCTCCTGGTGTTAGCTGTTGGTGGATAGACTCTGCCGAGCTTGATTTAGCTGTGGTGATGTCGTCGATTTCATCTTTTTCACCACCACCCTCTTCAAGAAAAGAACAAATTTAAATAAATTATTAACAAATAATTTTTCATAAATGCCTAATATTAGACAAAACTTACCAAGTCCAGCGACCATCGATTTTGCTCTAGCCCTTCCGACACTTAGTGTAGTCTTTGGGTCTCTTCTAGGAGGTAAAGGAGCTCTAGCTTTGCTCAATGTGCCTAAGTTGCCTGATTGGCTATTAGTTAATTTTCGAGGCAACGTAGCACATTGTCGATTAAGTGGAACTTCTAGTACACCGGCCGGTAGGGCAGCTGCAGATTTGCTCGTCGGTAACATACCAGGAATCTGTGGCAAACCCAATGAGACCACAGTCATCGAGACGAGATCACCTGACTTTCGAATCAAATCCACAACGTGCTCATGAGACGCAGAAGTTACGTCTTCACCATTTATCTGTAATGACAAAATTAAATATAACAAAAAGATACAAAAAATATATGATCTTGCCAATAACTAAATTTCGACTTACTTCGAGTAAAAAATCGCCTTTTTTCAACCCTGACATATCAGCGACTCCTCCTTTGTCAACATCATCCAAATATTGGAGAGCTGGACATTTTTCTGAGGGAGTAAGTTCCATGAGAGGCGAAGTTGCCTTAGCTCCACGCAGAATAAATCCAAATCCTTTTCTAGCTCGATGCAAGACAACAGTACGTGGCTCGGCTGGAAGTCTACGGAATAGAAACAAAAATCATTTTAAATTTTATATATGTTTACGAAACGACAAATGTTTTCAAATAAAAATTTATACTGCATGAAATATGTGAGATGAATAAAGCCTATTTAGGTTTGTTTCAAATAAAAATGTCTTACGTTTTTTTGACTCTAGGAGCAGTAGCAAAATGTTTAGTTATAGTTTCTCGACGACCAACAACACGGCTAGGAGGTCTACTCGGTGGCCGTGCTGTGATCATCATAGGTGGTTGTATTCCATGTCTTAGTCTAACTTCCTGGACACATTGTGCGGGGAATAATCCCGAATGTGCACCAGGTCCTCTTAAGGTGCCTTCTAGAAGCCCACAGTCTGTAGCACCCGTTACTGCAAAAAAAAAAACATCGATAATTTTCATAAATTTGGTTTCAAAATAAGAACAATAAGTTTTAAACCTTAGGGAAAACATTATAAATTATGAAATAAAATACAGGGAGGGATTTTATGTAAGTACCTTCTATAATATCGCCTTCACTTATACGTAAATGTCCTTGGAGATTCGGGGAATAGTTTTCTATGCATACAACTGTGGTCCCTGGCATGGATAATGAGCAGTTGGTAGTGTCAGAGTTCGCCGTTCCAACCCCAGAACTATCCGATACAATGTCGCTAGTATCGCCCAGGCTCTTGTCTGCAACACCGAGCGCCAGCACTGCGTCAGAACAAGCGAATCATACACATACATTCTCAAGTTTTTAATTTATATTAAAATTTATGCAAATATTATTATTTACTATTTAAAATTTATTTCTTTAATAAAATAAGTAGTTATTATAATGGTTTGCAATACATCTCAGTTAAACAAAATTCCTTATGTAAAAGCCAATTCTATCAATGCTTAATCGAAGCTTTAAAAAAATCACATAAATTAGCGTAGACATATTTAGTTTTACAATTTTCAGAATGGATCCAATCCAAGATCCAAATGAGAAATATTGCTGCTATTATGATCCTAAGAGTAAATATTTAAATCTAACACATAGGCATTCAAATGTAAAAATTCAGCTTTAAAATACATTTAATTATATAAATAAATGCAAAACAATGATGCACATCTAATAGTTATCATGCAAGAATTGGAATTTTAACATATATAATAATAAACTTGTGGTGATGAAATCAATTTTAAAAACCTATATGAAGAGAATAATGATTGATCATATGTTTGTGGTAACATTCGAATTTTCGAAACTAAAAACAATCTAATTAAAAGTTCTACTAACTGACGCTATACGCAATGTACGGTGTGCTAGCATCGCTTGAATAAAGAAGTGGTCATTCTAGTTCAACTTACTGCTACCAGAGCTACGTACTGTGCGATATCATCGCTCGAGTTTCAAAGATGTAACAGTTAGGGCCGCCTGATTGTAGAATATTGTTTAATTTGCCAATGGTTAAATTACAAATAAAAAATTGTATTTTTATAAAATTGGAAACTTGAATGTAGTATCGAATATTCGAAAGTAATTTCATGTTTTCATATGTGTCTCATGTGTTTGATATGAAAAACAAGTCATACCTGTAACGATACTTGCTGTGTCTGTTTCGTGGCCGTGTGGTGCGCTGCCATCGCTCATACTCGAACTGGCTGAACTGAAGGGGGCAGAGGAACGGTCACTGGGACATGGGGATGGGGGTAACGTAAGACAGCGTTCAGAGGGTGCCCGGGGTAACCAGCCAATACCTGATCGACGCTTCGGATTGAAACTCGGCGGACCGCGAAATGGGACTGGAATAATCATCAATCAATTCACACACTCAATCCAACACAAACAAAACAAAAACATTTACCCATTTTACTCTCGCAAAACAAAGCACTAAAATGTTTCAAATAAACATTAAACATATTCGATATACGTTAAAAAGGGTTATTAGTTAAATTTTTGATACAGCTATGAAATTAAATGTAGTTTGCAAGGTTGTTTAATTATTAAGTATTATTTTTGTTATTAAAATGCATATATAATAAAATTTTGCGCATCAACCAATACTAGGAACTAAAAATTGTCTCGGAAAGATTTTATAATGTTGAAAGATCTAAGCAATTTAATAAAATTTACAACTGCAGCACCTCTATTCGTCACAATATAAATATAATAAAAAATATTACGTATCTAGGAGATAGAATATGTTCGTATTAAATGATTCAGATATGCCCCTTTAAATGCTATACTATGCTTTATCAAAGTATATATTATGTAAATAAAAAGATAAACATTTTTTACGGGTTACTAATTTAAAATAATATTTTAATAAATCATACAAGGAAAAACTAAATAATAAAATTAAAATTCAACTTTTATATACACAGCAAAGTACGTTTTTACACATAATTTTATTACACATAAATACTATAAGTTATACACACATACATTTACACAAATTTGGGTTACATTACGACTGATATCTGTTAAAAAAGTTGTAAAGTTATTGTTAACTTTTACACACCTACAAAATACACACAGAAAAAAACAATAAATGGTACTTTTGTTATGTGATGTGTTTGCATATTGTGTTCATATGTACAAATAATATGTTTACATAAAAACATTAATTTACATAAAGCATACCATCACCACAAGGTTCATTCCGTTGCAATGCATGCAAAATTATACGTAATAAAACTAGGTATCTTCAATAAAATAGAACCGATTGATAGTATATAAATAATATTTATACCCACGTTTAGAAATAGTCATAAGTAAATAATATAAAAACTTACGATTGCGGAAAAACGTAGCTTTTTTATTGAACCGATTTCTCATTTCGGGAACGATATCTTTGCACCAGATATTACGTAGTTTGTTTATGTCAGACTCTGAGAGTCCCATAATACTTGACTGCGGCATTTTAGTACTAAATTTGCACCAAGTTTACTCTATAACGCACAGGCACTAACTAAACTACTTTAACTAACATTGGTACCTGAATTCTAAAGGGATTACATCAAGATTGGCAATTAGAACACTTCTAGAATAAACCTGGGATTCTTCAGAAAGGATTAACATATTACCGTTATTTTCGCTTATCGAAATTTAATTTTGAGCATATATAGTTATCTTAAATATAGACACTTTAGACTAATGTTTTATTTTATAAATCTATAAATATTATATCTAATTTAATAAAAAATTCAACAACGATTATTAATTCAATTTACAAATATTTAAAAAATCAATCGGTTTATTATAATTATTTTTAATATATAATATATTGAGAGAAAATAAAAATATAAACGGAATTCCTACTTAATTTTTCTGTATTAATAATAATAATAAAACGAATTGAAAAGATCTAGATCTAAAACCTATACATAGGCTGTAATGTAACATTCCAACATCATGCATTTAATATAAGCCAAGACACAAACTCCACTCCAAACAGAAATTGACAGCATTCCGACTTACCGACATCTTCACTCCGGTAATTTTGGATGAGGTCAGATAGTTCCAAGTTCCCCGCAATAACAGCGACCTGGTATGGCGTTTGGTTGGCGTAATTTAACGCATTACGATCGCAACCCCGAAAGAGTAGTTGCCTTGCGCAAGTCTCTTGCCCGTTTACAGCACACATATGTAATGGCGTATTCCCAGATGCGTTACGTGCGTTCATGTCAGCACCATAGAAGAGTAGATGCTCTAAATGTTGTCGCAATCCATTTTTGCAAGCCTAGAATTAACGAAAATAATCTTATAATCCAAGAATATATATTTTTATTGGACAAAATATATATGATTTGAAATTTAATTTTTAAAGAAGAGATATCAAAAGTCGTAAAGTTTTGTTTTTGAGTTATGGTTGTTTGAGTTTGACCTATTTCTTTAAGTATTGATTTTCTATCAAATGTTGATGCAAAATGTAATATTTTATTACTTACTTGATGTACTTCATGCCATCCTTGTAAATCTTGGGCTCCGATGATTGAGTGGTCATGGAGCAGGGTTTCTGTAACCATTGCATTTGCGGTGCAAGTTACAGAAAGGTATAGAGGCGTTAGCCCTTTCGCATCTTTATAATTCGGAGATGCACCTAATTCTAATAGTGTCTTAACGGCTTCTAATGAATTCCTCTCTACGGCACGATGCATGGCGGTTGAACCATCTCTTGTACGATAGTCTGAAATATTATTTAATTTATTAATATATTATTATTAATGTAGTAACTATTTTTTAATCAGAATAAAAAATATGGATATATTAAAATAAACGCGAAATTATTGTCATAGTTTTGATCGAGTTTATAAGCATTGGTGTGGCTTCTTTTTAAAGTTATCGCAATATATATTTATTTAGTTTGTGTACCTAAAAGTGCACCACCATTTACTAAAGCGATGAGAACTTTGGCGGGTTTCTTAATCCCTGTCGCTAGGGTGAGCGGTGTTTCGCCCGAGTCCTGACAGTGAAAATTGGGATCCAATCCTTTTGAGCACATTTTCGTGATCTTCTCTACTTGGCCGTTGGTCACGTAGTCGAGCAATCGCCTCAAATTTGCACGCGTGTGCAACGATTTCAACTGCTTCTCGTCTAGTGACATCATCTTGTACACCCTTCGTTTGTACTTGAGCTAAGAGAGAGAGAGAGAGAGAGAGAAAAAGCATTGATGAAACATATTAATGATTTATATCCTGGTAAAAACCATTTCTATATTTATTGGTAAAACATAATATTAATTACTGTTTTATAACAAGCCAATCCTAATTTAGCAATTATATAAAATTTATGAAACCCTCGTACGAAGTAATTATTAATATTATACAATCTACAAGGTATTAAATCGAATTGTGAACAAGAGAACAAATTGTTGATCACGCTTGCCCTGTCAGCTTTTAAATGGGTAATAATTTATAACTATAGTGTAATTTCAGCGTCCGAGAAGGCGTTGTACACTACGAAGTTACGAACAATTCCATTATTTCGTTTCACGCGATTTATCGAACAAAAATTACATGATCCTTGATCTCTCTACACATGTTGTTTATTCTAAAACCTAGCGCAGCATCCCACGTAAATCTATCGCTGTCTGCGTTGGGCTGTACCCTTTCAATTTGCCATACTTGATGATTTTACGTTTCTGCTAACTTGGTTATTGAGCAAAAATTATTTCCGTAAATTGATTGAGATTCGCGATTTGATTATCTGGTGATGCAATCAGAGCTAAACTTTGATTTGGGTTTTAATCGAGAAATTTTTAGTTTATTTCCGCATTTTCTTATAGATTATTAGGAAATACTTTTATATATAAGTGGTTATTTACGTTATGTGAATTTTCTTATTGCGATTTTATGTTTAATCATAAAAATAATTAAATATTTATATTATATGTTCTATTGTGTTATTTATATATGTTTGTACAATTCTCATGTAGTGACGTTAGTCTAATTAATTTTTTTAAATATATTTTTATATAAATATAAACAATATTATTTAACAACTAGTATTTAAAAAAAACGAGTGAGTGGCGGCACTCATGATTGAAGATTTATTCATATGTATGTATACGTATGTATATATCGGTATATGTATCTGTATGTATCTGTATGTATCTGTATGTATCTGTATGTATCTTTATGTATCTGTATGTATCTGTATGTATCTGCAGGTATCTGTAGGTATCTGTAGGTATCTGCAGGTATCTGTATGTATCTGTATGTATCTGCATGTATCTGTATGAATCTGTATGAATCTGTATGAATCTGTATGTGACGGTATGTATCTTTATGTATGTATTAAAGGTCAGGTTTGATAAAATAGAATGACTTACCTCTAAGTATCCAACAGGTCCATTGAATGGGTAATCGCCAAGCCTGCGTTCTTCGTCCAAGAACTTGCCGGCTTTGCCATTGACTGGCGGACTGAACAGACCATAGTTGAAGCTCTCCTTCAGCTCCTGAGGGAACCACAATACAATCATTAGTGAACTATAGTAACTCTCAGCAAACAAACGGGATTCGCTCTGCTCTCGTTTCATGTTATAATCACACCATCAACATATGTAGATATATTATCATTAAATAAATAATAATAGGTTACCGTGGCTGGTAACAATTAAAATACAGGAAGATGCGCTAATAATGCGAACAAGCAGACCATATTAGTAATATTAAACATGCGCAAATGAAATATTCATATACATACATACATACATATGTATATATAAGAGAGGCTTTTGTCATTGTAAGTAAAGTTTTGATCGTGACTGTAAAATATTTAAATAGACGCTGATTATCAATGAATAAGAGTAGCTTAATTTTTATCTTTTACAACAATTCTATCTTATAATTAAATAAATAATAAAAATGACCCATTATATTATATAATATAATAAATAAACGTTGGCTATGCGTTATCTTATGAACAACTGGTTTTACCACACACATACATATATACAGAATATTTTCAAACTAGAATATGCAAATTATTTTAAGTACTTTGAGTTATCTTGGAACATATTTTATAACCATGTATTAACATGTTAATTACTGATAATATAAAGTAAATAAATTAATAAAAACCTAATAGGCAAATTTCCATTCTATATTAAACTGACTATTAATAAAATGGCAATCTATTTTCTATCTAGAAGCCACTGTTAAACCTCGATATACGTATGTATATTATACATCACCATATAACGACACCATACCAACTACGGCGCGATCAACCTTTATTTCATATAAATCATATGTAGCATTCACATTGTCACCCAGTAAACACTTTGTTACATGTAATATTACCGGGAACATGTAATGCAAAATTTACCATGAACATATTACATATCTGTTATATTACAAAATTTTAGCATAAACGATACATATTTGTTACATTGCGAGGCTTAACATGAACATATTATGTCTCTAACATGTTGATAAGACATTACATGAATATGTTATGTCTTTGTTATGTTATGGAGACATACCAATATATTAGGTATCTGTTAAATATTTCCAGAATTAACTTACGCTTTTTTATTTTCTTATACTTTCTTATACGAAGTAATATTGTAATCGAGTCTCACTACTTTCTCTCTCTCTCCTTCTCCCTCTCTCTTCCCTCCCTCTCTCTGTGTGGAAAAGATACTGTTTATAAGAAAATAGTTATTGAAATTTGTTCTCATTTTATTTATTTTAACATGTTACTTCTTTGTTATGGAGACATATTTTTGTTATATTATGGAGATATACTGATAATATATTTGGTGTCCCTTATGTGTGCAGACTTAATGTGAACATGTTATGTTATGAAGATATAACAAGAATATATTTCATATCATGTGTTTGCAGGCTTAGCATGGACATGTTATGACTCTGATATGTTGTTGGGATATTACATGTGACTTAATGCTGGCTAGGGTGTTTAGTTCGGTGTTTGTATCGTTTCCGACTGGAGTGAAATGAAAATTTTCACTTGTTGGCAAGTTGTTGAAGTATAAGTAATTTTTATTTCTCGTTCATCGACATTTTTCTATATGAACTGACATATAAAAGGGAAAAAAATTAAGAAACATGGTAGACAGCAAAAAGGGGCTAGCGCGTAATTCTATCAAATGAAAACGTGCGTCTTCGGGCGTTTTTCAAGGGTTTGGTTGCCATAGCAACCGCCAGCTAAAATCATTCTATTTCATGTAACATACCAAATAACAGACGCTGCTATTGCGGATTTTCGTAACATTTACCATCTCTGAGATAGAAAATACCGACACACACACACACACACACACATACACACATACACACATACACACATACACACATACACACATACACACATACACACATACACACATACACACATACACACATACACACATACACACATACACACATACACACATACACACATACACACATACACACATACACACATACACACATACACACATACACACATACACACATACACACATACACACATACACACATACACACATACACACATACACACATACACACATACACACATACACACATACACACATACACACATACACACATACACACATACACACATACACACATACACACATACACACACACATACACACACACACACAAACACACACACAAACACACACACAAACACACACACACACACGCACACACGCACACACGCACACACGCACACACGCACACACGCACACACGCACACACACACACACGCACACACGCACACGCACACACGCACACACGCACACACGCACACACACGCACACACGCACACACGCACACACGCACACACGCACACACGCACACACGCACACACGCACACACGCACACACGCACACACGCACACACGCACACACGCACACACACACACACAAATGTATGTAAAATTTTGCATAGCACAATCTTTGTTTTATTTATTTATAAATAAATAAAAATAACATGAAGATATAATATAATACCCTTGGATGGAAACAATCGCTAAATCGATCGCAATCTTACAGTAATAAAACAAAAACAATCGATATGTTTTTATCGTCCGAGCGAAGGACATGAATATTTTCACTGTCAAAGATGAATAGTAAAGCTTGTAGCAGACGCGTCCGCGTTGCCACGATTCAACGGCTTATTTTTTGCGTTTCGTGATGTAAATCAAAGTGTAAACTGTTATACAACGCTCGGCCGATGCAAATTAGGTAAAAATGATCGCGTGCTGCTGCAACCATGGTGGTCAATCGGTTCCGTTATCGTCTAATACAAGCCTTATATTTTTCATATACATATATACATATAGATACAGTGTGTAGGAGTATGTATGTGTGTATAGATGTTGTCTTGGGGCGGATTCCTTCATAGGTCAACGGTCACCCTGCCCTACCTTGCCTACAGACACCCCACAACCATGGGCGGCCCACTAGAAAATATACAGATTTATAGGGTGCAATTTTTGACCACAAAAAAAAAAAATAATTGCTTCATTTCTTTTAAACTCGAGTTTCAAACGAGCAATTTATTGCACGAACATTTTAATTTTTTTTTAAAATGGCAAGCGATATTTTAAAATTGGGTTTATGGAAAAATTTAAACTAAAGATTCTATATTATTGTTATTCGTATGACAAAAAAAAATTTAGTGTACTTTGGTTAAAATATAATTATATTTTTAATAATGATGCGTTACTTTATATACATTTGTAGAACGACAAAATTATATTTACAACATTATATATAAATATTAATAACTAATTCCGTTATTTATTTAATCAACATCTTTGTCAAAATTCCTTAAAACACGAATTATATAATTTCTATTGATTGGCTGATTGATTTATTAAAGGTTTGAATTTGTATAACATAACTAGCATGATGCAATATTTACAGAAAAAATAGCATAAATTACATCCATTTTTGGACTAGTATTGCTAATATATGAATCATATTTATATTTAAATCTATTGCGAGGATTCGTAAAGAAAATAAACTTATACTAAAGTAATACTAAATTTACATCCTCTTTTAATTCATTTTTTAATCAAATTTAGTCTAGGTCTAAAATTAAAAGCTTGACTATGAATGCGGTGGTATATGTTCAATATTTATTTAATTAATAATAACTTCATCCAAAATTTCTCTCTCTCTCTCTCTCTTCTTCCTTAACTTTACACTTTAAACATACTAACTGTAACATGATTTATAAGATCTGTGAAGAATTCGAAATTCTAATACGGACTTCTAGCGATAAAATTGAGAACTAACGCATGACGGCAATTGCAAATTAAAAACAGCTGTTTTCATTTATAAGGAATTTCTATAATAATGTAAGAAGATGTACTATTCTACATTTTTTTTAATACCAACAATGTTTTTTTTCCCAAAAAACAACGAAATAAAAAAACTGTTGTAATGTGCCTTCACGCACTTCAAGTTGATTTATCAATAAAGCCAAAGTACGTGTTTTATATAATGGTTTGCAATTTTGTTAAATTATAATTTTGGATATATTGATAACTACAACTTATGACAAACGAAGGTCAAATTTTTCTGTCCTTTGTTTGGTAATACCAAAAAAACTATAGGTTTGTTCCAACTAATATGAGAAATGGTTTCAGATCGCTTCGAAACTGCATGGCTCATGCGCATTCGTTCCATTGGAACGAATACGCATGCGTCGTATTCAAACCGACTTTAGTTGGAACAAATCGTATATGTGTGTTGAGAACCATGACACACATAGAGCTTGAGGTACGAGTGAACATTTATAATAAACCGCATATTTAATATTTATACGAATTATGGAAAAGTGTCTTAGATTAAAAATATAAATAATAAAGTGGAGAGTTGCAGCGTTATTAAATTGCATATTTTAGCAACCAAGTCAGCAAACTAGCGAATTACACACGTTCAAGTCATTTAAAATTAATGTTACTAATTTAAAATCCATGTTCAACCATTTCTTATAATTATAAATAAATAATGTAGCAACTAGGTGCTCCTGAAAATAAGAACGCCACTGACTTAAAGTACCTATATAAGATTCGAGTGCGATGACCAATAAAATACTAGTACCAAACGTGAAGTTTGTAAAACAATGATTTACACATATATGCACACACATCGGCATTCTTAACGCAAACAATAACCTCATACACATAATAAATTATTTACCAACAATGAACTTGTACATTTTCCTGCCGCCGGCATCACAATAGAAAATCGCGCGGAATTCTACAGGGCCGCTAGTAACAAGATTGTTTGAATAAGGTAACGATATAGCATTGATGACCCAATTTACTTGTATGTAACGCGCGTTGCCAACTCAGGCGTATATAATTTAGATTTAAGCGTGAATGTAAGTTCTTACTAAACACAATGCGGTTTTTTTTTTTGGGTTTTTGATTTATTGAAGAGAGGTAAGCGTCATTTATAAAGCTTATGCAATTTGAATTTACTTTAAATATTTATACGGTTTTTGTTGAATATAATAAAGATGTATTGTTCTGAATATTGTGGACGATTTTTACAGGACATTAAGCAAATTCGAGCACATATTTTATTCAAAAGCAATTTTTCATTTTAAGCTTTGCGTTATTTATTTTACGACCAGAATAAATTTTACCTAAATGTACTAAAATTAGTCTAATGCCAACACACCAGGGAATGAATATATTGTTGGTTTAGTGTGCTAAATTATAGAATATGTTTTATTAGTTTATAAACATTATTTATTACTTTCTTATATGAACATTTTCTAAAGTCTGTTTTGTATGTCCGAAATTATGAAGTATAATTTACGATTTTTATTAAATTTAGTACTTTACTTTATTCAATTTTTGTTTATTTTGTGAGTTAAGTTTAAAATATACTAATTTAGTTCTAAAAAATAAGAAAACAATTATTGGAAATTACTTCCGGTTTACGCTATTTTATTTAAGTAGGTTTCGAAACAAAAAGTAATAATTTATTTAAACGCCATATCGAAATAGATTGATACAATTATTAATTTTTTTTCCATACATACAAACAGACATCATTCAAATAATCGTCACTACAATACTTTCTTCTCACTTCGATTAAGAAAGTAAAAATTTACTTCCGGTTGATAGATTCTAATCAAAAATATGTTTTAAGGGATATACGAATTTTTAATATTTGTAACTCAACTATAGCGAAAATATTTCTGTTGAAATTTTTCTTAGACATTTTTTAATGATCTCAATATTTGTATACTACGTATAAGTATGGCAAAAGTGAGTCTTTAGTGAAGGAAATGATATAATATCCTCAAAGAACTAAATTGCATCAAAGGTCACTTTTATGCCAACACAATTTCGATTTAAGTAATTTAATCGTAATAATCAAAATTAGCAATAAATAATAATTTATTTAATAGCAGGAGTGCCGTTTTAGTGCGTTAATCAGCTTATGATTCACGTTCAAAAAATGAAAATTAAATTTATTATAACATAAATTTAAGTTCCATTTACACAGCACGGCCGTAAGTAAAGATGAACAAAGCAGCTACAGGATTGTAAAATTTCGCACTTAAATTTACGCGAACTATAAACGCATACGTACTTATATATATATATATATATATATATATATATATATATATATATATATATATATATATATATATATATATGTACATACATACATACATACATATATATATATATATATATAAATATATATATATATATATATATATATATATATATATATATATATATATATATATATATATATTGTTGTTTATTGATGGATGTTAAATGTTTCCTTCAAAAAGAACACACAAAAAAAAAAAAAAAATCACTTTCTTGACCTTGGTGGTCTTACACGCAACCGGTAAAAAATCAAATCCTCTCCTCACACACCAGGACCGTAACACAATGGTTTTTGAGTGGGCACAAATGGGCGGCAGAAAAATGTGTGCCCTTTGGCAAGGTTGCTGCTATAAACAATAGTGTTTAACATTTTTTACTGTAATTTGTAATAATTTATCACAGTCATACATACTGGCATTATATCTGCAGTTATATATGACTTAAATGCATTGCTACGTGAAATATGATTTTCAATTTTTAGTAGCGTTTTTATTATACACGTAAAAAGCGCATAAGTAACTTCAGAAGAAGAAAAACTGGCGAGTATTTGCAATTCTTAGAACAACAACGTGGAATATGTTTATAGTAAATGTTTGTGTTTCAGTTGCAAAGCGCGTTTTGCTGTGCTGTGCTGTGATGTGGGGTTCCCATAAGCCTCAACGCTACAACTAGAACCAACAGAGGATCTTCTCTTAGCTTCTAGAGACGACATGCATATGTTCTGCGAGCTGACCGCATGCACACGAATCGCCACAGAACAAAAACGAACAAACAGAACAAACATATTTGTGAACTGTGCTTGGCTAGTGCAACGATTATGCAAACTCTGCCAGGCTCATGGTGTCACTTGTGGCCTTTCAAATTCACAAAGTATCAAACATCTTCAACTCTACTACTGCACTTTAATTATTTTCTATCGATCCTTAATTTTATTATTTAAGATTACGTAAGACAGTCGCCATTATTTTTAACAGGGTTAATATCTTAAAAAATGTCATTTATTTTATGTAAGCTTCTTCTAATAAAAGACACTTCACTTTATTGTTTATTTATTACCCTACGAATAACATCAGAAAGCTTATCTAGACTTTTTTTTTAATACTAAATACGTTTTACGACAATCTTTAATTATATTAAAACGCGTGAATTTTATTACAAACTGTTTTAAAATAAACTAATACTCGATTTGACTTAAATTAAATTTTAAGATTTTTGATTCTTTGTGAAGTGAAACTCTCAAGGATCGCAATTAACTAAATCTAACACCATGAAAGTAAAAACATAAATAGCAGCATTTCTTTTTTTTTAATAAAATACCTACCCGATACCAGTTGGCCACCTGGTGGTAAAATTGGTCACGTGTCGTGCGAAGCACCACCACAAGAACAAGAACACAATAATTGAATATTAGAGAAAATACACGAGACACTAGCGTACTTTGACGGCATTCATTTACACTAAAATCACACACGTCACACCTTGTTCTAAATCTACTAAAAGTGCAATACCAAAATGCCCAATGATACTCGTTTTGTGCATAACATTACATTTGGAGGACTATTTGGCGGCATTATGGTATCACAGCTTCTACTAAATACTCATTAGTTAAACCTAGCTTAAACTAGTGGGTTTAGTGTATATTAACCTACAGTTAAAGTGAGATTAGTGACGTCAAAGCTAAGTGTTATTTTACAAGCAATAAGGTATATTTTTTTTATACAATCGTTACATAATCTAAATATCTTCATATACGAAATTCAGTAGTTTTATTGTTAAATATCACCATTGGCAATTAGATTAGCGATTTATTTTTAATTTTTACAAGATAAATAATTCAAGTAGTGTTTAAACAATACGCGTAACTATTAATAATTCTTTCTAATCGAAATACGATCAAGATTATATTTCATAACACTTCATAGATGTAGTTCAATTATTTTGACCATTTGTATTCAAAGTTCAATAACTAACAATTAATTTTATCTTAATTTATTACGAATTATAAGAAACTATTGAGAATATATTTATTTTGTAATTACACCACAAACAATAATGTAGATCATAAATGACGCTAATATAATGTAAACAATGAAATAAATATGTTCTCAATGAATTTAAACCGATTATGAATAAATATTGATGATAAGTTGTTGCCTACCTTGGGTAACGACGCTAAACATTGTTGTTTGACGTCCCAGACGAGCTGGTCGCGCGAGAATTGCAGACATTTCTGGACGTTGAGTTCGGGGACGTGAATTTTGACCAGCTGGTAACCGTCGTCTTCGGCGCTGCCGCTGCTACCGCCGCAAGAGCTCGCGCTTCCCGGCGTGCTGCGGCGGTCACGGTCACCCATTATCATGGCTGCATCGTCCCCCATCGTTCAGGAGGATCGCGCATTTAAAATAATTCAATCACATCTGAAACAACACAAAACAAACAACACGTAAACTCACGTTGTAAATTACTCTGTAATACTGATCATTTAAATATAATATTTTGTTCTTTCTTTAAAACTGCACGCGAAGTGCCAAATTTATTTTTGATAACATGCCCTTGCTTTCGTTATAACAGGAAGAATTTGCATGGGTGTATTTTAAAATAAGTTATTTTTATTTTATCTAAATATACATTTATATGTATATAAATATGTATATACACAGCAGTAAATGAACACGCACCATTAGGGCAATGCATTTATAAAATATCCACAGTGTCTTGCGCTAAGTTTTCTTATATCTATATATGATTATATGGGAGAGATATTAGAATACAAATTTTGAACACATACACGCAATTCCAAAAAAAGTCAGACTCGATTCAGGGAAGGTCAAAAGGTATAATTCCATTAAAATTTCGAGATCAATTTTGTTTCATAATTATAATACTTACTTATTACTTCGTATAAGAAAGCAAAAATATGATTAATATGCGAAATAACAAAATAGATAAAAATAGATGTTTATCTATCAACACTTAGATCTAATCGGAATTTATCTGATGTGAATTTTAGCTATGAGAAAATGGCTCTTATTACACTGTTAAAAATCGTCTCACCGCCGAAAAGTCTTCAGTTATAGTGTAAATCATCTGGTTTCAGCGTTTCATCATAATTTATATTTCACGTAATTTTGTTTGTAACAGATATAAATATGTACTAAAGTGTGTAAAAAAATTCTTTTATTTTTAAGTGATTAAGAAACTAAAAGTGAAAATTAATTTCCATTTATTTTCTTTTCGAAGATATAATAACACATTTATGTGAAATTATTTCTTATTTTCAAATGTCTACACTGTTCTTTTTTAGAACTTATTTGCGATTGAATAATTTCTAACAGTTCAAATCAGCAAAGTTCATTTTTATTTAATATATTATAGAATAAACATTATTTAGCAAAAACACCCATAAATAAACAATTAATATAACTACTAGCTTAATTGTCCTATGGTAGGAGACTCCTTAAAATTCTGATTAAAAATAAAACATTTTTGAGTGTGTATAGTGAAAACTATCATTACGTTAATACAAAATTATATTGCGCCTATTTATTAGTGAGTTCTCCCATTGCAAAATAATAACGCTTTATCTGGTGAAATAAGAAAAGAACTTCACCGTCACAAGTGTTCATTTTTGTTTAGTACACCGATTTTGATATTCATAGCACAACCTTGAATCCATTCCGGCAATATTTTCATTTCTTTTGTAATCGTTTAGATGAAACGATGCTCGGAAAATTGCTAACGAGATTACTCCGGGACATTGTATAACAAATTGGCCGAAGCTAAAAATATCCCGAGATCATTTAAGAGACCACATTAAATATAAATTGTATTATTCTTCAACAAAAACAATATTAGAAACAACTTGCATACATACGTAGCAGACCTCGTCAGCAACCGCTATTGAAACAATCGATAAAGCAATCCTTTTTATCCTCTTAGCGTTTAAATAATTTCTATTATACCAGTATAATTCCATTTAAAATTCGATATCCCATCAAATGAGATGGATGAACTCTTCAGATTATCTTGAAGATAATCAGAAGATTCCACATTTTGTGGTAGAACTATTCATTATTTAAAAATATTAAGAATAAATCGAAATAAAATTATATTTCTCTTATATTTCCTAGCATTTATAACTAGGTTCCAACTAATACTAATAGAATGGGTTTGAAATTGTAAGACTCATGCGCATTACGCTGCGCAGTACAGTTTCAAACCGATTCCAACATTAGTTGGAACAAATTATGTATGTATTTGATTTGAATACTAAATTAAAAATTGCGTATAAGGAAGTCCATTGCGTGTAACTACAGATATTTTTTTGTAAAATGTATACATAGCATTTTGATACAAGTGGTACATAAATCTGAGTGGGTGATAAGAACTGAGTAGTAGCGTATATACTATTAGGTGTTTAATTTCTGCTCGGTTCGTATTTTTACGTAGTAGCATGTTTACCAACCATTTACAAACACTTTAATCCTTGCATGATAATGCGAACCGCCCTTTACATTTCCTGACTAGCGCATTCTCAAGTGGATTTAATTTTAGAAATATGGGTTTGAATTAACTTAAAACGCGTGCTAAGTGACTAGAAAATTTTGCTCTAAATTAAAATTAACCTAATTTGATACGAACGCTCATTTCGCTGATGTTAAAACTTATGTGAAAGAGCCATCCTTAGAAGAAAAGCTACTGAGGAAACACAGAATATTCAAATATATAATTTAATGGAAATCTGCACCAAATACATAAAATTACAATTTTGCAATGTTATATTGAATAGTTATGCAATATTAATTGTTTGTAAATATATAAATATTTTCAATTATTCAATCAATTAAATATATTGTCGATAAATTATATCGATAAAAATCAAGTGTGGCATTGTTTTGACAAATTATATATGTTTTTAGTTCATGATAAATTACAAAGTTCGATAGCGCGTGCAAAAAAAAAATAGCGCAACTGATCAGTGTATCTAATAATAAATGTCTGCATCAGATTATTTATTTTTTCTAGTTTCTAAATCATGCTAGTATTTTACAAAACCGCGTGTAAATTCCTGTATTTTGTCTATATTTTGAAATATATATTTGAGTCCTATAGATATGTTTGATTGCGTTGTATGGTTTATAAAATAAGTAGTTTATATTAAATTTCATTATTAATATAAATAAATAATTATATATCAGTAGGGAAGTATATGTTAGGATAAAAGAATACTCTAAAATACAAATATAATAACTAATCAACAAATATAAACATAATAATGTTTATACGTTCGAAAGATCAACGCTTGTTACGAAGCATGCAAGATAAAAACACAAATATTCATAGCACGTAAACCGGAAGTTATTCCAACAAACTTTTCGAACCAAAAGTGTAGTAAATTGCAAAACCTTTCCTTTATCAAATAAGTACATACATAGTTCTTAAAATAGATAAGAAAAAGAAAATAAATCAAATAAACTGCAACTTCCGGCTGATCAATTATTGCAGAAAATAATCAGAGCTCTTAAATCTAATAAAAATTCAAATATGTTTCATTATTTTACACTCATCCACTTTCGCGTTACAGTGCAAATCTGTTGAAAATGTTCAATATAGATTAAAAGACGCGCAATCACAGAACGGATATTGTAGTTAAAATGCTAACTTTGTAATGCTTTTGCAATTATTACTTCGTATAAAATAAAAATTTTATTAGTTTTCTATGGCGTACATGTTACTTCAAGCAATATGCGTAAATCGTAAAACTATTCTAAATGTATTTTAGTTAAAAATGTCTATTGTACGAGTTATATAAATTATTCTAATAAGACGGCGTTATTCTATAGATGCTATTTTGTATCTTATATAGAGCACTGTAAGCTATAGAAAAATACAAAATCGTAAATACTTATAGAGCTTATACAAAACTTATAGAGAATAGCATCATAAATATTGGTGCAAATATTAATCTAAAAATACGTGAGATAATTCAAATATCATCTTACACATTTGAATCCCAAGTTCTCCTCTTCGCAAGTAACACAACACTTATATTTATCAAATGCTTCGCACTAGTCAAAACAATGTAACGTTTTTCACAAAACATAGTCTAATATCACGTACTACACCAAATTGCAAATAATGATACATACAATTCAGTGTAAACACTCATAAAAAAACGTTAGCAAAATTACCTGGCCTTCACTGTAACACATATGAGGAGATAGTGATAAGAATTGTAGGATGATGGAGAGAAACATGTTCAAACAGATAACAAATGCATGATAGCGCATGGGCACCTGTTTGGGGCTACGTAGAAAATGATAAGAATTAGTGTTTCGTAGTTTAAGATAAATATAGATAACCTCGAATGTAATTTAACATTTTTAAATGTTTTATCAGTATTTGAAATACATTGTTATTGAAAAAAATTACGCTCCTGTTCAAGGTTTAAGGCCCTAAAGTAAAATCAATTGCAGTGTTATCGAGAGAGAAAACTCAATTTGTAAATTAATAAAAATTATTTGAAATAAAATTGATTTATTTCACTCTAATTTGCTAGATTTAATTTGATTTTAAATAATTTAAAAGAATTTAAAATCGATATTTGAAGTATACTTAATTAATTTTTAAAATATTCCATCTTCTCAATGGCGGAAGATCCTTCAGTAATTATGGCTTTAAATACGTTAAATGCTACTATGGCATTTATACTAATTAGTAATTGAGATAAATGATGTTATTTATGAAAAATTAATTGAGAAAACGTCAATAATTTATCGGAAAATACGTTATATTAAATAATCAATAGATAGTTTGATCGATGATTGATAATAATATTATCTATATATCTATGCTACGTCATGTACTTTAATTCAAAATTGATTGTGATAGTTCAATCACCGCGAATGATTAAATTAGTTTAATTAATAAAGTTTTAATTGTACTCGGCAGGATCATATTCAGAACTAAATTCAGAGTGATCAATGTTGGCTGGTTTGTAGTTGTAGAGGAAACCCGGATATGGTATGTATACCGGAAACAGGACGAACCACTTGTGTATTTCACACTACCCTGTGTCACATGTATCGCTATCTCTCTCCAATGTATACAGTAAACAAGTACTAATTAATATATAGCACATAGTAATGTTCTCACTATAATTGAACACAGTCGGAACAAATTAGCTCAATTGTCATTACGTCCGCGCGTTACACAAACGCGTTACGATTGTACGTTAAAAATGTTACTACTTCATCCCAACATACGTTCAGTATTCTTCTTCGGCAATCTTTCATTTGCGAAATTATTTGCGTTACAATCATTCTAATTGCAATGTTGGCTCAATTCAAATTCGTAATATCTCTTGAAAACGAATGTGAAATTTGAAGCGTAATACCATTGCAATTAAAATTATCTATAAAACATAATTATGCTCTAAAACTTCTCATTGGTCGTGAGATGCCAGATTTTTAATATTGAGTGTTAATTTCGTTAAAAATCAAAATTTACGTAATGTAATAACAAATTTCCTTCTCTAAAATAATAATTAATGATTTAAAAATTTAGTATTTTTGATTAAAAAAATGGTGAACACGTTTTGCTCTTTGTGGCGAGAGCCCCATTTACTCCACCCTTGTAACGGTACTAAATATTGATGTAAAATTTAATGTATATTGCTATTCACGATTATTAATTATTATTAAACACTTAATTACCCACACGTTTATCTATGTCCGTACATATGTATGTTTATGTTCGTTTGTTTTTAACGCAGTATATAATTGTCGAACAACGAACTATTATTACTTTTTGTATTATTGATGTATATTAAATATATTAATAGCGTTTCGGATTATTAAACATATAGTTTACAAAATCTGGCTGTTTTTTTACGTAGTTTGTCATTATTTTACGATGAACAAAAAATTTTATTTATTGCAAAATGTACGCCAGTAAATGTACGAACATATTCAAAACGCCATTAGGTATGGATGCATTTTTGTGGGCGTGCAAATGACTGGGAGGCTTCCACGTTTTTCAGTAAAATATAAATTGATATTGAATTAAATGAACCATGCTATATGGCCACCAACGCTTAAATTAGCATCAGAAAAAAAGGCGAGTGCAAAATAAAAATTCCTGTGAGGATAACGGTGTACGCTGTTGGGAAAAAAGTGTCATACACGAAAGAAAAGTAAATCACAGCAGCACCATCAGTGGTGTAGCATGTTGGACGACCGATGGGTAAAAAACATTCGATTTGCCCGCTGGTACTTAACTCGTATATCGATTGGTGTTGAACACGATTTCATTGGACATTTAACAGTGTAGTTTCCATGACGAAATGGAAACTGGAACCATTAAAACGGCTTATAGAAAAGAAGATTCACTCTTTTGCTTTTGCCTTGAATAGCTGTAAATGGACTGGCCAGGCATGAGTACACTTTAATCATCGATCCGCGAATCTTTGAAATTTAATATTTTACGAATACTTTACTGATGTTATCAGCAAATGACGCTTTTTGCCAGAATTTTTTAATAATTTGCCGGTTGTCATATTATTTTTTAATTAAATTATACAAATTAGAAAATATACCACAAATATGTTTATTTATTTCATATTTCGATGACGAATTTAATTAAATACTACATACAAAAACCACTTGAATAGCTTAATAATAAATTATTACATATTTGAAAATTTATTAAATTTACAGGAAATTAAAATTTTTTTTAAATATGTAATAATTTATTTTTAAGCTATTATGTTTATTTATTTCGATGACGTATTCAATTAAATACTACATACAAAAACCACTTGAATAGCTTAAAAATAAATTATTACATAATTGAAAATTTATTAAATTTACAGGAAATTAAAAAAATTCGTAGCACATAATCAGGAAATTATTTGTAAAAAGTATTTAAATAAAAATTGTAAATTATTATCCCTTATTTATAATAAATATATACATTTACAAATTATAACACAGATTTTTTGAAAATAAGGATAAAAGGAGAAAATAAATAATAAAATATCCGCAATGGCGTACACTGAAGTTTCTTATACATAATTTTACCTTGAACCGTTTAGGTTAACTCTCTCTCTCTTTCACATACATACATACAAACACCCATACACACACACACACAGAAAGACAGAGACACAAATACACACAGTCAAACAGATACACACAAACGTGCAGACGCCATTTAAAAATCGATTCAGGGAAGGTCAAAAGTAAGCAGTTAAATCTTCTTCTATCCGTTTATGAACAACATGCAAATTAATATGAATTTAGGAACTCTTAAAACTATTTATATATACAGATAAAATTTCGAAGTCTAAATGTTTTATTATAAAATAAATAAATAATAAATATTTTCAAAAGTCCTCTATACGTTATATGCATATTATGGTAGTATTTAGTAAATAAAATGTAATTTTGATTGAGAGATGAATGTGTGATGTGTAAGATGGTTTGAATATTGCTCTGACCGCCGGCTCCTGTAAGATGCTGGGCCAGCCGATACCGTTACACACGTATGCGAGCTAGAATTTGATTTAGACGAGCATTAGATAACATCAGATGACTTCTATGCTATAATTTTAGATCTGCGCCTTTGTTACACCAAATCATTAGCGCTAAAGTACGAAATCCGTTAATTACTACACGTATATAACATCAAAATAATGAATTTCGGCGTATTTATTCATAAAAAATGTTCAACTTCAAAATTATCCTTGATTTGTTTACGAAAAAGTATTACGTCATTGCAAAGATACCAAGAATTTTGTTACCCGCCCCAAAAATTGGTTCAGAAAAATGTTAAACTGTCTGCTACTGAAGATGGTCGCTTTTATTTTACCTTTCCACTTGGTGGTACGCTATTCGCGAAGAACCACAGACAGCCAACGACCCCGATTATAGTCTGAAAATTAGCAAGCCCCAACACTTTGTAATTACCAAGGGACCGCCACAGAAAGCTCATCTATCTTATCTTGAGATACACATTACATACACATCACGCATGCGCAAACACGTAAGCAATTTTAGGCTCCAAACACCGAATAAACTTTTATAATCCACAAATACTCCGAAGACTATTGTTGAATAAAATCAATTATTTTACTCAAGTATTTCAAACAAAATCATGTTCTATTAATACTTTATTGGATCACGAATTCAAAGAAAAAATATCTAAGTTCTCATATGCAGATAGCATCATGGTTTAAATATTTGAACAATTAAATTCTCTTGAAAATGCATTAGTAATTTTTAAAATTATAGTTTACATATGAGTGGCCTCAGAAAGCGAAAGTTAATATGGTTTCGGCGTTTATATATATTAAATTTTATGTTACATTTAAATTTAGAAACTGAAATTATTAACTAATCTTCTTCAAATAACTTTCTCGGAAATTTTTATATACTACCTACAACTCGAAACAACAGTATAATTTTTAGCGAAACACCTAAACTATTTTGCAAGATTAGAATTTAATAATTTGTAATGATTCGCTAGGACCTATCGATCATTTTTGGCTAGATGTCGAATTTAACAGAGGTGTCGACTATGTTTCCCACACAATAAGCAATTGTTGGAGCAATCAATCACAACATATTTGTTTTTATATTATATGTAGTATTAAAAAAGTAATACTTGGTTTTCAATGGTATGATGGTGATTTTAGCGCCTAAAGTCGTAGGTAGTTGTTCAGGGTATACAGGTGTGGCCTATCCAGAGCAATTCATTGTCTGTCTGGCTCTGGATGGACACGATTTGCGCAACCTAATTGAATCTAGGGTGTTTCCTTTTCATAGGGAAAATGATCTGTATTGAACTGTTAATTAATTTAATCCCAAAAGAATTCCCAAATGAACAATGCGTGTTTGTAAATTTGGCAATTGTACTTTACATGCATGATAGTTTGTTACAGTTGTTTCCCAAATACAAATAAAAAATTTGAACTAGTGGAAATATATTTTTATTTGTTATTATTAATTATTTTAAAACATTTTTAAATATATTACAAATTTTATATAAAATATAAGTATATAGTTTCTGGATTGATGTTTTTTACGACTATATAATCCAGAAATCCATGTCTTTATTAAATGCGCCACTAGATAGACTGTCTATTTACTGTTTATTTTAATTTTTATTCTTATCATCAAAATATAACATACAATAATAGAGTTATCTAGAATAAATACATCTGAAACTATGACGTCATAACGATGTGTTGGCACGTTTTGATCGTTTCCATTTCGTGAGTATATCTCATGATTCATAATAAGCACTATTTGCTATCACTAATTTGCAAATTTGTTTATCCAACGATATTATGTTCATCATTTTCTTTTGCGAGGTATAAATATGTATTGTAATCATGAAGATGTTCAAATTTAAAATTTGTCTATTTTAAGTTAATTCGAAAATGTGCTTGTTTTGTTTTCTACAATTTTTGTATGATAACTGTTTTGAAATAACTTCCGCTTTACGTGTTATGGATTTTAAAATATTCTTACGTTACGTCTATTTAAATAGATTTCTAAATGACGAATGTCAAAAATATATGAGACGTATTTTAAAATATTCGATATTTTAATTAATAAATAATAACTTTGGCAATATATTTCATGACAGGAAATTTCGAATTTTATAAAAAAACTTCATTTTGACCTTCCCTGAATCGATTCTGACTATTTTTGGAATGAAGTCTGTCTATGTGTGTATGTGTCGGTCTCTCTTTGTGTCTGCGTGTATCTGTATGTGTCTCTGTGTGGGTGCTGTGTGTGCATGTGTGTGTGCATGTGTGTGTGTGTGTGTGTGTGTGTGTGTGTGTGTGTGTGTGTGTATGTGTGTGTATGTGTGTGTATGTGTATGTGTGTGTATGTGTGTGTGAGTGTATGTGTGTGTGTGTTTGTGTTCAATAGTCTAAACGGTTGAAGAAACATTAATCTTAGGATTTGTTATTCCTGGCAAGAAACGCTCCTACTTTTGAAAAAATATTTAAACTGGAACTGCTTGTTTACTCTAATTTTTTTTTGCGATTTCTGCAATAACTCAAAAACGGTTAAACTTACAGCAAAAATAAGAAAGATATGTGCTGGCCACATCAGATATAGTTAATTGACAGCAACGTAAGGCACAAGATTGCATATTGCCGTTACACAACGTAAGCGTAACGCGCATAAGCGTAATAATTAAACATAGATGGATCTCACTTTGACATACCAACATAAAAAATTAAAATTTTACAAATGTTTGTAGAAAACAATGTGTTTACGAACCGCATCGACATAGAAATTTGATATTTCAATTAACGTTGTCTATTATTATGAAAGTATATATAATTATAATTTCAAAACCATGTGGGTGAAAAAAATGACACATATATCCATTTAGTGCATCTACTCGTAGATCTCATACACCATTTGTTAGATACATTATTTTAATTTTTATAAACGACTTAAATTAATATAAATTCAATTATTTTGTAAAGAATTAGAGCGTGTTTATCGATCTTAAATCAATTAATTAAACAATATCTATGTTCATCTTTTTATTGTCTCAATTGTCGGTAAAAAATAATTGAGTTTTTTTTAAATCTATTATAACTGTTGTTGATGAAGATTATTACGATAACTTTTAATTATTTTATATACGGCAATAAATTGTTTAGAATTTTCTACGAAAGTGTAAATTATTACATGACTATGAGAAAGTAAGTAACCTAAGGTTTACACATGTCAAAGATTACATAACCGTAGGGCAAATTTGCATAGAAGATACAATATGTATGTTATTTGAAATTGTTGTACTATTAAAGTAGATGTTGTGTAAGAATTAAAAAATATATGTATGTTATAATAGACTTACATATTTTTAACGTACCACCGCTATAGTGAAACGGATATTGCAATATCGGCTGTTCCATCTATAATAAAAAAATTATTGTTAATAACAACAAAATAATACATTTTAAACTAAAGTTTATTTATTATTCATACTACGTATAAGAAAGTAATTACAAATGTTTTGAGAAATAATATTCATCACGTTGCAACAACTCAAAATAATAATTATTAAAAATAAAATACTAAAAGGACTTAAGCAATAAAATAGAAGAAATAAATAAATTTTAGGAATCAATGTGAAATTCAATCGCTGCATTAGCTGTTAAGGCGTAAGATATAAGGCGTAGCACGTGGCACTTCAGATGGAATTAGTGCAATCTTAAATAAATGATATAAATATTTGCTACTGCGCAATGAACCCCAGGAAAAAATCAAAATCTGTGGTTGAGTTTAAATGTTTTTAAACAAAAGTAAATTAAGACATCCGCTTGGCATCTGCTGTGAGTGTGTTCTTGTATGTAAATACAACATCTGTGCGCGGTGCTGGTTGCACTAGCGCAGAGAAGCGTTCAGAATAGATAGTTGCTTGAACTTTACCGTAATTTAATAAACTTGCTCCTAATGAAAGCACCAGACTGTAAAGGCTTTTCGGTAACAGCTATGGCAATTTATCGATTTTAATTAATTTGTTGATTAAATTTAACGGACAGTGATAATTGAATATCTTTAGTTTATTTAAAACTTGATCTGTAATAATAAGTGTCGAAAATAAAATAAAAAAAATTATCAGTGTGATAACGCATATTTGTTGTGATCTTGATGTTCATTTGATAATTTTATAAGCTGACATGAGTAAGGATTTAGAAATGTTGGCTTGAGGTTAATCGGCGATTATTGATGATCAAAAGGTATCGGCAAATCGTTTCGTAATTGTAAGTTTATTAGTTAAGAAGATTTAAATTAGGGATTTACGTTTATTGACTTTAAGGAATGACGTTCCTAAATATAATAATTTAAATTTGTTCAAATAATGCTTCGTAAAAAAAAATTAATACTAGGTAAAAAATCGTGATCTGTCAAAAGATAAGATATTTCATTATATTTAGTAACTCTAAAATGTATAATAGATGTAGGCTCAATTTCATTACAGATTATTGTTATTTAAATTACATAAATCTAAAGATAGAATTTCTTAGAATACGAGTAAATCTTGCATAATCATATTCAAGTATTATCATATACATATATTCATTCATATAAATCGTCTTGCTATTCAAAACCCACTTAAAATATAATCCTATATGATTATTTCTGTAGGTTATTTAACCATGAATTAACGACACTTAATTTAATTGAACGTAAATAATATTTTGCGAAATACATCGCGCACTTAATTCAATAAAAAGTTTCAAAAATTGAATAAGATATTAATTTAATTTTTGGAAACAACCTTAAGAATACGATTATTATTATAGTTTTGAAGCATATGCTGTAATCGGTTGTCTCAGTCAGTCTGCTACTATTTACCTAATCAATACTATTCAGTAAAACTATGAGCGAAAACTGTAAAAGTTAACTATTTAAAATGATAATAATTATTTCAACACATTTTTAACAAAAACAACATATTGCTCACGTGGAAGGATTTATTGGAGGTGGTGTGTTGGTCTTGATTTAAATTTAAACATTAAACAAAATATGTTGGTGACAATGTTAAAATTGAGTAATAATTGAATTAATAGTATTTTTGTTGTGCTTACATGATGCAATAGGAACACTAAATATCTACAATTAAACTATATTTTGTTTTACACTCGCAACGATTACTGTTGAACATATACATAGTTCACTGGCGACTGGCTTGATTTTTTATGAGAAGCTCTCATTGATAACAGATTATCTAATTATAATAAAATGACAATGCTCTCATAATCATAACAAATTTAAGTACATTCACTGTCAAAGTTAATTAAATATTATTTACATAAGTGTTTCTAATGAACTGTTTATTTTATCTAGACAATATACGTATACTAGTTTAGTTTCGCAACTTTGATTATTTTCTAACAATCTAAGGAAATATGTTTTATGGCACATTTAACTTTTAACTTTCTTATACGCAGTATAAGTAAGTATTGTAATCATTAAAACTTTCGATCTCGAGATATTAACGGAAATATGCGTTTTGACCTTCCCTGAATCGATTCCTACTATTTTTTGAACGTCTGTCTAAACGGCTAAAAGTACAATTATGAAACTTTAAACTTAAGATTTGTATATGCCTGGAATGTGCACCTCCTACTTTTGAATAAAATATTCAAACCGGAAGTGACTCTAGTCAGTTTTTGCGGTTTCTAAAATAACTCAAAAATGGTTGAAGTTACAGAAAAATTGTTTGGATTAAAATTAAAGTATTAATATTTCTCATAACTTTTATTTGAAAATTTTTTTTCACAAAAGGTACCGGAAACAAGAAAATGGTTATTGAAATTTGTTATTATAATTATTTTCACATAAATCGTATCTACTGTGCCTGTCAATTGTTTAAGAGAAAAACAAAAAAATTAAATAATTTGGAGTTTGACATAATAATATTTATTCTAAGAAATAATTTAGAGAAAAGGAGTTCCATAGGTTGGTAAAATATTATCAAATTAGAAAAATAATCTAAATATGATCTAATCGAAATGCGTATAAGAAAGTTTAGTGCATGACACTGCAGATGTTTAATCACGAAAATAAGAAAATATAACTATGTGTGCGAAGTGAAAACTTTAGTAAATCTGAATAATATATTCGAATATAAAAGTATGAATAGTTATTTAACATGCATAATTAGGATTATTTTATATTCGATTAAATATAAGCAGAGTATAATTCATAAATAAACAGTACCCTCAGTCGATCTTAATCCTACTTTAATCAAAATATACGTATGTTGAATTTTTTTTGGTCAACTAGTTTTAGCTAGATATTACTAGAACCAATTTCACTAAACTAGTTACCTTAAATTCAATGAAATTAAAATAATATTCGTGTCAAACATTATTAAAACTATTGTACAAATATTAGATATGCGTTTTAAGTTCTCTAGTTGTCTCACTCTTATATTTGCTCATAAATCATACTACCAAACTCTTTGCTCCGTCTACTGTTTGATCAGTTGAGTCCTGCTGAATAATGAGCGAGTTTATATTAAATATTGATTTGATCAACTAGTTTTAGCTAGACATAATTGGGTAGGAAATACAAATAGAACCAATTTCGCCTCCCTACTTTCCCTGACTGAACGTACACAAAGATATTGACAGAGAGTACCGATTACAGCATGTACTGAACTAAGCCATTACAGCAATGGCAAAGTATTACCTTAAGGTATTGTATAAAATTGCACGTATTTGTCTAAAATAACGGTGTAAAGTCCCCCTAAATCTAAACATTTGTGTAACATTTTCTGTGGCACATACAAAGCAAATCATTGTATATTGAGCACAATACGTTCTACCAATTTACGAATTTTATTTGATAGTTACAAGAAAGTGGTCTTTTTGAGATTAAAGACATTAATCATAAATATGTTTAAAGTATAAAGTAATCTATTTTGTCCTAAGCGTACAGAATACGTGACATTTTAGAAAAAATACTATTAATACAGCAAAAACGTTGTAACATTTCTCAAACTTTTTGTTTTTCTGTGCAGTGAATGGAAAGAGGACAGAAGTATTCTAGCGGACATAAAATCATAACTAGATCCCCTGACATCAGTAAAGTTTATATGAAATGTTTTCTGAAGACAAATTGTAGTTGTAACATCTTTACGGCAGTGACTTAGAAAACTGCGAAAAGAAATTGCCGAGCTCAGATTGAATTTGATTTGATAAAATTTGATAAAAACATCTTAAAATTCTATCTATTGTAGAGTATATAAACGAATGTCACTATTAAAAATAACATGAGGATATTTTGTTCGAGTGTATGCTTTATAGCTAGCTATTAGAACGTACGGAGAACCAGCTCTTGAACTGTAGGTGTAAGGCGCGGTCACTATTAAAATCAAAACAGTGGTGTAGAGAAAAACTATTCGCCAAAGAGGAACATGAAATCTGTACTAGTGTTTTAACCTCTAAACATCGGAAAGTCGCCTAAAGAGTAACGGCCATAAAAAAAACACGACAATATGATCAAAAATGTTGGTTGCTCGCTCGTAAGACCAAATGTTGTCACTTCTTCTACTCTGAAAATACCGAACAGATTTCATTCAAATTTGGCACATAAGTTTTGTAGGTGTGCGATAGAATCCGCTCATATTTAAAATCTAATCAGAGTGGCACTTCAAGAGATATTAAGCTTCGAAAAAAGAGCAAACTTTAAAAGCATTTTTCAACATGTTAATTATACCATAATATTTTACGTAAAAAAAAATTTGTTTGATTTATTTAAACTTTATACAGGTTGTAACCGAAAGCCGTAAAACAATAATGAAAATATATCGAAAAACAATTAAAAATATCTAAATTATCGGAATAAGTACACTTATAAGTAATATTATTTAATAGGACATAATAGTAATTGATGTTTAATATTCTATTAACAATTATGCATATTTAATTTTATTAATTTATCTCCGAGAAGTGATAAATGTGACAACACTGTAGATTTTCATAAGCTATAGTTTCAGATTTGTTCTTAGTTCCGTTTTTTACGATTAACAACTTTCTTGTAATAAAAATGATAATTAAATGTTTAATTTAAAGTAGGTTAAAACTAAGAATAAGTCAATTTCTGATCGTAATATGGCAGGCAGATTTTCAAAATTTCGTAAAAATAAAATATTTGTGTAAAATAGGAAATTTATGTAAACGATGACAGATTAAAGTGTAAATAAATGACGTTACTACTACAGTTGCATTTTACTTAATAATTGTTATACACAAACACACGCCTACATTCTTTCATAAAATATGCATTAGTAAACATATTTATTTTCTAAAGAACTTAGTCATTAATTGAATTTAGACAAAGTCAAAGTGTGTACTAGTAATATTCTACATAACACTATGACATCGGAATGCAATATATTTCTCAGTCAAACTGGTAATCGACATTGTACGCCAATAAAAAAAGTCAAATAAATAAATAAACGAATAAAAATAAGAACAGATAGATTTTATGAAATGCATGCAATGGTGCATTATCAATAGAAACGAGTGCGCGCTCGGGACGGGGTATTGTCAGGTATTTATACCTTGTTATAACTCATTCGCCGTCATAGAAAGAGAAAGTTGCCCTCCGGTTCTGTTAAATACATTCTTATATTCGGTTTGGGAATTGGTCGGCACCTTTACTCCGTAATCAATTAATTATATTCATTAGTGCCTTTACAAGAATCGCCACAGCGAACATATATACATACATACATTCGTATATATATGCTTGCTTCATAATGGGTCGCTCGGGTATGCTGATGCTATAATGCATAATGATTTTCACCAAAAATGAGTCAATTGACATATTATTTTATTGTTTCCGGTGTCACCCGGTAGAGATAAATGTTAAATTCAACTCATAAGCCCATCAATTATTAGCCTAGCAATTATTAGCGAATTAAAACATACATCCACACAAGCACACATATACACACACATTTATACACGCACACACTCATCTACATGCGCGCACGTGAATACACGAACTCATACACACACAATCACAGGTATACACACACAAACTCACGCGCGCGTGTACACACACGCACGCACACACACACACACACATACACACACATACACACACATACACACACACACACACACACACACACACACACACACACACACATACACACACATACAAACACATACAAACACAAACAAACACACATACACACACACATACACACACATACACACACATACAAACACGTACACACACACACATACACACATACACACATACACACACATACACACACATACACACACATACACACACATACACACACATACACACACATACACACACACACACATCGACATAGACACGCGTACACACATATACCTACATACATACAGCCACACACACTTTTATATATGTGTATGTGTGTGTGCGCGTTTAGTTTATTTAAAAACGTAAAGATTTGTATGTAGCTTATTGGGACCAAGTATATCTAAATAAAATACATATAAGAAACTTTGATAAAATTAGGACGAAATGTTAAATTTCTAGTCTTTTTGTATGTATCTTGTTTCACGCGACTTTAAATGTGAGGGAGATTTATAATATATGTAGATGCTAGTGGAATGCTGTGAAGTAGGTATACATAAAATATTTTCACCCAAGTAAAACTTATGTATGTGCATGTGAGAAGCTTATCACAACTGATAGCAGCAATATATTTCACAATGAAACTGCTTAGTGAAGTTGGTGGTTTGGTTTCTAGCAAAAGCAACCCGACGCGACGTAGGTAATAGTATCAATAAAAACTTTCGGTCAAAAAACCTCCGCAACTTTTAACTTGCATTGCTTTCATCACCGTTATAAAAAAGAAAACCCCAAAATCCCCTTCTAGCTTCCGCTGTCGCCGAGCAAATTTAAATCTTCGCAAACTTTTCTAATTCCAGTTTTCATATATCACCCTCTTCCCGTTTATCGCGTCTTCGCGCACAAAAAGTACAGCACGTTACATTGAGCTGTGCTCCAGCGATCTAGATCTGCTATCTTTGTCTATTGATTTACGTGTGGTGTCTAGATCTCACCAACAGATACATTAATTGGACGACGTCACGTGATTAACCGTTACCTAGCCATCTCTATCTAGATTAATGAAGGTGCACTCGTTCCTACTCCGTCGTATGTGTGTTCTCCAGTTTTTGTTACGGCCGAGACAAAACAACGAATTATGCTACAGTGCAGAATGTTTAGACATTGCCTTTTTATGTTTTACACATTCTTGATTCTAGATTAGGTATTTAGCATTGCTTGCGGCACGAGGCCATTTTCTAAAAATAACACATCTTTATATTCGTTTTAAATGCATAATATTTGCAAGAAATAGGCGAGTAATGTTGAGGCACGCGTAAAAAATAGGTTAGCTAGAATATTCTGGTGTTGCCCTTTCGAAATTCCAAGCGCATATTTGTTTGCGCAAAATCGAATTGTCCAATCGTATCGGCGCGGCGAGTGAATATTACACCGGACCGGGTTGGCTGGCTGGCTAGCTGGGTTATAAGTCATCTAACAATGAGTGCTCTCGACCGTAACTGGACACTTAGCGCATAAATAACAGTTGTCTACATTGCCCTAGCGCTAGTGCATGCCGCTATATATACGTATGCCGATCCTGGCTGTGTATAGCAGGAAATGCATCATAGAATATGAACACAAAGTGCATGGGGATGCATACCAAACTATATCGGATTCTATTCTTACATATATTTCACGGGGAATGTCTACATGCATATATCATAAACAGGTAATGTAAGTTGAATCACATCGAAATTCTTTTCATGACTATAAAGATGGGACATCATTTAAGAGATTTTGATGACCACTACAGGAGACATCAACCCAGAATTCAATACTATAGTTTGCTCAAAGATGCATAAAAATCATAGAAAGTTAATCTTCCTGATATCTGTTTTACGATCGCCATAAATCGTAAACACACACTCACACACGCTCACACACACTCATACACACTCACACACACTCACAGACAAAAATAGACAGAATCGAGTTAGGAATCAAGATCAATAGGTTAAAATCTCAGGATCGAATTATTTTGCTTTGCTCGATTATAAAGACTGTAATTAAAATATTTAAAAATACAAAATAAAATAAAACACCTAAATGATAGGTATTAAAAGCAATATAGATAAAACGTAATAGTTTTAGAAGGAGTCGTACACAGTAGTAAAACCCTCAACTGGATTAGTCACCATATAAATAAACCAGCCACAACACCATATGATGCGAAAATTTAGTACAACTTGAGGCAACCGAGGGCAGGTTGGTGAAATGTTACATTTTCTACCGAGTCTTTAAATAACACCCATACTTTACTGAGGGTAGCAATGTATAAAAAGTAGAAGGGCTCCACTTTAAATGGGGCCCAATAAAAACTCTGACAGAGTAAATTTTATTGATAGGGGACGCCTTGGACTTTTATGTTCAAGTAAATGATCCAAAGAAACGGCTTCCTATATATACGTATCGTGTGTGTCTGTGCTTGTCTGACTGTGTGTATGTGTGTGTGTGTGTGTGTGCGTGTGTGTGTGTGTGTGTGTGTGTGTGTGTGTGGTTTGTTTAGAATCTAAAGTACGCAGTTAAAAAGAATATTTCATAACTGAATCACGAGAAGCAATTAAATGATGATACTAACAATAAGTCGAATAAAACC
Source organism: Nebria salina (assembly GCA_944039245.1). NCBI lineage: Eukaryota > Metazoa > Arthropoda > Insecta > Coleoptera > Carabidae > Nebria > Nebria salina. The sequence continues at coordinate 4,466,117 of OX063269.1, forward strand.
ATAATATATATTTGCTTCGACAAAACCGTAATATGGTGTTTATTTAGAAATGTAAACCGTCTACCTCTTTGAGTTATGAAACATCATATTTACGAATATATAGCACCGCCTCTTGTATTTACGTACACGCTTGTTTATATTGAATAGATTTAACGAGCAAGAGAACAAAATACCCGAAAATTATTAGCACCGTTAAGAATTCAAAATTAATTTCACATTAAGCGCTGTTAAGTCGTAAAACTAGTTGGAGAATGATGGGAACGAGACAACAAAAACTGACAAAAGATTTTTTTAAAAATGCCAAGAATACAATGCGATTATTTTTATTTACGAAAACTGTCACCGGACTTAATTTCACTAATTGGATAACATAATTAATGATAGTTTATGGGTTGTGTATTTAATTTGCAGATTGTACCAAATAGCTAATAATGTTATTATGTATATATTTTGGAATATAGAGTCGATGTTTTGAAACAAAAATAATTTAAAAATTAGTTCTATTATGGAATATGTGAGCGGGACCAGGATGGTTGTGGATAGGAGGACAAAAGTGTTGGATAGATAGAGATGGTGAGTGGGAACAGGCGTTGGTTGCCTAGCGACGCTCTCAGCGCCGGTTCTAGACGCCGTCTGATCAATATACCGGCGTCGAGGCACACACTAACACGCTGAATTATTGCGAGATGTCGCCATGTATACATACAGTCCACATTGCTCTGGATTCCTTAATTGTCTCTATCATTACATCTTTACAATGTACATTCAAGTCAAATTTTGTTTAATAAATAAAATAAAACAACTAGATATGCCAATCCAAACTTTGTAACGTACTCCTAATTTACCTCGAATCGGTAACTTTTGTTGAAAAGTCCTGACATAATTATACAAAACGAATTTTATTTTTAGCAGGAATGACGTCAGATTTAAATTTTCACTTCAAAGTTTTGACGTCTCGTATGTCTTCATCAGAAATATGAAAACCCAATTTAATGTCAATATATAAAAAAGTAAATTTGCATATAAATATTTATTACTTGACTTTTCATTTCGTTGTAAATTAAAATATAACTGAACTACTAAAAAATATATATGTTTTTAATATCTCATCAATGAATCGTTATCGAGAAAATAAATAATAATACCTAATGCTATAGAATGATTGATTTTATGTGTAACCTACGCATATCTAATTCATACTAAATTGCATTAGCTTAATTACCACATATGTAAACTTATAACAGAATAACTCAACATAGAAAATTGAACGTCGCAGCTAAGAAGTTACCCCAAACTATGAACTTATGAAAACTTACAGTGTTGCCACGTTCAACACCAATTTAATACCAATTTGGATCATAATCAACATATTATATTGTTTATAAAATAAATAATTAAAAAAAAAATGCTGCATATAATTTGTTTATATATACATAGATGTTAAAACATAGGCAGTTAAAATAGATAAACAGTAGTACAAACATGGAAAGTTTAGTTAAGTTGAATAAATTTTAGTTACGAATTCAACGAAGATTCAGAAATGCTAAAGCAAATGAAATTTAGCTTTGTATATGGTAGAAGTGTACGCAATCAGTTTTAATTTCATTTTTATTAAATTACACAGACACTAAATGTACGTACTACGTTTTTCATCCGGTACAGTTTTCGATTACGACGCGAGTAAGAATTCCAAAACTAAAATTACAGGGTTTCAGTTTTTTGTAGCGCTGGCATATACTGTTATTTAATGTTGTATCAGCTGTTTGTTTTTTTATTATCAGCGCACTTCCTGTCCAAGAACACATAGACGCTGAATTCACAAATGCAATATAAAAAGTTTTAAGTAACGGACGTATTATTTTACATACGATTTTACAGTTGTTGGACAGCAATTTTATACATTGTTTAGCATAAAAATCACGTTAACTAATCATCAAATTTTCGTTTCTCTTAGACGTTATCCTAAAGAAAATACCATAATTATAACAAATAATCAAATTTGTAAAATGTTTGCAAAATACACATTTTTTGTTATTTATCTATAAATACACACACGCGCATTTATGTGTGTATTTAATTAATAAAGGCATCAATTAGATATGTTTTAACACTAATTTAATTTCTACACTGACATGTATTTTAATCAAATTAATTCTTATTTCAATGAAAACAGTTTAGGTATTTATCATTTTTGTATGAATTTAATAAAAACTATTTGTCTACCATAGTACAAAATTCTGTTTAAAATCGTTTTTATGAAAGATTAAATTCTATAATAAATTTTTCTACAATTTTCTTTAATTATGATGGATTGGAGATATGAATTTTTAAACATTTAGCGTCTGGGGATCGTGTCGTCACGTTCTCTTCGAAGGTCAAGTTTAATATAGATCCAAATTTAAATTTTAGAGCTTTGCTACATATACATAACAGTCAAAATAACTCACTGTTTTTATATGTGCGCTGTGTAGACATGTTTTACTCCTAAAATCTAAATAAAATTGATCACAAAACGAAACACAGCGAACAGTAACAGCCAACTGACAGGTAATACGTGAAAAACAGTGGATCGTTGTTTACTATACGAATAAAACGTTCTATTTACTTTATCTGTTTTGGCAACAATGGATAAATATTTAACATAAATATTTAGAGTTAATTTGAGCATTGTATATTAAATAACAAGCAAAACAAAATAATGTATATTATATTGTTGTTTTCTTCATAGAAATTATATAAATATTACCTATTGTAAAGAAATGTATTTTTTTGGAAATTGACACTATTATGTTTTATCATCATTAGTAGTATGTGTAATAATAATACTTGTGCATGTAGCGTTCTTATGTTAATCATTCCTTTGTTGGATACGAAAGTGCAATTAAAAATATTGGAGAATCACGAAACAAAAACTTAACAATTACAAAATTAATGAAACCGTAGCTACATAAGTGTCAAATGAAGACTTAGAACTTTAAAATCTACTTTTATGAATGATGAACCGAGTTTAATATACTTTGAAGTCTTTTTTGCTCAATTTTATCACATTAAGTTTAGTAAAGTAACAAAGGTGAAACTAATTGAATCAAGTAATTTAATAGTGTTGGAACTTCATTTGTATGCGTTATTAGTACCGAATATGGACGTAGAATATTAAATTATAATTCTGTTCGCTAAAACTATATATAATTTGATATCCGGCCTCTATACTCGCAACTGATAACTCATATAAGCTATAAAACATGAAAATGTACTCAACATTCAACTCAATTACAATATTCAAAAAATAGGATTTGAGTGTATTTCCTAAAAATATATATAGAATTTTTTAAAATAGACTCTTGCGGGAGGCGTTAAACTCCTGCATCGTTTACATTTACAAGTTAATCCAAAAGTGGCGGTGGCTTAAAAACCGGAGCGATAACTCATAGATAAGTGCGGATATGGAGCCTATACACCTATAAGTAACTAGCCGTGCTGCGTGCTGAATTATGACTAAACGAGATACATTTTTAAAATGTCGACTTGTTCCACCATGCACTGTTATTATTTTGACGTATGTAATAAGATACGACTTACGTATTATCACCCCGATAACACCTATAGTAAATATTTTATGCTAATTTAAAGAGGCCATCAAATGATTGAGAAAATTCCATCAACGCTATCGCGGTTTTACATCTTGCGGAATTGGTTTTTCCAGCTTTGACGTGTACGGTTTTACGTATCGTGATTTACTTCTCATATTACCTAACTAGCGAAAACCCGTCAATAATAGTAAACATATAATCATGATAAAATAAGAAACCATTGAACAATGTGGATTACAAGGAGAAATTTTAGCTTTACACCCTCCGTAAACTATCTTAGTTTGGGGGAGGTATGAGTACGATATCCTGTGTATTCTAAACATGAGGCTGACCCGAGTCAATAACGCCACGGTCAATTTCAATGCGATCGAACGTACTAGATAATCCGTGAGCACATAGGATTTGAATTCAGCGCCATCGCGCAAACTTTACCGTGTCATTGTGTAGTCAAGTCGATGCTCTGTTGTATTTTATACTATACGGTACATCAGAGATAGTCGGTGTCTGTAGTAGATGGCTTAAAAGAATCAAAGCAACGCGCTTTGGAAGGTTTCCAGTCTTTTTCTAAACCGTCAATACACTATCCACCGTTAGGAAATAATCTACTATCGATTTACAATTGACTTCGATATGCTGTACCACGTTGAAGTGAACGCTGTATTTTTAAAAGATATATATTGTACAAAAGAAAGTGCTATACTCATTGAACACGTCAAGATGATAACGGAAATATACGTTTCTATGTCTCTACAGCAATTCTTTTATTTTTGCGGTAACATGCACACTAAATAATTTTTTTTATTTCTACTAATTTGTCTAAACACCGCAGTAAACTTTCGATTCTTATTTTCGCTTTCTTATATGAATGTATATGTATGTTTGATCTCCAATTTTTAACCAAAATACACCTTTTGACCTTCCCTGAATTGAATCTTACACTTTTTGGTATGACATATGTATGACGTGTATATGTGTATATACCGAAAGTGCATGTTTACTTTAGTCCTTTCTGCGGTTTCTGGAATAACTCAATAACGATTGAAAAACGACAGAAAAATTAGTTAGAGTAGTTAGATATATTAATATTTCGTACAATTTAGGTTGAAATTTTTTTTTTTTTTAAATTGCTTAACAGAATAACTCAAATAATCTGAAATTTGATGTTTTATGTTAAGAAATGTATTTAGTGAAAAAAGGTAGTTAAAATATAGTGAATTAGGAAAATAAAATAAAACTTTCTTGAACTATTCAAAATTTGTATATAGGAGTATTATTCTTAACTACACAAGATATGTGTAAAAATTTCAGCGCAAGTCACTGCGGATATTTTTACTACAGCTTAAGAAAAATACGAGGAAATGACGTGTAATTATGCGTCATTATTTAGGCAACTATGTTTTTAAACACCCTTAAACGATCATTTTAATATTTTTTGTGCATGTTTTGTTCACATAAAAAAAGCTGTATGCGCGTGCTCAAGTCATTGTACATACATCACGCCACGTTTTATCCCATCATATGTGCGTTAAAAATAAAATAATGTATATGTAAGTCTAACAAAAAGTAGATATCGTTGATACACTTAAAATTTTCTTATAAGAGTTATCGCAGCAGCGCCACTGGTGTCGTTTACGTTAATATATAATAGTTTACCTATTTAAAACAAAATCTGAAATACGTTCCTGCCGGTACGTTATAAATTGTATCCAACAACCGGTGATTTCATCTTCTGGAGAAAAATCTCGCGGGTGGCCATGACGTATAGTACGTACAACCAAGTACTTTATTTAAACATCTCAATAAGCTTGGACTATGTGATGATTGCGTAGTATTATTACTATATAAGAACACGATATGCAACAACAGTATATCCTCAGGTTGTATTGGACACGGAATCACGGCGATGCTGTCTTTCTCACAACTCAACGCGGCTATAAGTCTACCTGGATCAGTGCGGATACGGCCCGGAGCCTTCCGGAACCTAGCCTTGCTGTTTAGTCCTTCATATGCCACACTAATTGAATGATTTAACGATATCGGCTGAGATTTTAAAACGCACTACCGTAACTAGAAGTATTTTTACGTGTTGGATAAAATGACAAAAATACAAGTGAGTAGCAGCACTCACTATAGAAGATGAGAAGCATTAGAAATGTACAGCTTTTGTATTTGTGTTCGTCTTTAATAATAAATTGTCAGGGTCGATTGTTCATGGTTGTCGTATAGATACTGCACGAAGGCAGTGACGTCGGTGTGGGTTAAATATAGGAGGGGGCTTGTGAATTCCTTACGAAAACTCGATCACCCGTGAACATAGCCAATCAAACGTAACAATAACACAAGGTACAGATAACACGCACGCGAAAAAAAGAATAGCAAGAAAAATAATGTTGTCTTATCAAAATCAATGAATCAATCATTGAATATTGTGTAAGACTAATACGCATTCGTAACCGTTTTTTTTTTTCGATTTTTGTTGTATACATGCAAAGCATTATATATTATTTCACATACTTATCATTATAACTGATAATTTAGTTTATAGTTCTAGCGAACTGATTACTAATAAGTAAAAGAGGGACAAAAAATACAATCACTATAGCAATCAAGTCATCTAAAAATTAACACTCGTTGCGCACACCTAGGCTTTATGCTATTAATACGATAAAATGAAATAAATTGAAAACTATACACGTTTAGAAAACATCACACCAGGAAAAATAACAACTTCTACATACATATAATGCCTATTCTCATTAATTCTACACTTATTAAATATGTCATGCACTGAACTTTTATTTTATTTAGATAAGAGGGATATTGAATAACAATTTTTGACTAATTCAGAAAATGTATTATTATTCATAATGTTATATTTCTACGACTAAATTAATAAACTAGTAACATACTCCACACACATAGACTCACCAACACACACAAAGAGACCTTATTCCGAAGATAGTCTGACTCGATTCAGGGAAGGTTAGAGTGTATTTCCGTTAAAAACTCAAGATTAATTTTTCTTAGAATTACAACTTACTTATTATTTCGGATAAGAAAGTGAAAAATGCAGTTTTGCAACGATTTCCTCATATGGGATGCGTATTCCCTAGTATTTAATATATTTATTAATCATAACTAATTATGCCAGCTAAATTACTAAAGATGTAAATCAAATATGATAAATAACCTCCCATTTTTAATTACTATTATTGCAAAACATACAATAAATCGTACAAACAACTAAGAATGAACCAACCAAAAATAGATTGATAATTTTAAAAATGTTATTGTGTCAAGTTGAATTCTCGTACATGCAATCTAAAATATATAGTTGTCCTAAATTTCTCAAGTTACCTATTATAAATAGTTACGAAATATATTCCCACATTCAAATTAACGGCTCTAGCATTCATGCAAATTGTGAAAATGATGAATTTTAGTAACTTCTTGCAATGATGGTACCTGCTGTAAATTATTAAATCAAAAACCACCCCCTGTTGAGATATATTATGTATTAAACGAAAATACGGTTGCACAAGTACATTACGGTGTCGGAACTTAATAAAATTAAAATATTAACTCGAACATGTAACCATCTTGAAATTTATTGGATAAAACCACACCTCGCAGTTTCAATATTAGGACAAAGTTTCGCAAATTCCCCAAGAATTTTAATTAAGAAAACTTACAGTTCACGTCGCGTCGCGTCGCGTGGATCGATGAGCGTTCCCCAACTTCTGTAACAAAATAGAAAAGTTCACAAATGAGTCCGAAACAAACAAAAACGAGCAGGTACGACAGACACGAATTTCCAGATGAGAAAATGAAGGAAATAATTCCGACTATGCGCGCAATTTCAGATGACACAAATTTGATAAGATGCTCAAGGTGTACACACCGAAAAAAGTTTACGTTTTACAGTTGTGTTGTTTTTTCTCGTCGGAGATGTATCTACATGTTTACATGGGTTAAATAATACGTTTTATTAATTTTAATCCCAGCCAACGGATGTAATTTATTTATATTAGTACACCCTACATCCTGTTGGTGTAAATATTATTTTATTTAGTGTACAAAAACTACTAAACCTTTTACGAATAAAAGCAATTATTTTTTTATTTAATAAACAAGAAATTTTGGTTTTACCACAAATATAAATACAATATATATAATTTCATATACGTATTTTTACTCTCTTATACGCAGAATAAGTAAGTATTGTAATCATGAAAAATTTCGATCTCAAGATTTTAACGGAAATATATATTTTGACCTTCCCTGAATTGAGTCTGACTAATTTTGAGATGACGTCTGTCTGTGTGTCTGTGCGCGCTCTACAGCCTAAACGGTAGAAGATAAAACTATAAAACTTCAAACTTAAGATCTGTATATGTTTGGCAGGAAAGGAATATTCCAACTGTAAGTTCATGTTTACTCTAGCCATTTTTTGCATTTTCTGTTTTAACTCAAAAACTGTAGCAAAATTTGTAAGAATGAAAATAAAAGATATTAATATTTCGCACAACTTTAATTTGGAAATATTTTTCAAAAAAAGTACTGCTTACAAATAAAAGAGTTATTTTCAACATTCTGCTTTATCTCAAAAACGGTAGTACTTACAGCAAAATCAGTAATAATGAAAATAAAAGATATTAATATTTCGCATAACTTTTATTTGATAAGATTTTTCAGAAAAGGTTACAAAAAAAATAAGTTATTTTCAATATTACATTTAATACTTCTCACGTTTACGGCATTGAATTAACGCGATATATATACTGGCATACGGATAAAATTATAATAAAGCTCTGGCTGAACGTTCTTATGCGCTTTTTGGTTAGATCGTCAGCTTTTCTTTACATAGGAAAGAAATTAATCTACAAAAATTAAATTTGATTTTAAAAATTCACAAGTGTAATATTTATTGTAATGAATTCGTATCTTATCTAAAACGCCTAAACTTAATTGACATACAGTAGATAACTGTATTACCCAAATTAACACGCCAAATTTTCCCTTAATAGGATTCTATTCAGCAGCAGTTGATCATGATTCCAATCTCGCTTAACTTACTATAAACTTTCATAATGATAACGTCTGCGAAGTAAAATTACGAAAGGGAGCATTCTCCGGTTAACCTAACACCTCTCCTTTACCCTGCATGCTTTATAAACCCCCACTGCCTCACATTCTCACTATAATGTTTGAGGTTTGCCACGAAATTTGCTCATCAATACAAATTAATTTGTAATAATCTAACAGACTGTGAAGGGTGTCTATTGCAACTGTCATTGTGAATCACAGATGGCGCGCTAGAATTATTACCAGTATTGCAAAGGTACGTAAATCTCTAGTTTTGGTTAGAATATTGGTCACAGGAGGGCAATAAACAGGAAAGTAATGTGATACAACTCGTTTTACAAGAATTCGAATAGCTACACCTATGAACTTATGTAGAAACTGTCTACAATTGCTACAGTGATGCATTGTCCTGTAGAGATAGAATGAAAATAAAAACTAAACATGCAAAAATATCTGCAATGCCATGCACTGAACTTTCTTCTACGTTTTTGTTTAGATAAGAGCGATATTTAACAAAAAAATTGTAATTCTTTTACTATGATATTGAATTAATGATTCTTATCTCATGAAAATAAGAACTTTTTAGTTATTTGATTGTGGTAGGGAAATTGATCAAATTTCATTTCATTTTCCGGAAATTACGACGAATGGAAAGCAAAAGCTACTATCGTGGAGCGACAGTTGCAAAAACGCTTCATGTAACAATCTTATTTTATTTATTCCTTTCATTTATATCTATATATATAAAAGGATACAAAATGGCGAATATTTTACGGAATTTTAATAAGTACAGTTTTTAGTAAAGGTGCGTTTTACAGTTTGAATTCGATAGTTTGTGGATCAATTTAACATTCAATAAATTATAAACAGAAATTATTTTTTTTCTAAATTGTTTCTAATAAAACCACTAGTCATTTTGTTAAAAAGCAATATTTTATTTGCACTTTAGGCCAATTAGTCTCTGTATGTAAAAATTTTCTGACTAATGTAAAATTATTTTGCCTGACGTTTCAAAAAAAAAAAATATACACCATATATAATTTAACAGTGGTTCAAGTTATTATTCCATTTTAACGATACGAAAATGTTCATATTTCAAATGCTCAACTATAATTAATGCTTATCCAATGTCTGGCTGTACATTCACACAGTAATAGAACACCTCGTTGCAGTCACTCGCCTTGTTACTGGAGTCAAGTTATATTAACTCTAATATATCAGTTAAAACAAGCACTGGCATAACCAAAACACAAATTGATCATACATTAACAATGTTTTAAGACCTGCAACTCTAAAAATTCTACTTTATAACTCAATCAATCAGAACAAATTTATATTATTTAAGAACGCAAAACAAATTGGTAAATATTTACTGATTATTACTTTCTTAAACAAAGTAATAAGTAAGTATTGTAATAGTAAATAAATTCAATCATGAGTTATAAATATACATTTTGACCTTCCCTGAATCGAATATGACTTGTTTAGAATGTGAGTGTGTCGTGTGTGTTTGAGTCTGCGCGCGCCAGTGTGTGTGTGTGTGTGTGTGTGTGTGTGTGTGTGTGAGTGTGTGTGTTTGTGTATGAGCGCGCCAGTGTGTGTGTGTGTGTGTGTGTGTATATGTGTGTGGGAGAGAGGGCGAGAGAGAAAGAGAGAGCTCTATAGCCTAAACGGTGGAAGATAAAGTTATGGAATTTTAAAAATAAGATTATTTTTGAAAACTTGAAGCTAGTAAAATAAATTTTTAATGATTCTTAAGAGTAGATATTTTTAATTGGATTTTCGTTAAGTATTTGTTGGATCGAACTTAAAAGAGGAACAGATCAAATTCAACATCCTTAAATAAGTTATAAATATTATATATAATTACGTAGATTTAAAACGGATACGTAAGATATAATTGTTAGAATCGGAATGTTACAGATATACGACGGAGCACTAAAACTCTTCCGTAGTACGTATGGCGGGCAAAAAATACGAAAAATCTTTCGTATTCATATGATGATGAAATTATGTATGTATGTTATTGTTACAAATTTTTTTTTTTTGGAAATTTTGCAATGTAATTTGGGTGTCACTGTATACAATACAAATGAGGCATATATTAGATCGATTTCACTTTGATTCTTTGCAATTTTGATCGGTACACTCCGAGATACAAGTATTATAATATATATGTATATATAAAAAAAACTTTAAATAAAATGACTAAGCAGTAGATTTATTTATGATATAACATTTGTTCTTATATATAAGTAAATTTGTTTGAATTTGTTGAATATTTCGAATAAAAAGTAATGCGGCCCTGCCTACACGTGTAACCGGTCAGTTTAAAGTGCACACGTGTTTGTTTTACCGTTTCCGAATCGCGTATGCAAACATTATATTATCGTTGGTATCTTCAAAGTATTTCTGCACACCGAAGCGAAGATCGTATTTCTATATAGCATTTCCTGTCACAACAGATTTACAAATATGAGAAGTTACCGACCAGCCGACCCCACGGAATGAATGTTTTACTGTCATCAGTTTCCCCAAGCTTTTCGCTTCGCATTTCTTACACTCAGCGTTTCAACAACTAACACGAGATAAATAAATTCACGGATTTACTAGTCGCATGAAATTATATCGAAAAATGTACGGTTCGACAGTTTTAAAAATGTTTTAAAATGCATTTTAATTGAGCGATATTTGATGACTGAAAAGTGTTAAGGGGAGTTTTTATGTTAAATTTGCGCCCTTTTAGAGAAAAGAAAATAGCACCATTACTCATTTTGTTGTTAGATTAATTATCATCACTGTTTTCAAACCTCTAATAATGAGTTATTATATAGAGGGGGATGTAATGAAAATATCTTAAATTGCTTCTGATTTTAACCCTACATAAATCAATTTCAAACTCGAGTCTAAATACATTTTATAAAATTGTAAATTTATGTACGAAATTAATTATGAACAATTTAATGTTTTTTTAAATTTATAATTTAATAATATTATGTCTATTACGAAAGTATAAACCTTGAAATTGTTGTTATTTATAATTAAAGATGTTTAGTACAATATTCTAGGAAATAAAAATAATTTGTAAATAGCGTAAACGATAAAAATCGAAACCCTAAATTTGAATGAGAGAATTTAATTTTTTCTTTTTCTATGATTTTTATTAGTTATTTTATTTTATTGTAGAAGTATTGGCATGTAGAAATAAATGAAAATGAAATATAAAAAAATAAACATCTGTTGTGTGTTGCATTCTTGTACGAACTGGTATATTTTGTTCAGATAGGAGAGATACTAAAATACACGTCCATAAATATTCAAGGAAATATAATTATTCATTACGCTATATTAGGAATTAAAATGGCTGGCGTTTTTAAAATGAGCATAAAACATAGCAAAATATGTATATATATATATATATATATATATATATATATATATATATATATATATATATATATATATATATATATATATATATATATATGTATATATATAATATTTTATTAACCTTTAGAGCGCTTTTGCACTATATCTATTTGTGACAGTAGACGTTAAATGTCAAATTATTTTGGTCTATTTTGTTTTCCTGTTAAACCGACAGGCATAGTTTATAAAATTTATTAAATATCATCTCCCATAACTACTTTACAATACCGATATAAATAAAATAAGTAAGAAATTCAATGGAAATCTATTTCGTAATTGGTACACTTTTTGAAAAAAAAACTCACCAACACAAAATTGTGCGAAATATATATATATTTTATTTTAATTGTAACTATTTTTTCTGTTAATCTGTAAGTGCAGCTATTACAGACATATTGCAAAAATCGTAAAAAATGACTAGAGTAAACATGCACCTCTGGTTCATATATTCATGCACACACAAAAACACACACACAGCGAGACAGACAGACACACGTATAAGCAGGGGGAAAGAGAGAGAGAGAGTGAACGCTTTTTAATTTCGAAGAAGTATTTGAAATAGTTAGAAAAATGTTGTAGTAAGTTCATAAATATATTGATTTAAAAAGTTGTCCCGGTAACCCTACGAAATCAAGTAAATTGCTGTGATCGTAGTAGTAAATGCACTAACGAAGAAGCGAGTTCAAATTTGTAGCAATAACTTTTGATTCTTTTTAAAATCGCGGTAATTTTATGTTCCATTGTATACTGTTATTAGTTTGAAACAAAAACGCTTACAAAAGACGCGCCATTCTATAAAACTTTTAACTGAATAGGGAAGTTAAAAAAAAAGAGTGCGCGCTCCGCTCGTAAATGAAGTGAATCATTTCCGGAGAATCATAATTATTAATGAGTTTAACAGTGAATAAAGAGAATGACTGCAGCTAACTGAGAATTGCCGATGTAGCGTTGATAGTCGAATTATACCTACATATATATATATATATATATATATATATATATATATATATATATATATATATATATATATATATATATATATATATATATATATATATATATATATATATATATATATATATATATATATATATATATATATATATATATATATATATATATATATATATATATATATATATATATATATATATATATATATATATATATATATATATATATATATATATATATATATATATATATATATATATATATATATATATATATATATATATATATATATATATATATATATATATATATATATATATATATATTTATATATATATATATGTATAAAACGAAATGGACCATTTTGCAGTCGCACAGACAAAATCAATATAGACACACACTATATTTGTCATATCTATTTGGGACATATTTGAATTTTTAATGCGTTGAACGTGTGCCAAATTTCAAGCGATATGCAAATTATATTAAATATTTCATAATTATATCTTAATAATGTATTTCCTATGAAATGAAACAAATGATTTAAAACTCTAACTACAGCATTAATTTCGAGTTCCAAACACAAAAATATCTCCCACAACAACCACAAATTGTGCTCATTTATTTTGCGGCGTTATATTGGATATATTCCTCGCTTTGCAACAATTAATAAATTATACAGTTTAAAAGTGAATATATGCGATAAATAAAAATTCTAACGTTTAGGTTTAAATTCCATTTAATGGCATCATTAATTTCAAACTGATATTTACGATAAATATTTAGCAAAATTTACAAATAAAATATTATTATAATAATATTATAAATGGGAGTTAGTTTTTATGTTTAACGTAAAATTATATACTAGGAATTAGGTTGGTTAGTTTTATTATAACTTATTTAATGAATAATTTAGCATAAGAAGCTGGTTAATTTTACTATTTTTACGAAAACAGTACTACTTTTTACGAAAACTATACTAAAGTTAAGAAATTCACTAACTAATAATTAAAAACGCATAAGTTTTTATGTAAATCTCCTTTTACATTAGATTTATATAAAATACTCGTTAAAATAGTGAAATTTTATACTAAATTACAAAACGATAGAAATGTTCTTGTAAATATGCAAACAAAGCAAATTAACTTACATAATACATTTTTCTCAGATAAAATTCACAATAAAAAAAATATATTTAACTTGAATAACATTTTTATATATTATTTTTAGATTTTAGAACAGAACTGTAGTACAATAAGTAATATAAAACTCGACATAAAAAGCCCTCCCACATATCCATTTAAACAACCACTATTTTTATATTTTCTCTCAGTTCAAAATAAAAATTGAACACGATCAGACTGAATAATTTACATAGCAGCATTGCCATAACAGCCGACCGAACAATATTGCTTTTTTATTGACGTTATGGTCGAAAATTATATAGTCAAACCACACACACAATTTCAAAAAAAATAAAACAAAAAAAAAAGATAAACACACTTACTGCCGCGATTCTATATATCCATTATTATGAGTGAAACAACCGATGCACTGGACACGTAAAACACTGCACTAAGTGTACTCCGAACTAAAAAGCAAACTGATAAATGACCGACAAGTCTCTAAAACACACGAATTGTTATCAATCAGAGAAGAATGTTTCTGGAGTAAGGTTGCTGCACCCGTATACAGAATCGCGCTCCAGTGGTAGTATATGTGTTTTTTGCACTAGTACGCATGCGTGCACATCCCTCTCGGCAAATCAACCCTCGCCCTTTAAACCAGTGGTACTAAAAGTTTCTCAAATTGGTACAGAGTGGTTAAAGACCTCGGCGAAATCAACGCAATATTCAAGAGATGTTCCATTACTTTTCTTCGCAGATTTTAATAATACTCATCAACTGTATTAGCTTATAAGGGCAACAAAATAAACTTTTTAGAGGGTACTTTTATGTTTAATATTTACGATAAGGCAAACATAAACAGTTTGTAATAAATCCGGATCATTTTAAGTTAATAAAATATCGAAATACATTCAGAAATTGACTATATACAAATGCATTAAACTGTAAATAATTAAACAATATTTTAATCTTTACTATCCAAAAATATAAACTTTTGATCGTTACAGTAAGTTTAAAATTAACTAACAAACATTTAATTCTAAATGGCCAATTCAAAACAAAACAAACTCGACTAATAATTCAATTAAACAATTATTCACTTGTATGTAAAACATATTTAATCTAATAAATAATAATAGATTGGCATGAAAATAATAATAATAATAAAAAAAATAAATATTGATCGTCAATATTAATAATACGTATCTGAGAGGTGTGTGGGTGTAAAGCGATTGCTTCCAATTCTGGCTGCACTAGACTTTTATTGATCTCAGTCTCCTACACAGGATCAGGACCATATGCGACAATGAGTGCGATGAAGACGACAATATTTGGTTAAAATGAGATGGACGCGAACAATGAGAAACAAACCAATCAGGTAACGAGTGCAAGGGAGACCGCGTGATACCATAGGGAGCATATCCCCCAAGAAAGTTATGGATATTGTGATTGCTAGAACGGGATGGGGTATACTTACGTTTAAGAGACAGGTGAAACAAAAATGTAAACAGCGCTATTTTGTGAATGAAAATCTTAAATAAAATCAGCTGATATATTTCTGTACAAATATTCATTGAATATGTTAAATATTCGTTTAAAACAGTTTTATTAATTATTAAACGTAAACCATTAATAATAGAACTTTTATAATATCTGAGTTGTACTTAATATTAAATTATCTTTAATTTGAACCCAAACTCGACATTGTAGCTTAGGGTATAGATAAACCCAGCAAACCTTATGGTTATTATACCACTTGGTTGTAAACCTTATGGTTTTAAAAATGGGTTTAAAAGTCGTGTTTGGACTTAAATTAATCGAAATTTAATTCTGAACACAACTTATAATTCCATTTGTGTCTAAATTTAGGCAATGAAGTTATATGATGACTTTTAATTAGATTATACTATATGTATGACGAAAAATTGTGTTATTTGGTGATAAAATAAAATGTGTAAGCTTTGTTTTATTATAAAATAAATTTCTTATTTTTTGGCACACCTACGCATGTCTGATAGTGATCAGACCCCTCATATCATGCGTCTGAATCATTGCCTTCATCACTTGACTTTTAATTATCTTTGTTTCTTTTGTTCTGATGTAGCCACCCTTCTGATTTTCTTTCATTATTCTTTTTACCCCACATACACTCAGGTATTCTGGCCTCAACTTCACATAATACTAATTAAAAGTATATTTCCCTTTTTAAATTTAATTAATTACTTCAAATAGGAGTTCAGCATCTCAAAAACGTGTTTGGCTTTGCTCAATATTAGTTTTCTCTAGATTAACTTCTAGACTAACTTCAGTATTTAACGTGATCACACAATGACGAAATTGGGATTTTAACGAAAGTATCCGTTCTGCGCATCCTTGAATCCATATTGACTATTTTCTCAATATATGAACGCTCTAGCTCGAAAGCTTTGAGCATACAAATATAAATTTAATATTTGTATACATTTCGGTAGAACTATTTTTTATTTTTCAAACAAATATTGAAATTATTTATATGAGAACATTAATTATTTCAAATATAAAATGTGCATTTCTTTGAATGATTGATTACATTTTAAGTATTCTTATTACATTATTACTGCAGATATTTGTTCTTCAATATGTTTCTAGTGGCAACTAATAATAGTACGTTCAGTACAGATTTCCCCACGATACTACGAGAAGTATCCAAACGAATTCACACTGTTAAGAGTATTTCTCACGGTTTTCAACTACAAACACCCAGTAATTACGCAACTACAGTAATTCACATTGTATGTGAAATGATTTTTTTTCTAAAAACCAACAAAATAAGCGAAGTTATCTCGAAAACAAAATAGATTTTTCCCGCAACTGTCTGCCATTCAAAATGAATTGCTTTTTCAATGAAATGAAAATACAAAATAGGTAAATGATTGACGATTTATTGTTTACAGGAATTTAATAGAATTTCGATCTGATTTCCAAGAGAATTTCTGCATGTAAACTGTTTTGCGTTTGATTTAAAATTCAAACACTGTCGTCCATTGCCTTGGACAGTAATCGCGTGTGTTTAAATTATTTCGTATCTTGTCTACAAACACAGTCATCGCGTCATTGGTGATTCGTCTTTAGATTCGCGCACGCTTTACTAAATCTACGTGACACGATTGTAAATTAACTGTGTGTTTTATTCAAGTTTCGGCACATGCTCCGCTTTTTTTTTACTTTTTTCTTCTCTAGTTTGTTTACCGCTAGCTGCGGACAATATTAGAATTGCTAAGCCATTAGATCTTGCTCCCTAGCCATTGTTTTCGTTTTGACGTGGGTTAAACTAGGCTAAAAACGATATGATCATAGTTGTATAGAATTTGCGTGATTTTCGATTGTCGTGTGACCTATAAATTCATATCGGTTGACAATGTGTTTAATTGCTTTCTAGGAAAAAAAATTTATATTTATTTCCTATATTAACAATATTAAGAGTTACAATAAATCATTTCTCTTACTCATAATATTCATTAGTTTTTCTAATAATTTAATATTTATTTATAAAATAAGCCCGTAACTATTAGTTAGAAATGTTTTTATTGCTTTAATGTTTATGTTATTTATATTATAACAAACGAAGACAATCTTCAAACATCATTTTTAGTGTTTAAAAAAAAATTAAAATACTCTCGGGTGATTTATTTAATTCAATAAAATCAATATATTGTATTTCTTAATAAAAAAAAATAGAACAGCTTTAATAATAATAATCTAACTGAGCAACGTTCGTGACGGAGACTACCGATTACAGCATTTCGTAAACTAAATAAAAACAAGTGCAAAGTATCGCGTTACGAAGTTTATAAAGCAATCAAGAAAATGCCCTGTGCATTTTACCATTTTATCAAAATCTAATTCGAGATATCTAAATTTAGATTCAAAGATCCGCCCATGTTGTTAACATAACACTAATGCGAATTGATTGTTCATTACAGTGTTCCAAGTGTCGGTTGCAGAATTACATACTGGGTCACGTATTGAAGCAGCACCGAAATCTATTACACTTATACGAATTAGCAAACATACGTATTGAATATTTTAGATTCTTCACTGAACGGTCCATGTTTAGATAATTTATAGCGCGTGTAAATTTATCGACATCACCTGCTGAGCACTCACTCGGATAGGAAGAGGTATCGGGTTCATATACCGGCGATGTCGATACATTTTTCACACGCGCTAAAAATTATCTAAGCATTGACCGTTCACTCAAGAACGTAAAATAGAAAATTCAACAATTCACGGTGAAAAATTACCCTTTTTACTTTCTTATACGTAGTAATAAATAAGTATTGTAATCATTCGATCTCGAGATTTTAACGGAAATATACCTTTTAACCTTCCCTGATTCGAAACTTTTTTTATGCGTGTGTGTGTGTATGAGAGAAAGAGAGAGAGAGAGAGAGAGAGAGAGAGAAAGAGAGAGGGAAAGCGAGTGTGTGCGTGGGTGAAAACAGGAAAATAAAATGGACCCAAATGATTTGAAATTTGACATTTAATATCTCTTGCAAGAAATATATTTTATTAAAGAATTAGTAGAATAATAAAACAAAAATATGAATTATTCAAAATATGTATTGGAATTTAAACAAAATACTTAAAAGAAAGTTTAGTACAAGTAATTGCGGATATTTTTAATTGATAGTATAAAGTTGGAAATCAAGTGAATTTTGTTATTTCAATCACAAGATAACCAACATCGCCGTGACAAGTGCAGAGGAAGGTGGGGTGGAGTGAGGGAGGTTGGAGGAGTGCAAAGTTAAGAGCGCTATAATTCAATTTGGTTTTCCCGTCGTCTTCATCTCCCACGACAGACACGCGTCTCCCCTTAAAAATGTGATTGGTTGACAGGGGCGCCCGTAAATGATAAGTTGCGTTCCGGTACGTCGTTCATCTGTCAATCACTTCCGGTTTGATAAATGAGTAGAATATAAATGACATATTTTTGCATATATAACGATAAATAACAGAAAATATATCGGTGGCTCAATGCGTTTTATTGGCAAACGTTTACTCGCGATACTTAAGAATGCTTATCTGGCCGGACTGAATGTTTTTGAAAAACGATTTCGTGGCTAACTAGATAAGTGCATCCCATTTCTCTCACGGTTATATTTTTAATCATGTGTTGGACTGGCTGTGGCTGTGGCAGTTGCATCACTTGCATAATAAAACAACGTTCGCTCGTGTTGCATGGTTCTCAACCTGATAGCGCACTGCAACTGCACGTATATATTCCTCACGTGCTAATTGTAGTGTCTGCTCACTGTGTTGCACTCTTTTTCTTCTTTCATTCCGTTTATTTGCTATTGCTACTGCGCTTTCTGCAACGTGTCTTCTAATTCTTTACGTTTTATGTCTGCGCCAAACATTATGTCTGCGCCAAACATCGTTGCGAAATACTTTGTTATTTGTCTGTTTACACTAACTAATCAGAAAAATGCAATAATTACCGTAGTACATATTTCGATATTAGCTCCAATTTTATGCACTTTTGCGCGAAAGAGATATAAATAAGTCTAACTAAAAAGCTGTTGACGTATTTCAATAAATGTTTCAAACGTTATAAAAACGTTTTTGTGGGTGTAATTACAACGGTGTTTCACACACTATGTGCTGATTGGGTATAGATTACCAAATATAATATTTTAATTCTGTTAATTAATTAAATAAGAGAATCCCGGAACTTTCGACCGACAGGAAATATGATATCTTATAGTATAATTAAATAACAGAACTTATATATCTGACCATGCGAAATACAAGAACGAATAGGAAGAATTTGAATGAAGAGAAAGAAGTATGTAAAGATAGAATTGAATGACGAATGATTGTCAATAAATAAAATAATAAAACCATAATCATTTCTATACCTACATAACTATGGCAACATAAATAAAAAGAAATAATTCAATAAAAATTTTGTTGTAACTCCTGTTTATTTTTATGTTGTACAAAATATCGATATCTTTCATTTTCACTTCAACTATTTTACTATAAGTGCAGTCGTTTTGGAAATATTGTAGAAACCGCAAAAATGACTAGAGTAAACATGCACTTTTGATGGTAATACACCGATACTTCAGTGTAGTGTAATTTTAGGATTATTTGCATGCTTTCTTATGAGAATATTCACATTAACGTTAATTGACCGTTGGGAAGAATAAATTTGGAAACTAAAATACATTTTTTTTTAAAACCTTCAATTAGTGAAAACGTGACGTTGCATTTATGATCTGAGTGTAATTTTATTATTTTGCTTTGTAGCAATTAGCACATAACAGTCGTGTGTTTGTGTGCGTTTAAAATTATTTGAAAAAGTGCAAAACTCTTCCAATAATCTTGCTAATTATTTCACTTGCACAGTTGACTAGTAAGTATTTAAATCGCATATAGTTTCAAAAATACTCATGAGTTTTTAATATGAGTTTTATTTAAGTATGAGATTCGCTAGTTTAAAAATGGTTAAGACATCAACGATTCGTTTTTTTTTTGTGTTAGCCTGTCAAAATAATTCGATACCCATTCTTGGGTCGTATGTGGGTTGCCCGCAGTGAGTAGGCTGTGGATTTCGTTATTTCCTAAACAAATGAATATGAACGCCATTTGTCACAAATATTAAATCAAGTAATCTCGTGCAGGTGAATGTACCCTTAAGAGAGTTCAATGCTTTTCGTAATATTTTTTTTCTGCAATGTATTTGTTTAATCTGACTGGATGACTGTTGGATTCTTTGATTTTTATCTAGATTAACAAATGATTTTTTTGAAATATTTCAAATGATTTGAAATCAGTGTACCCAAACAATACATAATAACTTAACTAACTAACAAGTAAAGTACAATTGTAACATAAGTTACAGCATTAAGTATGTAATAAAAATATTATAAGTCACTATATATTACAATATAGACATGTTCATGTTTTGTGCTCGGCAACACCTACTTCGATATGCGAAATAATAAAACTTAAATTATGTTCGTATTGTTCTACTTGTAACTACTTTACTTTACAGTGTACACACTGTTATTAAGTTACACATGTTCTAGCAAATTAACCTGTTTCTAACGGAATTCAATATTTTTGAAACTAGATATCCAAAACATATCATTAATTCATGATTTTAAATACTACATGTTCAATTACGGATATTATAATCATAAATAAACTAAATTTCAATGTTTTATATAATTAAAATATTTATTGTGTCCCACACTGGGGTTTCTTATACGGAGTAGATACTAAAATACACATTTTGAAACAAATCATTGTCCTATATTTTATAATAAATTAAATAATAATAATATAATTTATGACCTTTCCTAAGACTATTTTTGAAATAACGTCTCTCTCTGTGGCTGTGTGCGTATGTATGTGTGTTTTAGTGTTTGCGGGTGTGTGTGTGTGTGTGTGTGTGTGTGTGTGTGTGTGTGAAACATACATTTAAAATTTGTAAGAAAACCTTAGTTTCGCAAAAATTATTCAAATCGGAAGTGCTTGTTTACTCTACTCATTTTTTGTGGTTTCTGCAATAACTCAAAAACGGTTGCACATACAGCAAAAATTGTTAGAATAAAATTTAGAGATTATTATTTCGTACAACTTTTGTTTGAAACTTTTTTTTTAAATACTGATTACAAGAAATTGACTATTGAAATATATTCATATTTTATTTATTTTTACATAAATCGTATTTATTTTAACATAAACTGAGTAGTAAATGGGGGAACAATCCCGCCGGAGTGAAAGTTCCCCCTGGCGTCAAAAGAGAAAGTATGATTTCAATAAATGACGTCACTATGGAATTTCCCAATTTAATTGGAGGTCGTTTTTAGAAAGTATAGGGTGAAGGTCTGTTCGAAAGAATGTATGATTCATGACGTCACTATATTATTTTCCGAATTAAATAAATATTGTAACTTAAGTAATGTTCATCTATTTATTTATGACAATATTTATATTGTATGAAAAGACTGCAAAAATACAAATCGAATATAATTATAGAAACAAGTATATTACCTGTATACAAATGTATATATATTCTGTATTGAAGTTAAAAAGGATTAAAGGTGATTATAATTAGCTAATCTCAGATACAGTAGCAATGCACTTGTATACTTGTATTTATTTCCTATATTATTATTATTTCGGATCAACTTGTATTAGGTTGTAAAATTGGTTCCAATATTTAAAACTTTGCATATATTTAATGTAAATAAATATCTATATTTCCATGACGTCAGAACTTACTGATATTGGGGGGAAGTTCTATATAAAAGACGTTATTTATATAAAATATATCAGAGTGACAATATCATTATACTGCAGCTATATCCATCAATACACAACAAAGTAAGTAAATATTATTATTATTATTTAAATATATAAATAAGTATCACTGAACATAACTTCGATCTTACAAGTGTGCCACAACTAATGTTATTATTATTATTATTATTTAATAACATATTTTAAACTACGAGTTTCAATTTACAACCTGTTGATTTTATTGTGTTTGTCTATTATAAATGGCAATTAAAAAAAAAATATGGAATACATGCATCTAAATCAATTGTTTACTTATTTTAGAAATGGAAAATGCCAATCTAGCTGGAAGCCTAGAAGATTTTAAACCAATTAAAAAAATCACTGAATTAGGTTTAAATATTAAACATGAGATATACAACGTTAAAGCCGTATCTACAAAGTTCGGAAGGAAAATTGTGGTGGAGACGGATGATGCAGTCGTTTTCTTACCACGCCGCTATTCAAAACTTACAGATGAGGAGATAGAACAGTGGGATATTCGAATAAAAAGTGACAAAATGGCTATTATTCATACTGGAACAAAACCATGTGGTAGCGCGAAGGACGCTTTACTAATAGAATTTGTAAATTTATGAAATAAAGCAATTTCGTGCTTAAATTAAATTACTATATTTGTTATTAATAAAACCCACTATCCTATACATGTTTATGGTTCCTTATTTAGTTATAATAAGCAATATGTCTAAATTATTCAAGAATTTTATTTTATTATATTAAACAAACGTACCTCTGGCAAATGACTTTATAATGGTAACCTGTACTTGGAACGTCTATTATTGTAATATTGAAGATCGGCTCAAATTAGAAAGTTCACCCTAAACTAAACTGCTAATGTACTTTTGCAAAATAGCTTAAGAACAGATTTCTCTTTATTATCGTATTTAAAATCACCATAT
Organism: Nebria salina; assembly: GCA_944039245.1. Taxonomy (NCBI): domain Eukaryota; kingdom Metazoa; phylum Arthropoda; class Insecta; order Coleoptera; family Carabidae; genus Nebria; species Nebria salina. Next base: position 4,489,553 of record OX063269.1, read on the forward strand.
AGGTCCTTTAAATACTAAAATTTTTATTCAAAATGGTTAGTTTGTTTCGTGTATTCACTACGCTCTCAACACTTTACCAAAATGAATTGCAACAGTGAGATCGACAATTTGAAATCTATTTTAAGTTTGTGTGCAAATATTGACAATAATAGTAATGAGGATGAAGACCAAAGTGAGGCAAATGAAAATTTAAATGGTTTTTTCAAAATTTGCGAGGAAATATTATCAACTATTGATATTCCTAAGTTACCCGTTGAACCTGTAATTGCGTCAAATAGTGTTCAACCTGAAATGGTATCCAGCATCGAAAACGCCGCATTAAACCAGGTAACACCTAGAGTTTTACACAATATTCAACACGGGAATGGTCAACCGCGTTTTAATATTATTTCTGATATTGAAAAATTTGTAAAACGAATCAATATTGACGGGCGTCTTATCACGTTCCAAATGGTCGATCCTCCCGGAGATATCAACCCTGTTTCATGGTTCAAAACTAGTATGGGATCCCTAGTGGAGTACATAATTGACTCCATCCCAGCACCCGATTTTGTAGGGTTGACTCTGCATACACCATGCCTAACAGGCGGACCAGGATGGATAAGTTTCAGACGTGTCGATCAGCTACACATTGATGTAGTATGGGACATGATTAGCCGTATATTGCAAAGTAATGCGAACATTTTTGCAGACGGTGTATTTAGTATAGAAATGACACGCGTTTCCATGCCTGTAGGCCTTGGAGGTCTAAAGGGTCATGGGTTTACATACGCCGAACTATGCCGTCGTAAACACGGTATTGTGCAGATAAACAATATCGATAATAACTGTTTAGCACGAGCTTTGATTGTAGCAGAAGCCTGGGTTAATAAAGTGACAAATTTTAAAGAAATCGCAACAGACATTAACGGAATACAGGGCATGAAAGCCCGTGACTTAATTATAAAAGCTAGTGTGAACATTCCGGAAACGGGTGCCGGTATTTTTGAAATTGAACAATTTCAACGTTATTTCACCGGCTATAACATAGTAGTGTATGCATTTGGTGGTCGCGGTACAGTCATGTTTGAAGGTAAACGAGAGAGTAATTTACCCCGTTTGAACATCCTTCACAGTGACACGCATTTTTCAACGGTAAAAAGTTTGACGTCAACTTTCTCGTCAAGTTATTTTTGTGAGCCATGTCACAAACCATACAACCAAATAGGTAACCATCGTTGTAGTAATACATGTCCTCACTGTCACCGTGTTCCATCATGTAGTGTTAATGCGCCGAAAATACACTGTGATCAGTGTAATAGAAAATTTGCAGGTCAAACTTGTTATGATCGTCATAAAAGTTCAGCCTGCAAAAAGTTTCATTCTTGTAAAAAGTGTCTGAAAACATACATGAATGCCGATAAGAGGATACACACGTGTGGTGAAGTATATTGTGGTTTATGTCAATCGTATAAAGTAGCGGGGCACAAGTGTTATATTAAAAAAGACAATACAACATTAGACAATAAACAAAAACTTTTTATTTATTATGACTTTGAAACTCGTCAAGAGAAAATAACCGGTAAAGACGTTGAACATGAGGTGAACTTGTGTGTGGTTCAACAAACGTGCAATGCCTGTGCTGATTCAAGTGACTTAAGTGTATTGTGTAATATGTGTGGTATTAGGCAACATATTTTCAAAATGAACGCTTTATCGTCATTTGTAGATTACGTCCTTCTTCCACGCAAATCATTTTCATCCATCACATGTATCGCTCACAACGCAAAAAGCTTCGATGCGCAATTTATATTAAAATATCTGACGGATACGTTGAATATGTCTCCCAATTTGATTTTAAACGGCAGTAAAATTCTACTCATGGAATTGAATAATAGTAAGATACGTTTTATAGATTCAATCAACTTTCTGCCTATGTCATTATCGTCATTACCCAAAGCTCTTGATTTACCATCTTCGACCAAAAAAGGTTACTTTCCACATTTTTTTAATACCATAGATAACCAAGCTTATGTAGGTCCTTTACCGGCGGTTAGTTTTTACGGAGCAGATGCAATGAGCAAGGATGCTCGTGAATTATTTTTAACTTGGCATTCAAAGCAAACTTCTTCAAAGTATGTCTTTAGAATGGAAAAGGAAATAGTTGAGTACTGCATTTCCGATGTAAACATTCTTCGACAAGCTTGCGACAAATTTAGAAAAATATTTATCGCAGATTGTAAAGTTTGTCCATTCTCCGAAGCTGTGACAATTGCCTCAGCATGTAATCGGGTATTTCGGCGCATTTATCTTAGACCCAACACAATAGGTATAATTCCACGCAGGGGGTACAGGCTCGCGGATAATCAGTCCAAAATAGCAATGCAGTGGTTAATCAGTGAGGAAATGAGGAGGGGCATTAGAATAGATCATGCGGGGCATGGTCGTGAAATAATTTTATTAGCTAATTTAAAAGTTGATGGATATTATGCCCAAGAAAAATTAGTTTTTGAATTTATGGGGTGTTTCTGGCACGGTTGCGTCATGTGTTACAGAACAAACCGACATAAAAGCTTGTATAATAACACAAAAGAAAGTTTAGATTCGCGTTTTCAGAGATCAACAGAAAAGGTAGCTAAGCTGCGTAGCCTGGGTTACACTGTTGTTGTGATTTGGGAATGCGAATTTAAACGACAGTTAAAGATCGATAAAGACCATGCAAAAGCTTTAGAAAATCACTATTTGTTAAATTATTTACCCCTGAGTCCCCGTGATGCATTTTTTGGAGGACGTACGGGGAATGTGTCGTTGTACAACCAGGCGGTCAATAATGAAACAATCAAATATGTTGATGTTTGTTCATTATATCCATTTGTGTGTAAATATGGCAAATATCCTGTGGGTCATCCAAAAGTGCTTGTAGGTGAGGAATGCCGAGAAGTGTTGGGTCGAAATAACGATATTGATAAAGTGGAAGGCCTTATCAAATGTAAAGTCTTACCACCCAGTAATCTATTCCACCCTGTTTTGCCTCGTAGGGTACATGGAAAGCTTATGTTTGCGTTGTGTCGAACATGTTGCGATGAACTGGAGCAAAATGAATGTACACATAGTAGTGCGGAAAGACAGTTTGTTGGAACATGGGTGGCTGACGAGGTACGTCGCGCTGTTCTGCTGGGGTACAAAGTGATCGAGGTACTCGAGATCTGGCAGTATGAAGTAACACAATTCGATAAACAGAATAATTCTGGCGGATTATTTGTCGAGTTTATTGATTACTTTCTGAAAATGAAGCAGGAGGCCTCGGGATATCCGGTAGAGTGCATCGATGATGCCTCAAAAGATGCGTATATTTCAGAGTATCATCGCGAAGAAGGTATTTTGCTGAATCGCGATAGCATTGAAAAAAATGCCGGAAAAAGATCTCAAGCGAAACTGATGCTCAACTCATTCTGGGGTAAGAAATACTGATAATATGAATGTCATATTATTATTTATAGTTAAGGCTAAACATTTCTAATCTATTTATTGTTTCTCAGGTAAATTTGCACAGGCTGAGAACAAGGTCCAGACTTCAATCATCGGAAGCAGTGAAGAACTATATGAGTTACTGGCTAATCCCTCATTGACGGTGAACCAGATTATCCCCGCTGGTGAAAAGATGTTGTATGTTAGCTGGGAACATCAGGTAGAGGCAGCAGATCAGTTACGTACTGTAAACGTGGTAATTGCAGCCTATACCACAGCACAAGCTCGTCTTTGTCTACACGAATATTTATATAAGCTGGACCGAAGAGTTCTGTATTATGATACAGACTCTATTATATATAAACACCTACCTGGGCAGTACGAGCCTCGTGTAGGAAATTTTCTGGGAAACCTCACTGACGAGCTCTCATGCTACGGTCCAGGGAGCTACATAAAAGAATTCGTGTGTGGAGGGCCGAAGAATTACGCGTACAATGTGTTTAGCACAAATACAAACACTATAGTGCAAATTTGTAAAGTCAAAGGATTTACCTTAAATTACAAAAATTCTAAGGTAGTGAATTTTGAGTGCTTAAAACGCATGATATTGAACAATGACCGTGATACCACCGTTCCCCTGCCCGTGTTATACTCGAAAGAGATTCGAACAACCGAAAACCATACAGTAGTTACCCGCGAAACTAAGAAAACATTTAATGTGAAATTCATGAAACGACGAATAGTGGAGAATTATGATTCGGTGCCGTACGGTTTTAAGAGACAGAGAATAGAATAAGTTAGATTATTTTTACAAGCCATTGTTAACTATTATTATTGTTTCTTATTATTATTAATTTATTATCTTATTTGATTATGTTATTAGTTAGATAAATATATGTGTGTATGTGTCAGCGTGTCAGCGTGTATGCGTGTGTGCGTGTGTGCGTGTGTGCGTGTGTGCGTGTGTGCGTGTGTGCGTGTGTGCGTGTGTGCGTGTGTGCGTGTGTGCGTGTGTGCGTGTGTGCGTGTGTGCGTGATTGCATGATTGCATGATTGCCTGAATGCATGATTGCATGATTGCATTATTGCATTATTGCATTATTGCATTATTGCATTATTGCATTATTGCATAATCTATGGGTGCGTGTTTACTTAACTACTCATTTTTAATTTTTAATATATATATATATATATATAAATATATATATATATATATATATATATATATATATATATATATATATATGAATATTAAAGAGAGAGAGAGAGAGAGAGAGAGAGAGAGCAATAATGAGAGCTATATAAAGAGCTCCAATAAATATATATCTTATTGTTCAATTGCTGTTGTTATTGTTCTGTTATTATGTTTCCTAAATTTCAACATCCTTTTTCAACAATTGTCGCAGGACCCTCCGGATGCGGAAAGTCTTATTTTGTTGTGAAATTTCTTGAAGAGATGCAAGAAATGTGTGATACTGTTTTTTCTCGAGTAACGTGGTTCCACGGTACGTGGCAAACGCTATATGACCGTATTCCAGATGTAAATTTTCAGCAGGGTTTACCTGATATGGAAACGTTTGATGGAAAAAATCCTGAGCTAATTATCATCGATGATTTAATGAGAGAAAGTAATGGTCAAGTAGTGGATATATTCACAAAGGGTAGTCATCATAAAAATTTATCGGTTTTTTTCCTTACACAAAATCTATTTCACCAAGGAAAAGGGCAGAGAGATATTTCACTCAATGCTAACTATATATATATATATATATATATTTATATATATATATATATATATTAAAAATTAAAAATGAGTAGTTAAGTAAACACGCACCCATAGATTATGCAATAATGCAATAATGCAATAATGCAATAATGCAATAATGCAATAATGCAATCATGCAATCATGCATTCAGGCAATCATGCAATCATGCAATCACGCACACACGCACACACGCACACACGCACACACGCACACACGCACACACGCACACACGCACACACGCACACACGCACACACGCACACACGCACACACGCATACACGCTGACACGCTGACACATACACACATATATTTATCTAACTAATAACATAATCAAATAAGATAATAAATTAATAATAATAAGAAACAATAATAATAGTTAACAATGGCTTGTAAAAATAATCTAACTTATTCTATTCTCTGTCTCTTAAAACCGTACGGCACCGAATCATAATTCTCCACTATTCGTCGTTTCATGAATTTCACATTAAATGTTTTCTTAGTTTCGCGGGTAACTACTGTATGGTTTTCGGTTGTTCGAATCTCTTTCGAGTATAACACGGGCAGGGGAACGGTGGTATCACGGTCATTGTTCAATATCATGCGTTTTAAGCACTCAAAATTCACTACCTTAGAATTTTTGTAATTTAAGGTAAATCCTTTGACTTTACAAATTTGCACTATAGTGTTTGTATTTGTGCTAAACACATTGTACGCGTAATTCTTCGGCCCTCCACACACGAATTCTTTTATGTAGCTCCCTGGACCGTAGCATGAGAGCTCGTCAGTGAGGTTTCCCAGAAAATTTCCTACACGAGGCTCGTACTGCCCAGGTAGGTGTTTATATATAATAGAGTCTGTATCATAATACAGAACTCTTCGGTCCAGCTTATATAAATATTCGTGTAGACAAAGACGAGCTTGTGCTGTGGTATAGGCTGCAATTACCACGTTTACAGTACGTAACTGATCTGCTGCCTCTACCTGATGTTCCCAGCTAACATACAACATCTTTTCACCAGCGGGGATAATCTGGTTCACCGTCAATGAGGGATTAGCCAGTAACTCATATAGTTCTTCACTGCTTCCGATGATTGAAGTCTGGACCTTGTTCTCAGCCTGTGCAAATTTACCTGAGAAACAATAAATAGATTAGAAATGTTTAGCCTTAACTATAAATAATAATATGACATTCATATTATCAGTATTTCTTACCCCAGAATGAGTTGAGCATCAGTTTCGCTTGAGATCTTTTTCCGGCATTTTTTTCAATGCTATCGCGATTCAGCAAAATACCTTCTTCGCGATGATACTCTGAAATATACGCATCTTTTGAGGCATCATCGATGCACTCTACCGGATATCCCGAGGCCTCCTGCTTCATTTTCAGAAAGTAATCAATAAACTCGACAAATAATCCGCCAGAATTATTCTGTTTATCGAATTGTGTTACTTCATACTGCCAGATCTCGAGTACCTCGATCACTTTGTACCCCAGCAGAACAGCGCGACGTACCTCGTCAGCCACCCATGTTCCAACAAACTGTCTTTCCGCACTACTATGTGTACATTCATTTTGCTCCAGTTCATCGCAACATGTTCGACACAACGCAAACATAAGCTTTCCATGTACCCTACGAGGCAAAACAGGGTGGAATAGATTACTGGGTGGTAAGACTTTACATTTGATAAGGCCTTCCACTTTATCAATATCGTTATTTCGACCCAACACTTCTCGGCATTCCTCACCTACAAGCACTTTTGGATGACCCACAGGATATTTGCCATATTTACACACAAATGGATATAATGAACAAACATCAACATATTTGATTGTTTCATTATTGACCGCCTGGTTGTACAACGACACATTCCCCGTACGTCCTCCAAAAAATGCATCACGGGGACTCAGGGGTAAATAATTTAACAAATAGTGATTTTCTAAAGCTTTTGCATGGTCTTTATCGATCTTTAACTGTCGTTTAAATTCGCATTCCCAAATCACAACAACAGTGTAACCCAGGCTACGCAGCTTAGCTACCTTTTCTGTTGATCTCTGAAAACGCGAATCTAAACTTTCTTTTGTGTTATTATACAAGCTTTTATGTCGGTTTGTTCTGTAACACATGACGCAACCGTGCCAGAAACACCCCATAAATTCAAAAACTAATTTTTCTTGGGCATAATATCCATCAACTTTTAAATTAGCTAATAAAATTATTTCACGACCATGCCCCGCATGATCTATTCTAATGCCCCTCCTCATTTCCTCACTGATTAACCACTGCATTGCTATTTTGGACTGATTATCCGCGAGCCTGTACCCCCTGCGTGGAATTATACCTATTGTGTTGGGTCTAAGATAAATGCGCCGAAATACCCGATTACATGCTGAGGCAATTGTCACAGCTTCGGAGAATGGACAAACTTTACAATCTGCGATAAATATTTTTCTAAATTTGTCGCAAGCTTGTCGAAGAATGTTTACATCGGAAATGCAGTACTCAACTATTTCCTTTTCCATTCTAAAGACATACTTTGAAGAAGTTTGCTTTGAATGCCAAGTTAAAAATAATTCACGAGCATCCTTGCTCATTGCATCTGCTCCGTAAAAACTAACCGCCGGTAAAGGACCTACATAAGCTTGGTTATCTATGGTATTAAAAAAATGTGGAAAGTAACCTTTTTTGGTCGAAGATGGTAAATCAAGAGCTTTGGGTAATGACGATAATGACATAGGCAGAAAGTTGATTGAATCTATAAAACGTATCTTACTATTATTCAATTCCATGAGTAGAATTTTACTGCCGTTTAAAATCAAATTGGGAGACATATTCAACGTATCCGTCAGATATTTTAATATAAATTGCGCATCGAAGCTTTTTGCGTTGTGAGCGATACATGTGATGGATGAAAATGATTTGCGTGGAAGAAGGACGTAATCTACAAATGACGATAAAGCGTTCATTTTGAAAATATGTTGCCTAATACCACACATATTACACAATACACTTAAGTCACTTGAATCAGCACAGGCATTGCACGTTTGTTGAACCACACACAAGTTCACCTCATGTTCAACGTCTTTACCGGTTATTTTCTCTTGACGAGTTTCAAAGTCATAATAAATAAAAAGTTTTTGTTTATTGTCTAATGTTGTATTGTCTTTTTTAATATAACACTTGTGCCCCGCTACTTTATACGATTGACATAAACCACAATATACTTCACCACACGTGTGTATCCTCTTATCGGCATTCATGTATGTTTTCAGACACTTTTTACAAGAATGAAACTTTTTGCAGGCTGAACTTTTATGACGATCATAACAAGTTTGACCTGCAAATTTTCTATTACACTGATCACAGTGTATTTTCGGCGCATTAACACTACATGATGGAACACGGTGACAGTGAGGACATGTATTACTACAACGATGGTTACCTATTTGGTTGTATGGTTTGTGACATGGCTCACAAAAATAACTTGACGAGAAAGTTGACGTCAAACTTTTTACCGTTGAAAAATGCGTGTCACTGTGAAGGATGTTCAAACGGGGTAAATTACTCTCTCGTTTACCTTCAAACATGACTGTACCGCGACCACCAAATGCATACACTACTATGTTATAGCCGGTGAAATAACGTTGAAATTGTTCAATTTCAAAAATACCGGCACCCGTTTCCGGAATGTTCACACTAGCTTTTATAATTAAGTCACGGGCTTTCATGCCCTGTATTCCGTTAATGTCTGTTGCGATTTCTTTAAAATTTGTCACTTTATTAACCCAGGCTTCTGCTACAATCAAAGCTCGTGCTAAACAGTTATTATCGATATTGTTTATCTGCACAATACCGTGTTTACGACGGCATAGTTCGGCGTATGTAAACCCATGACCCTTTAGACCTCCAAGGCCTACAGGCATGGAAACGCGTGTCATTTCTATACTAAATACACCGTCTGCAAAAATGTTCGCATTACTTTGCAATATACGGCTAATCATGTCCCATACTACATCAATGTGTAGCTGATCGACACGTCTGAAACTTATCCATCCTGGTCCGCCTGTTAGGCATGGTGTATGCAGAGTCAACCCTACAAAATCGGGTGCTGGGATGGAGTCAATTATGTACTCCACTAGGGATCCCATACTAGTTTTGAACCATGAAACAGGGTTGATATCTCCGGGAGGATCGACCATTTGGAACGTGATAAGACGCCCGTCAATATTGATTCGTTTTACAAATTTTTCAATATCAGAAATAATATTAAAACGCGGTTGACCATTCCCGTGTTGAATATTGTGTAAAACTCTAGGTGTTACCTGGTTTAATGCGGCGTTTTCGATGCTGGATACCATTTCAGGTTGAACACTATTTGACGCAATTACAGGTTCAACGGGTAACTTAGGAATATCAATAGTTGATAATATTTCCTCGCAAATTTTGAAAAAACCATTTAAATTTTCATTTGCCTCACTTTGGTCTTCATCCTCATTACTATTATTGTCAATATTTGCACACAAACTTAAAATAGATTTCAAATTGTCGATCTCACTGTTGCAATTCATTTTGGTAAAGTGTTGAGAGCGTAGTGAATACACGAAACAAACTAACCATTTTGAATAAAAATTTTAGTATTTAAAGGACCTATATGGTGATTTTAAATACGATAATAAAGAGAAATCTGTTCTTAAGCTATTTTGCAAAAGTACATTAGCAGTTTAGTTTAGGGTGAACTTTCTAATTTGAGCCGATCTTCAATATTACAATAATAGACGTTCCAAGTACAGGTTACCATTATAAAGTCATTTGCCAGAGGTACGTTTGTTTAATATAATAAAATAAAATTCTTGAATAATTTAGACATATTGCTTATTATAACTAAATAAGGAACCATAAACATGTATAGGATAGTGGGTTTTATTAATAACAAATATAGTAATTTAATTTAAGCACGAAATTGCTTTATTTCATAAATTTACAAATTCTATTAGTAAAGCGTCCTTCGCGCTACCACATGGTTTTGTTCCAGTATGAATAATAGCCATTTTGTCACTTTTTATTCGAATATCCCACTGTTCTATCTCCTCATCTGTAAGTTTTGAATAGCGGCGTGGTAAGAAAACGACTGCATCATCCGTCTCCACCACAATTTTCCTTCCGAACTTTGTAGATACGGCTTTAACGTTGTATATCTCATGTTTAATATTTAAACCTAATTCAGTGATTTTTTTAATTGGTTTAAAATCTTCTAGGCTTCCAGCTAGATTGGCATTTTCCATTTCTAAAATAAGTAAACAATTGATTTAGATGCATGTATTCCATATTTTTTTTTTAATTGCCATTTATAATAGACAAACACAATAAAATCAACAGGTTGTAAATTGAAACTCGTAGTTTAAAATATGTTATTAAATAATAATAATAATAATAACATTAGTTGTGGCACACTTGTAAGATCGAAGTTATGTTCAGTGATACTTATTTATATATTTAAATAATAATAATAATATTTACTTACTTTGTTGTGTATTGATGGATATAGCTGCAGTATAATGATATTGTCACTCTGATATATTTTATATAAATAACGTCTTTTATATAGAACTTCCCCCCAATATCAGTAAGTTCTGACGTCATGGAAATATAGATATTTATTTACATTAAATATATGCAAAGTTTTAAATATTGGAACCAATTTTACAACCTAATACAAGTTGATCCGAAATAATAATAATATAGGAAATAAATACAAGTATACAAGTGCATTGCTACTGTATCTGAGATTAGCTAATTATAATCACCTTTAATCCTTTTTAACTTCAATACAGAATATATATACATTTGTATACAGGTAATATACTTGTTTCTATAATTATATTCGATTTGTATTTTTGCAGTCTTTTCATACAATATAAATATTGTCATAAATAAATAGATGAACATTACTTAAGTTACAATATTTATTTAATTCGGAAAATAATATAGTGACGTCATGAATCATACATTCTTTCGAACAGACCTTCACCCTATACTTTCTAAAAACGACCTCCAATTAAATTGGGAAATTCCATAGTGACGTCATTTATTGAAATCATACTTTCTCTTTTGACGCCAGGGGGAACTTTCACTCCGGCGGGATTGTTCCCCCATTTACTACTAAACTGTGCCTGTCAATTGTTTAACAGATATACAAAATAGACGCAAATAATTTAGAATTTGACATTATATCTCTTGTAATATATTTAGTGAATGTTACAAAGGTTAGTAAAATATTATAAAGTAATAAACTAATAAAATTATGATGAATATCGAAACAAAATACGTATAAGAAAGTTCAGTGTAAGCCATTGCGGATATTTTTCATGAATACAATACTTATAGCTTCGTATAATATAGTAAAAATGTTTGAATTCTTTTCATAAAATGCCCCCTTTAGTACATAATGTTACCTACGTCTGTGGCACCTGTGAGGTCCCAAGTCACGACGCAAAGTGACCAGTCACGAATAACTAATGTTCACTTTCGTGAGAATGCTTCGAGCAAAAAAAAGTTTTTTTATAAAAAAAAAAAGCTCACCATATATACACAGACTATATATTTTAATATACTATAGTACGCATTTGAATAAAAAAATATTATTTAAATATATCAAATTCACAAAGAGCAACATTTTATGCTGCAAATATGTTCTTAAATATAATTTTAAACTTTTGTACATTAAATTAAATCAGTAATTTACAAAAAATATATACATTTTCTATAAGATAAATACTCGTTAAACTGTAGTAATTTATCAGTGGAATAAATTCATGAATTGATAAAATAAATTGGCTCAATAAAGTAATGTCTAGTAATTCTCCAAGAATTTAAATGGTATGTTTGTAACACTTTCAAAATTTGAAATAAATTAAACATGATACCAATAAATTTCCGAAGTATCTGAAACATTTTTAAATACTCACACTAATCTTGTTCTAAAACACTGTATTTGCCAAATCAATTAATTTTTTTAGTTAGTTAAAAGTAGGACACCTGTTTATAAACAAGTCATATAGAAAGGTTAAATTTATCGAGAAAAAAGTCTATTTTATCTTAGAAGCGCAAATAATGTTTTGAATATCTAGCAGAAATCGATTATTGCGAAATTGTTTTCATGTTACACGAACTTCGAATTAAAAAATAATATAAAATACACATTGGCCCAAAACAAAGTATATAGATAATAAAAAGAAGAATCAAATAATGATTTACTTGGTTATTTTATTGATAGTCTCGTCACATTACGTAAACAATGAATTGAAATTTGCGTTAATAAAATTTAGATGTATAGAAAAACGTATTCTTACAAATATGTGTTTCGTGTTAAACTGTTTTCCCTACATGTTTTAAAAAGTATGTAAGTTTCTTATATTGCTCTCTGGTAAGTTTCAAAGTTTATTATGGTGTTCTTGTAGCTTAACTTTAAATATTATCAAAGTTTTATAGCATCTTATAAAATATATTTTGAACAAAGTTTGATCATAAAATAAACGATTAATATTTTATTCATCGCATAAGTTCAGTTTTATTTGTGCACCAAGTTCGGAACTGTTGTTACTGAATGACAACAATGTCATTTTTAAATGATTAAAATAATGTATTCGTTTATTTATTTAGTATTAGGCTTCATTTTTACTTTCTTATACAAAGGTATGTAAGTATTGCACTCATGAAAAAGTTCTATCTCGATATTTTACCGGAATTGTAACTTTTGACATTCCCTGAATCGAATCTGACTATTTTTGGAATGATGTCTGTCTCCCTGTATGTGTACCTATTTTTGTATGTATTTGTGTGTGTGTGTGATTTCTATATGTCTATAAGTGCATGTTTACTCTAATCATTCCATGCATTTTCTGCAATAATTTCAAAAAGGTTGCACTTACAGCAAAAATAGTTATTTTATAAGAAAAGTCGGTGCAATCCATTACAGATATTTATTTAATTAATATTTAAAAATCGTAACAAGCATTTTAATTGCGCTGTTTGTATTAAAAATGTAAACAACTATTATCACATACTAATCTTCAAATTTTAGTTAAATTAATATATTGTTCTTTTTAAAAAATTGTTTTAACACTCATTAACATTTAAAAATTATAACTTTTAGATTAAAATAGCATAGATTCGCTGTCTCACTCATATATATGTACTACTTTCCTTGACTGCGTAGTATAGCAACCAGTCTGACAAAGACTACCGATTACAGCATGCTCGAAACTAAACCAGAACAAGCAGAATGATGCATCACCTAAATTAATTAAGGTAACTGTCATCTGATGTTCAGCTACTACATCCCTGCATTAGTGTTTATCAAACTAGATATTTGAATAAAAATGAGTACCTTGATTAAATAACTTTTAGTAAATGATAATTGCGTTTAATGACATAAATGAATGAACAATGCTGTCAACTGGGATTTAGATGATGCAGTGAACTTGTTTATATCCGACAAACATTTCACAAAGGTGAAAAGTTATATCACATACACATTAAAAATGTTTTAAGTTGAAATAGTTCTCAGAAAATATTGCGTAATTTTGCCATAAAAAAAATATTTACTATAGCTATGAAAAGAACGGTAAATGTTCAAGAATAATAAAAAGAGTTTTTATATATTTTTAAAATGTTCAGGAACTTAATTAAATAAATGTATTATGCAATTGGTCTGTAATTAAAATGTAATCTTCAAAATATCAGGACTGTAATCTTCTTTTTTCTATCTGTAATGTTTGTTAAATAAAGTATCAGATTTCTATAGATATATTTGCTGATTTTTAAATACAGTTATAAACAAAATTTTCTACATCTATTAAAGTTATTGGAAATATATTTCCAACATTAGTTCTTGAAATATATTTGATATCGTTCAATTTTAACTCGGAATTTGAATTTTATCTTAGTGTTTCAATATAAGTTAAGTTAACAATATTACCATTTTATATTCGTATTCTGACTGGCTTTGAATTCATGGTAAATTCAACTATCTTTGTTAGAAAAGTTCTTTTATATCTTCCTGTCTACAGAGACGTACTTCAGTTTTTTTTGAAAACTAATTGTTTTCGTCTCTAAATAAAATTATGCACGCGATTTCATCGAGGTATTTCAAACGAAATTTAACATATTTTTTAAATTTTTTTTATCTTCAAGATGTCTAATACCACCCTGCACATACTTAGATATTCTAAGGAGCTCTTACTAAAAGGGAAGCTATTCACGATTCTTAAACAAACTCCTGAATTATTGATAACTTCCACAATACTTTTGTGCTATCGAACAGAAATTTATTTTATATATTTCTTCACATTTTATTTAAATATCAGTTTAGTTGGCGTTCGAAATAATAATCAAAAATATTTCAACACGAATTACGCTCAAATATCACTTATATTGTTTCATTGACGTCAGTTTTGAATTTTTTGCTTCTTTATAGGAGTGTATATGAATAATCTCAAACATAAAAAGAATTCTAAAATGGTCATATTATATAGACGTAATTTGAATAAATGCATAGCTATTTATACAAATGCAAATTGTTGTAACTTGCATAAAGAATGATTTAGAAAAATGTGTATAATTATTTCTTAGTAACACAACTAATCTACAGTGTATAACACTATGAGCGACTAGATAAATGCAGTTAATTACTTCATTTAAAAACCATATGGGCGTACAGACTGGTGTAGTCACAAGTAAATCACCATTGCATTACTTACATTTACTTCTAAACACATTTATAACAACACATACATACATATATACACACATGTCAGATTCCACAGAAAAACAAGTTCTGTAGTAATCTATGGATTATTATTTCGTAATTTTAACTGTGCTTGTTTAAATTTCATCATAATGTAAAATGAGAAATAAATAAAAACTCATTGAAAATTGTGTTCGCTTTTTTTTATATACACACAAGAATCATTTTTATAAATAACTATTAGTACCCTAATTTATATAGGATTTTTATAAATTGATATATTTAAATTCGTTATCCGGGAATCCTCTTAAAATTCAATAAATAGTTTACTATATTTTTTATAAATTTGCACATTCTCTACCAAGACCCGTAAAACGCTACATGTTATCGAATCGCGGAACCGTCCGAATCCATTCAAAATTCGAACGACATACGGTCCCGAACCGAGTCCGCATGACGCATAAAATAGTATGAGAAAACGATATGAACGTAAGCTATATAACAATCGAGTGAACTATCTCGTACACTCAGAGTAAAAACATTATGTGACTGCAGTAAATTGAGCATTTGCAGTTTGTTTATTATACTTATACAATCTGTATCATATACAAATGAATTAGATACCTTGCTATAGCACGTTAAGAGTTAGTGTGTAAAGTATATAATATATATATATATATATATATATATATATATATATATATATATATATATATATATATAAAATATATATATATATATATATATATATATATATATATATATACATATATATATATATATATATATACATATATATATATATATATATATATATATATATATATATATATATATATATATATATATGTATATAGATATATATATAGATATATATATAGATATATATATATATATATATATATATATATATATATATATATATATATATACATATATATATATAAATATATATATATATATATATATATATATATATATATATATATATATATATATGTATATATATATATATATATATATATATATATATATATATATATAAATATATATATATATATATATATATATATATATATATATATATATATATGTATATATATATATATATATATATATATATATATATATATATATATATATATATATATATATATATATATATATATATATATATATATATATATATATATATATATATATATATATATATATATATATATATACACACATATATATATATATATATATATATATATATATATATATATATATATATATATATATATATATATATATATATACATATATATATATAAAATGAATATTCATTTAAAAAGCTCGGTTAGGACGAGCTTTCCTCTTGATTTATTACAGTTACTCAGTACATAATCTTAATAACAAGAACCATCAATTTAATCACTATTATACAATATCTGGCATATCGACACTGAACTTTCTTATGCGCATTTTGGTTAAAATGTTAGAATTTAAATTTGTTTGCAATTTCATAAATCTTGAAAATTTTTAATATGTGTTTAAATATTAAGTCTATTTTGTTGTTGTTGAACAATTGAACAATTTTTATATATTTCCGTTAAAATCTCGAGATTGAATTTTTTCATGATTACAATACTGCGTATAGTAAAGTACAAACAACGATAGAATAAAATATAATAATTATCAATGCTAATAAATATACCATTACTTCATTGCTAAACAACTTTATAAGAAACATATTTATATTGGGAACACTAATATATAGGAACACTAATTTATGGGAACACTAATTTATGGAAAAATAATTTAAAATAATTTCTTTCTAGCCGTTTTCTTAATTGGTTCCTTTTTCTTTTTTTTTTGCGGCCGTGATGTATTCTGGATCTCTTATGGGCATATTCCTTGTGAAGCGTGGATCCACTAATTCCGGAAGAACACAATTTAAATAAAATTTAACCAATTTTTCTTCCATGTGCTCCTTCCAGAATACATCGTCTCTTTTTATTATTTTGACAGTCATGGGGTAATTATCTCCTGTCCAAATTGCGAAAATACAAGTATCTCTTCCTGTGACTGCTAGTTGCCCTTGTATTTGATAATACCATTTATCATTTTTATTTACAACTAGTGAATCTTTTTCATATTTTAAAATTTTGACTCTCTTGTTTCTAACAGCTTCTTCTATTGGTATATTATAGGTCGATAGCGGACACTTTACTTCGACTATTGCATTTAAGTCAACTAAACCATCTGGTGTTGCTCCGAGGAATGTTATATTTTTATGAATAAATAGACCACAACTATTAATTTTAATATTTAATTGTTTTTCCAATTTTTGAAGTGCCCTAAACTCATTTTCTTTGCCGTGTTTTACTGCTGGGACATTGAGTTCTTTGGAATTATACAGTAATGTTTTTACTAAATTGGCACAACTGGTAGTATTTCTTCTTCTACAGACAGCAAAAAAGTTTGATGCTGTTAATATTTTTCGACGTTCTTCCATCCATTTTCCACTGTCAGCCTGAAACCTAGTTTCTACCTCTAGATTCTGCCGTTCTTCATCATTTCTCTCCAAGCTTTTGAAAAATACATTTTTCTTGGATTCATATTCATCTATATCCATGTCTAAAATATCACAACCATCGCCATAATTAGGATCAGATAATATAATTTCTGCTTTTCTTTTACGCACATTTACATTTTCTTTTCTTTTTATTGCTAATCTTCTTATTTTTTGTGCTCTTCTAGCTTCAAATCGCTTAACTATTTTGCATGGACTTCGTTGATACATCGTTTGATGCAAATAATAGTGGGGTGATTTTGTATTAAATGATACTGCGGCAGCGGAACATCTTGCTGCATAAGATCCGCGACTAGTGAAATTTATGCGCTTTCCTGTAAGTCACAATAATTATAAATACTAATATATTTTAAAACCTAAATATTAAATTTACCTCCAACAAATTTAGCAATAATCGAATTATATTGTTCAACGATATTGCTGTCAACATCGTAGATCAAACTACGTGCGTGTCCTGCAATATATTTAATTGTTTGCTGTAATTTGGATAGAAATTCAGGATTTTGTAGTAATAAAAAATATCTATTATTGTCCTCTGACTTCTTTTTACAAAAATAATATGCACATTGTTCGTGCTGTCCATATTCATGACATAAACTATTCTCTATGTCTGCTTGTAAGAGTGAGATAGCTTCGGTTTTATCTGTATGTTTTTTTCTGTGTGCAATTGCACCTGTAACATGTGTACGCATTCTCATAATTTTTCCTTTAAAATCTTTTCTTATTTCAGATCTGTAATGTGTATCTAATACAAGCCGTTGTAATCTTCTACAGTAGCATCGTAAAAGATGATTTCTGCATTCGATTTTTTCAACTGTCACATTACTATATGGTCGTGCCTCAATAATTTTCTTATATGTGCTGCTATCTCCATCAGCAATTATTTTATTATATATGACACCATGATTAGCCATGCTACTTTTAAATCCTTCCACCAGTATCGCTGATTCCATACTGGTTGAACTGCCATTAAAATTTTTATAACACCTATGCTCCGTATTAACATTATATTTTTTGTTTCTATCGCAAATCATACAATATTTGTTTTTCACTCCAATGTATAGGATTTGTTTATAATGGAATCCTATAAGTGCAGCTATTCCAGATAACGCGTTATAATTCGTCCCATAAGATCTCCTTGACCAACATCCATCACCAACTACTGTGATAAGTGGAGTTCCGTTTTCGTCAACATTTTGTATTTTTCTAGCATACTCCGCTTCTTTCTTCACAGCCTGTTCCATGCAAATCAATGCTGCTTCTTCCCACACACTATTAATTTTATTTTGGCATTTTGTAAAGGTTTGTTGAGACATACAAGGGATATTCATGCTTGTCATAATTTCTTCGAAATTATAATAGCCTGAACCTATACTTATAATACCAGATACCGCTCCCGTATTAATGTCCATATTTTTATCGTCTTTGTCATTCGTCGATATTATAAAATTCCCATTGCACATATTACATTTGAAACACAAATCAGACGAAAGACCTTTTCGTATCTCTTGTATTAAAATTATATTGTTGATTGAACATGAAAATGCTGGAGCATGTGTATTAATTGCCTGTAATTGTTTAAAGAAATACGCCACATCTACTATTCTTCTTCCTTCATACAGATAAGACGCTTCAGTGGTTTTATTTGAGACTATGGCCATTGTGTAATCCTCGCTAAATGTTGGAGTGTTTATCACTGGAATTTGAGTGAGCAACTCATTTTTATCTAATTCCATATTCAAAGATGCCGTATTTAAATTTAATTTAGCTGAATCAATATAACAAATATGTAGTTAATTGAAGTGTAATACTTCATAAACACAGAAAGAAGCCAATTACCTTTTCTCATGTTCATTATATTGCCTATTTTTCTCGATCGACTCACTTTACGTTTTTCTTTATTTATCTTTCCCATTGTTAATAAAATTTTTCACTAACACCGCAAAAACACAAATAGATAATACTTTATTATTATTTATATATATTTATTTATATATTATAACTGTATTAAAACTGAAAATGTTCTTGAAGCTATATTTTCACTGTTTCTAAACGATCTATATTAGAACCATGCCAAAACAGAAGTAAGCGTTCTTCTATGGAATTATCGATGTGATTATGTTATTGAAACACAACAAACGAATCACAACAAACAAAACTGAAAATATAGCTACAGTGGCTCAAATCAGTGCGCACACACACTTTACGTTACAATGTTTGTTTCACATTATAATATACTTATACTATATTATTTATTGTTACTTAACGATATAAAATTATTTATTTGGATCAGTATTAGAAAAACAATCACCTAACAAAAAATTTCCAAATTATGGAGGTATTTTTAAAAAAAGTTTTATAATTTACATGTTTACATTAAATATATTATACTGATAGTCAATAGTATAATATAGTTGTGATTTTGGCAACAAACATTTAAAAAAATATATTTATTGCACATTTTCAGACGGCTGTAAATATACAATAAAAAAGTATTTAAAACATATAAATTTTATTTAATTCAATTCAGAAATAATGATTATTCTAACAAAAATTATTATTTAAATAATACATACTAGAACTCATAAGCTATAGTATTAGTTCAGAGCCAACGCAATGCTTGCTTCTGAGAGTGTACTCGTAGCGTATTCATAGCACTGCCGCTAGATGCTGTCATGACTGGGTACAAATTTTGGTAAAATAGTGTTTTACGGGCGCCACTACACAGCCTATATTGTTGCTATTTAAAATACAAAATTTCACTACAAGTATAAGAAAGGATTAAACTTTGAATCGCTGAAGCTAGAATTTGATGTTTTTGCTTACTTTTTAAAATATATGCTTTCTAAAAATACCTATATTTAAGTAATTATTAATAACATAACAATACAAAAATATCTCAGCGATGAAAAGTTTCATCTTTATATTTGCATTATCTGCAATTAGATTTGCAAAAATATTTTCCATATAGACTGTAGAGTGGCGCCCGTAAACGCTGTTTTTCGTATAGGTAGAGAATCGCCTTAAATACAAACATGTTATCTAAATAATAAATATTTGTATAGAGTCAAGTATCACACTCATGTCAAATTAACACAAAAATTGAAAGTATATCTACATATTTAATATCCTTATCTATACAATTTATTAATAACTGGATTTGAACTGTCATAATATATCAAAGATATCATTGTTCTAAATATAATTACAAGTGTGTAACATACTCTCATAAATTAAGTTATTTAATACGTGAAACTAGTAAAAAAAAAATTATGTATATTTATAATTTTCGACAAATTTCCTACCGCAATACAATAACAGAACTGTTTTCATCGTCATGAAATAAGAATTATGTTCAACGTACGAATAAGAACGAAACCTCAAAATATGCATTTTACTTTGTTTTGTATTTTTTGATGAATAAATAAAATAAATCATTTTATATTTTGTAAAACATTTTTGAGAAATTAATGACGACAGTTTTTAAAATGTGTGTATAAACCTGAACAAAACTGTTAATTAAGAAAATTAATTACATTTTAAATGCGTTACTAACATCTTTACATTAACAATGACTTACAAACATAATGTTACAACAAAGTTGTTTTTAAAAGCATTTATCTCTAAACAAAAACTATTACCTAGTTTAATCACACAAGTTGTTTGAGTTTGTACAGAAACCTTCAATTAGAGGCCAATAATTTACCTTTTTAATTATTGGTAGCAAGTGTTCTGTTATAAAAAAAAACTTTCATTTTTCACCTACAAAATATACGACTAGAGCAATAATTTAAAAATTATTTTAGGTTTTCAAACAGCAATGAACAATTCGTTGTACAACTTTGTTAGTTAGAGATGAATTGTTGCGTAATATATTTAAGGATAGCTAAATGCGAAAATATTGTTAAAATTTTTAGATTAAAAAAAAGAAATACTATATAGATGTGATTCCAATTTTTTTTGTTATTATTTCATACTAATAAATAATTGAACTTATACCAAAAATATCTACAGCATCATGAACTGAACTTTCTTATAAGTATTTTGTTAAATAAAAATATTATATTTTTTTAGATATTAAGACAAACAATTCAATTACAAAAACAATTATTATTCATTATACTATATTAGAAATGATTGTTTTAGAACTATTTTTAGTTTTTAAATGAGTGTTAAATTTTTTAGGACATACAGACATGCATACATACATATCTACAGACATACAGACAGACAGACATACATACATACCAACATACATACATACAGACAGTCATACAGTCATACAGACATACAGATATACAGACATGCATGCATACATACATATCTACAGACATACAGACATACATACGTACAGACAGACATACAGGAATACAGACATACATGCATACATACCGACAGGCATACCGACATACAGGCATACAGATATACAGACATACAGACATACAGCGGCAGAAATATGCAGACAATCAGACGTCATTCCAAAAAAAAAACGTATTTGATTCAGGGAAGGCCAGAGGCATATTTCCGTTAAAATCTCGATATCTAATTTTCTCATGATTACAATACATCCTGATTATTTCGTATAAGAAAGTAAATATTACTAAAACTAGGAAATTTAGCAAATAAAATTAATTCGAAACGATTTTTAAATCTTTTATGACATGCATAATTCAGGTATTTGTCAATTTTGTTTTTTTCTATGATTGTATACAATGTGAATCATGTATTCGTATAAAATCTTTAAAGTACACATAGTGTTATAAAAAATAAGAATATTTTATCGATTTATCGACTCTTCTAGATATATAGCATCCGTTTTGAGGCGATCGTGAACTTTGAAGAATTTTAAGATTATGTTAACATCGAAAGAGAAGGTCAAAACGATTTTTCAACACAAGTCATTACAACACGTTCCATCGAGATTGTTTCTATCCTGAAAAAGTGAACGATTTTAATGACGTCATATGCAACGTAACATAGGTATCGCTCAAGTTTTGATAAGATGGAATATCTCAGAAAACAATCAAATGTATACAAAAATGTTCTTACGCCTTTGACTTTAATAGGTAATTAATACTAAAATAATATTATAAATTATTTAATTACATGTAATAAAATATCAAGTTCAATTAAACATATTTGAAATAAACTCAAGGCAAGTTATTAAAATATTCAAAAATAAAAAGTATAATGATTTTAAATCTTTTATTATTTTGACATCTACACCTAACATATGCTATGCTAGGATTAACAGCAATGATTTATTGAAAATATCACACATACGAACGACACACATAAATTGCGCACAATACTACAGCCGTGTTGTGTTTCAATGTCACCAACAACATAAATATATCTTTATGTATTATTAATATTAAAACTAGCGTAGGTATTATTATAAGGTATCGCTTCTGATCATTCATAACACATAATAAGAGTGTTGTGTTGAAAGGAATTTTCTATTTATACGTAAATTGACGTCCACTTTTGCTAATTAGTTTTATATATGATATATAAATTTAAAAATTTGTTTTTAACATGTTTTCTTTCATTAAAGCATAAAATATTCGAAATGGCTTGCACTAAAAAAAGTAAAAGAAATGTTCATCTTTGGAAATAAAATTTGCTATTTATTTTGTGGTGAATAATGTTTTTGTTCGTAAAACAAATTAAAACTGAAGGTTGTGTAAATCAAGATTCTGTTTTAACTTTATTTTATATTTAATTGCATTTTCCACAATAGCAAAAGAATAATTAAATTAACATTTATTTACGAATTATAATTGTATTTCTTAATAATATCTTCATTTTGCATATTTGATATTTACAAAAGTTTAGAATTAAGTTAAATTTAATCTACATATAAATATATTTAAACGAGTCTGAAAGATGATATTTGGATACTTTGTTAAAATATCGTATGCTTTCAAAATTGCCGTGTTTTCCCAAATTTGAAAAAGGTATTATGTATTTTTTGTCACAATCAAAATATAAGTTATTCCGATTGTTATGAAATAAGAATAATTTTGATAAACGTATTAATAAGTTGGAAAATAAAAATTGTTTAAATTTCAAGACACACGTGTTTATAATATATTTTAAACATGCACATGATTTATAATTATATATGAGAAACGATTAGAGGTACAAATTGAGCTATGTTTAAAAAAATTTTATTTGATTGGGCCATTTTTGAGAAAATGATAACAAAATCATTTCTATTTTCTATTACACAATAGCAACTTTCGCAACCGTTTTAATATAAATAATTTATAAGCATTGACAAGATCGAATTAAAATCGGGAATGTATAAAACTTGTGTGACAAAGGGTTAAATTTGCAGAATTTATTCTGAAATAAATTCAACAACTTGTGTAATTTGTCAATATTATCCGACAAAGCCCGATGCAAACTAGTCTAGATTTATCTCTCAATTCTCCAGACAATTAAAATGCATCTAGCGTACGAGAAGAGAGGCGGCGACAGGGGTAAATGGCGCATTTGTGACAGGCGTCCGCCGCCGAGACGCTTCGATTCGATAACGAGAACAATGGCGTCGTTCGACGCCAATTTGCACACGAAAACACGGCACGTATTATATAGATATTTTACATCGATAATAAATTGCGTTTAAATGTGTAGTTTCAAAAAGCTCGATCCCAAGGTCGAATATCCTTTCAATATTTTATAGAAATACGTTATTAAAAAACAAATAAATTTAAAATTATAGCAATGCATAAAAACGCATTTGGATAGATGGTTTTTTTGTGCATATTTGTGTAATTTATAAATATATGAAATTAAATCAATTTTAAAATAAAGTAGAATTTCTCGCCCATTAATAACTATGACACAATTCTTGTAAAGCCAAAATCACACTAAAAAACATGGAATTCCATAGCATGTTTCTTTGTAGAAATAATCTATCAAAGAGTACAGAAGCAAACTGTGTTTGTGTGTGTGTGTGTGTATAACATGATTGTAATTATAGTAAATTAATCATGGTTGATTTACAATTTTAATACAAAACCGTCTTGCAAGAAATAATTTTATATTTCTATAATGCGTCAACATTCTCCGTGTGTCGGTTTTTTTGTATTTCGATTAGAAAATTGTAACAATGTGTATTATTTTGTGGCGCGATGGACGTTCTCTTATTGGAATTTTAAGTTTGATGATACTGAGACTTAACGTGCTTCCTATGCACCAGTAACTATATCATGTAATAATGTATAATAACACTTAGAGCCTTGTGTCGATACACCAAATAGTTTATCAATAAAGACTGTAATTATTTGATTAGCTACGGCCTGCTATTTGTAACACCCAGTATATACATACATATATGTATACACCTATGTATATATATCGTCGCTGTTATATATTATTAACTCAAGTGAAAACATACGATTTTTGGCACTTTAAATTCATAGAATGGCCATTAGAAAAAAGTGAAATTTTTAATTTTGTAATCTTCTAATAATGTCTATTATTATGAATATTGGAACAGTTTCATCGGAAATTCATAAACAACCATTTTCTATTTCTCAAAACTGTATTAACAAAAACGTCATTATTTCATTTTACGGATGCTACAGGTATAATGTTAACAATAAAAAATAAATAACATTTTTTTCCCTAGTTGTATTGCTATATGATTAAAATTTAAAATGTATTACGTTAAACTGTTAAAATAACAGAAAACTACCTTATAAGACTAAAGTTTATCGTAGTAAATATATATAGCATAATAAATAATCACATTTTATTGAATTATTCAAATTCTGTATTTTAATATCTCTTATATCTAAACAAAATACGTATAAGAAAGTTCAGTGCAAGTCACTGCGGATATTTTCGCTCTGTAATACGAACATTTTAAAATACACGTAATTTTTTTTTTTGTCAATCATTTAATTTACATTTCTATGAATAAGTATTATCTATAACAATGTCATTTTGAAAGTTTATTTAAATAAATAAAAAGGAGTAAAGTATCTTTTATATAAAAATACGAGTGAGTCCTCACGATTGAAGATGTATAAACATGTTACTGTATATGTCTGTATATGCCAGTATATGGCGGTATATGTATGTATGAATGTAGATGTGTTTGTGTGTTTATTTTAAAATAGGTAAAACTGAAATATACAGATATTTATAGTGTTTATAGTGTAATTTAAGCATAGAAATGAAATTCGTATAATGTGTTTCTTTATACCGTGCCCTTACATACACTAATTCAACCGACATAAGGTTCGTGTCGTTTCGTAATAATTAGTGGTGCTTTTCGAAAAGTTGTACATCTAAATTTACACAAAGTTGTAATCAAAAAGGACTTATCAGTCACTTAATGTTCACGTTGAACGT
This sequence comes from Nebria salina, assembly GCA_944039245.1. NCBI lineage: Eukaryota > Metazoa > Arthropoda > Insecta > Coleoptera > Carabidae > Nebria > Nebria salina. The sequence continues at coordinate 4,515,460 of OX063269.1, forward strand.
ATGCCGTACACAAGAACAAAATCAAGTTACGGCGATATAGGTCAACAATTCTAAACATCACCAAATTACAAAAACCGTTTTCACAAAGTCAGAGATAAGGAACGCTGTGATTTATGAAGTTGAGGAACTTGTATCTTAAATCAAAACCTACATTTTTCTTTTCAATTACGAGACATTGTTTCACTACTGTTGCAGGCGGACGGACACTCCTCAAAAATATGTATATTAGAAAAAGACGATTTTGCAAACGTTATATGAACTTTAAAAACATATTCGGCATTCACGAATGCTCAAATATGCGCTCGTTTCTGAACGAAAAACTAAACATACAATTGTTACAAGGTTGCCAAATTACTGTAATTAAATCGTCTTAAATAAATTTAAAACAGCGCTTAAGTACAAAGATATATTACACTGACCACACACATGTAAAAATTATATAATTTATTATTTGTTGTTCTTTTTTAATGGAGTAATTGTTTAATCATTTTTGTTAACAATGGACTTTTTATGCTATTTAACTATTATATATTACCTGGTATTCTAGAATTTTTTAAATTTTTTTATTTACATTTTTTCATTGTTTTTCGAACAACCTTAGATTTTAATCACTTAATTTCAATCAAAATTTAATTATTTTGCTCTAAATTACATACAGGATCCGAAATCGGAAATTTATAAAAATTACGTGTTATGAAATAATTTTTTTGATTATAAATTTATTTTGGATTTATTTTTAAAACTAGACATTAATAACAGATATAAAAAAATGATAATCAGAGAATTAGCATAGTCAAATTACAGAAGAGTTACTGTAATAAGGTGTGATTTAGGAGTTTTAAATAGACGTAAAATTGTCAAATTTAGAAACACAGTGCCACAGCTTCGAGAAGAAAAAACTAGTCAGGTGTAAACACCGACAATGGAAATTAATTTATTACTAAAACGTGGGGCAATTTATCAATGCATGTCTAAAAACACACTTTACACTATACAAATAAGTTGGGCTTTAAAATTTCTTGTTGTATATAAAAAAAATATATATTTTTATTACATGCATATCTATAAAAAATTATATTATCGTCGTAAATAAAGAATATTGTGCGACTACACCTATTTATAAAAAAATTATATAGTTTAATTTTCATAAAAAGAACATTCCAATTTCATTCCGCACCGCTTCAAACTAAGAATTCTCGTACATACATATAATTCAATATTATATATGATATTTGCATTTATTGTAGCTTAAATATGTTAACCGATGGTTATTTTTAATAAATTATGCTATTTTTCATATATTACAAATTTTAAAATACCCTTTTTTTTGTTGGTAAATTACTGTCTTTAAATGTAATTTAAACTAATACAAAATATGTATGAATAAATTGATAAGTATGCAAGCAATTTATATTTAATAGACCAATAAAACGTCATTAAATGGAACATATTTGTTTATTTCCTTTTAAACAGTACCGTTCATAAATTTATTTGAAATGCAAATTTCATAACAGTAGTACTTATGATGTCATAAGTAAAATGTAAATAAATCGCCACGAAACAAATAAGAACGCAGCGCTACGAATATTTTTTGGTAACGTAACCAATGAGCGTATTGGAAAACTAAACTAATCACTAAATAATGAAAAATATATTAGATTTTAAATTTATGGATCAATAGTGTAAAGCGTTCATTGAAAGTTTTGAAATGAGTGAAGTGTAAATCCTGATAATTCAAAAAAGTGTTTTTTTTTTAATATATGATCTCGTGTTGAATTTGTGAAATTGAAAACAGCATTAAAATTCTGAATGCATATATACGTCGGTATGAAATATTCCTGTAATTTGCCTGCATACTTCAATTAAAATAATTGATAAATAAACAAAACAAAAAAAAAAAGAAATCGCGCGCGCTCAGAATTGAACTGTCAGAAATCAATCATCAATTTATATTCTTGAGAAAATATTACAGAACGTTTATAGCTGGTGGTACACTCGATAATTATTACGAGTAGAGTGGCCCTGAATCTTGAGTATTACGTACCATCGTACTCTTGCGAGTAAAAATGTTGTTCACTTGCAGATTATACTAAATTAGATAGCTTTGTACAAAAAATAAATAAATATATTCTTGTAATAATTGTAATACTAATCATTAAAAATAGTCACTTATTTACGAGCTTGAATTTAATAAAATTATGTCAAGTTCAAAATTAAATTAATATTTTATTGATTATACATATTTATACATTTTAATTAAATGAGCATGAGAAGTACTTTGGGAATACTTTCGAAATAAATAATTCTAAAACTAGTAACGGATATATTTGTTCTTGAAACATTGAAAATATTAATTGAATTTGAGCAGGATGACGTCAAAACTTAACAGTAACTTAGCGTGTAGTTGGCATCAACTACTACGACCACTGCCAGTTCTTGACATCTGTTCGTGTTGTTTTTTACAAAATAAATACGAAGAATGGATATAGTATACGAAAAATCAAACCAAAGAGTGAAAAACAGAAAAAAATTGTAGTAATCGAAGCAAAATGACAGCAAAAGTTGCCAATCGAGCGGATATAAGTATTTTATTTTTTGTGAAGTGACAAGAATGCTAGAATCATTATAGTTTATGTTTTAAAGGCGTTAGGGATTTAAGTTACTAATATTTATAATAATTATGTTAGTGCAATATTTTCACTACAACAAAATATTGACTCATTGTAATACTAGAATTATTTTGGAATGTTATATTTATAAATTTACAACAATATTGGATGTAGTTTTATTTAATTTTAAAAATGTTCGTATATATTTAAGTGTGAAAAGTTGAAATACTTTGTATTCAAGTGTAATATGTAATACGTATAGCAGTTATTAATAAAAACTGTATATATCGTAATAGTATGTGTATCTTATTTAATGTGTAATATGAATGTGTGTGTGTGTGTGTGTATTGTTTGTGCATTTAGCTGCGTGTGTGGAGTGTCTTTAATGTGTAATATTTTAGTGAGTACGTGTGTATGTTAGTACACACGATTTATACACCGCTTTCACTCGCATGTAATCAATCAACTGTTCGTGCATGAAAAATGTACACTAAGGTACTTGAGAGTAATTCTGGTACAGCCCAGACACCGTCATTCTAACAAACCGGTGCGGCAACACTTTATTGTTTTACACTAGCTAATCATATTTGCAATTCTTATTTTTAATTATTACCCACCAGTATTACGGAGATACGGTTCAAAATTATCACCAAGCAAATTCTTCACCAGAGTTAAAAACGGCGTTTACATAAAAGGAAGCAATTCGATTGAAAATATATCTTTAGACCTTCCTTAAATCGAGTCTGACTATTTTTAAGTATATGTGTGTATGTATGAAACTTTAAATTTAAGATTTATATATGCCAGCCAAGAAAACATCTTATTATGAAAAGAATATTCAAATCGGAAGTGCATGTTTACTCTAGTCTTTTTATGCTGTTTTTTGTAATAACTCAAAAACGGTTGCACTCATAACAAAACAGTAAAAATAAAAAATAGAGAAATTATTATTTCAAAAGATGTTGGTTTACATTTTTTTCAAAAAGTGTATTGCTTTTAAAAATTTGTAACTAAACAATATACGTATAAGAAAGTTGAGTGCAAACCATAGCGGATATTTTTCTTAGAGAAGCTGTAAGAATTTGATACGGTATAACACTTATAAAAGCAACGTGTGCGTAACAGTGTAACTTCGCGGCGCAGTTACTTGCGCAGAATAGATGAAATTCTTAGAAAATTAAAGATTCTAAACTAGCAGTAATTTAAGATTCTAAAAACTAAAATTTCAATTTCAATAAGACATCAGTGCACGTCTATAGATAACCGTAGAAGTCCATATGTGATGCTTAACAAAACGGTTTATTTCACTCAATAAATGACAATTCTAAACGATAACTGTACTAACAACAATTCCTACACATTGATTGACAGCCATTCTACACTTTATTCAGCGATAGTCCTGCAGAAACTATACAATTATCGCAATGACTTAATATATTTATTTACTCGTTTTGAACCTGACGTGCTTTTTAACTAGTTGGAAATATTTTCTACCTATATAATTTTGCAATATGTAATTTAAACAATAACAAGTTTTTCTTACGGACACAAATTCTCAAGAAAAAAGACAAACAAGTACAATATATTTGTTGCTAGAGGGCAGACGATTTGCACAAATCGATCGTATGCATTGAGTAGTCACAGTAAATTGATGAAATTAATAAACCTATCGATATCATGTCCAGATTTTAATCCAGTTAACCAGATGTGCACGTATGTTGTCGTTCTCCCACGTAATGCGCAATTCGCAAATACAAACAGCAATAACAACATATGTGTATATATGTGTGTGTGTGTGTATGTGTGTGTCAAGTTTGTGTTAGCGGTTGTTGATACCAGTGTAGCGTTCTCTCTGGCGATGGCGTTTGGTTTCCGGTTCTATACACACACACAAACACATTCGCAAAATATTTCTCAATGGTAACGGTACTACCTGGTAATCACTTTGTTACCGTTTATTCTCACTTTGACCAAGAATTAAAGATGTTGTACTGGGCTATACACTTAATAACATTACTCTGCAGATTATTCTAGATTCTGTTGCAATCTAGCATCAAAAAAAAAACTATAACTTCTATATGTGTATGTATAAGAAATTAGTTCAATTATAACAGACTGGAATTTATTATAATTTATTCCAAATTTAAAATATGGTTTAGAACTCGAGATAATGTAATAAAAAGTAATATTTAATATCAAAAGTATTTGTATATTTTCGTATATATTTGGATCTAATTCGTAAAATCGTCTCTAGGTTCGAATCCTGGTCTAGATTCTATGGTTGAAATAGATTCTGGGATCCGATTCTTAAACTTCGTCTAGAGGTCCTAGGATTAGGATTCTGGACTCAGTTTCGAAATTAGATTCTAAAATCCAAATGGCCTGGATTACAAGATTTGATTCTTGAACGGTTTTAGGATTCACATCTAGATTCCATAGCTGAAATAGATTCTGTAATCCAATTTCTAAGATGGGCTCCAGTTTGGTTATAAGACTAAGATGGCCTCAGTTTCGAATTTCTTAAATCCAAACTGCTGGATTTTCCAGAATCGATTCATGGAATCGGTTTTGGAATCCAAATCCCAGACTCAGTTTTGGAGTTAGAATTTTGTAAACAGTTCTAAGTGCCCCCTCAGTGCTTAGTATGACGTCATGCATGAAATGCGGATTATTAGAAGTTTACAAAATCACACACAAAGTAGAAAACAACACAAAATATGCGAGTGAAGTATTAACATTAACGAGTGAGATTAAAGTTATTTAAGAAACTCTTATAACGAATCCAGAAATTCTTGAACCAATGCAAATAATTTGTTAAGATTTTCCATAATGATTTTTTTATTAAATACAGTACTTTATAAAAATAAAAATTAGGCAGATTAATTTCAGACATTCCGACGCCATCTTTGCTCTGAAACTATTGCACTTGCTATGAGTCGGTGCTCAACGTGAACTGGGTGCAATTTTAGAGCCAAGATGAAATCGCGGCACTTATTAAGTGTGCACTGACAAATAAATTGAAAACGTTACACCAAAAAAGTTCACACTCAGTGCGCAACTCAACAGGCAAGTTGAAAACGCTATTCTAAAAATGACTTGCTCATTTAGAATCCTTGTGTGTTTCAAATGATCAAATTATACTAACTAACAATGCTTTATTCGATATAACGAATTTTATTTCATCGATGTGTATAATGACCTTAAAGAAAACAAAAAATGTATCTATCTTTTCTTCGCCGTTTAGCAAACAAGAGTGCTTATTTAATACGAGAGAAAAAATATAATGTGTTTATAGGTAATAATTTGAAACTTCCTTCGTTGAGAGTAAATGTTTTCTGGTTTATAATTTAAATGTTTGTATATATAGAAACGTTGTCACTGCCGACAAGCAAACGCGGCGCGCTATTGCAATTAGTAAGCAATTTACTATTTTATGGTTATTACCATCTATGACCACTAAAACCATTGTTTTTATTATACGCACAAGCACACTTAAACATTCATTAAAAATAATTAAACGTACTATGGTTATTAATTATTGAACATTTTTCAACAATCATATGTGCATGTAGACGGGATTTCATTTACCAGGCTATAATATAGAAATACAAGATGTTCAATCGGCAATAAATTCGATATTTTATCGAGTTACATACATAGAAAATATGTATAATATTCACATATGAGTATATAATATAATACAATAAAAAATACTTATTAATAATTTATATTTAAAATCACGAAGTCGTTTGTGGATTCCAACTCGCATTGTTTGAAGTGGTAAAGGTGTGAGCATTTATGAATATGGAGACGACGAAGTTTCACAACATCACTTCACACAAATTCAATTATTTACAATATTGATCACGTATCGGTCGTGTCAATGATTATCATTAATCGTGCACAGATGCCATTGAACTGATCTTCATTGCTGCATCTTATTGTCATGATCAAGGACATAGAATAAGTTTGTTCTATTGTATAAACCAAACAACATTAACAATTCTAAAATCTGAAGCACGGATAATCAGATTTACCAAATTTAAATACTCATAATGAAGCATTTAATTTTAAACCAAGACTAATCTTTATAAAAAAAAAACTTCTGTAGTCGTAGATTTATATAAAATAAAAGAGAATGAAAATTTAGTATTACATTAATATAGATTTTTATTTGAATATCCCTCTTATCTAAACAAAATACATATAAGAAAGTCTAGTGTACGAAATTGCAGATATTTAAAGTGGTTATTCAAAACTCTTATTTTACTTATGTATATAAAAATTATGATAATACATATATAAGTAATAGTGTGATTAACAAGAATTTAACCGAAATTAAACATACATTTATTTCATTCGTTCCAAATGCCGGTTAATGTGAATTGTTTTTGATTACGTAAATTTGTCGTAACAGATAAGTATTTCAAACGTACTACCCTCAATTTGGGTAATAGGTAAATTGATATATTTATTTATGTTTAGTACGTCAATGTGTTGAAGTTGTTAGAATAAAATAGAAAATGAAACGTATGCATTGACAGAGGACGTTAATAGATGCATGTCAAGGTTTTGTATGTAAATCTATACGAGAATACAATATAATAATGTTTAAGGAAGTATTTGACCGTATGTAAAATAGTGTGTGAGTGTTCCTGTTTGACACAAGAATAGGTGGTTTAAGCCTTGTTTGGTTTCCTATAGTTAGGCACGTGAAGATGATGTACTTGTTTGTTATTTATGACACAGACTTAAGAAACTCTTGTACGGCTTTCAAACGTACTATTATATTATTGTTTTGTTTCTATATGGATTCTCCCAGAAGACTACAGTCACTACGGTCAAATTCCTCTTGTTATATACTTACAAAAAATGTGCATTTTGTTATATTACTTGACGCAAAATTTTACAGTATATAGCAATGTTATTTTATAGTTTTATAGATTATAATTCAAAATGAGTAAACATTGCGTCTAATTTCAAATATCCCTACAAATTTTCATTAAAACACAAAATATCTACAACAAATATTTATTTTTCAATAGATAATACATAAACATATTTTAGCAATATTTTTCATTTTCATTTTTTATTAAATCAAGATACAATTTAGTTTTTGTACATCGAATGATTTAAATTTACTCCTAAATTATATAACACCAAAGTATTCTCTAACATTCTGAATTCTCATTAAAACAAAAAGTATCTTCAAACGCCATTATTTTTTATTGTGAAACTACTAAATATTCTAGAAATTCTTTAAATTGTCTATTTTAAATCAAACTCAAACATCGACACAATAAATAAGCACAGGTGGCGTAATCGTGTTTCGTATAATTTAAAATTACTCCTAATGCATCCTCTAAAACTATAAATTGTCATTAAAACACATATATCTTCTAGACAAATATGTCCAAAATAGGTCCGATTATTTTAAGAATTCATTAAATTGTGTATTAAAAATCAAATATTAGCTTTAGTAACAAATGGTTTTAATTAACTTTGACGAGACGGGACGCAAGACCCGCCTTTAGTGAGTAATTTTATGTATGTACTAGACACCTACATTTACAACAAATTATATTTTTTACTTGAATCGCATGAAAAGAAAATATTCACCAAGTACAAATTGCATTACGAAACAATATCGGTTCGGGCACAACCTACTCGCAACTGCACTAGAAAAATAATAAATTATTTACTGCATTTGACAACCGAACATAAGTTTGTAATTTACAAAATCCTTGCATTAATCATACGGCACAAATGCATACTAGAATAAAAGACACGAAAATAGAATGTTAAAAAAAAACACACATTCATTTCTTATCGATAGCGAAATATTTTAGATTCAGACGCCGTACTTGAATATGACATATGTTGTCTGTAGCTACGTGTTAGGCATTGATAAAGTTCAATCAAACTTCTTTTAGAGTACGTTACGTTTTTCATCATGTGTGAATGCACTATTGCAAACCATTGACGTCGTTCTACTATTTTTATCAGAATTTATATTAGGATTTGCTTTTGAGTAAGAAATAATACCAAAGAAAATAGTCCTATGAATTTTTTTTTACTCGTAAACCAAAACTTAATTATTTGCGTTAAAAACCAGGATCCAAAAATATATTGAAAACATAATTCTTTATAATGTTGATTAAATAAGAATTTCTTTAAAAATATATTAATTTGTTCAGATTTTATAATTGTGGAAAAAAGTAGCTAAAACTTAAAATTACATATTTTTAAATATATGAATTAAATATCTATGATAATTGCATATATATTAAATCGATTTTAAGCGTAACTTTAAGAGGTGTTAAACGTGACAACGTTGTAGCATTTAATAAGTTGAGGATAAATCAATTTTTTATATATTTTGCAACAATAATAACAAATTAACGATGAATTTATAGAGAGTAAATACGAGTAATTTAGTTTAAAATGACGTGTTTGGTATTTAAGATAAAACAATTTATTATGAATTAGCTGTCTGTTAATTTATAGAATTGGATGTTTGTCAATATTTTATTTATTTCTCGAAAACAAATCTACGAGTGTTGATGAAACTTTGTGATAATGTTTTTATATATGTTATACACGTATAAAGTTCCAAATTTTGTTTAAGTATTTTTTATTAAATTTGTAAGGGTGAAACCTAATTTGTAAGAATGAAACGTCGAATTTCGAATCTTATTTATAGAAGAAAAAAGTATAATTGATTATTTTAGAAGCTTTTATTAATAAATAGAAACTATTTTAAAAGGAATGTTTTCTGATTGTTGACAATGTTGAAGACAATTTATGCTCCACAATTATTTATAATGATTAATAAATACTTGCATACAAATTAAATGAGTCAACTATAACGAATGAAATAAAACTGTATATCCGTCGATTGTAATTTGTAGCATCTTGCAATAAAATTGCAGGAAGTCAAGAATCAATAGTTGAACAAAAAATCAATTACAAGCTATGATAATGAATAAATTAGACGCAAAAAAGGAAATTGATGCTAATAGAACTTCTTATCTACTACGTTGTTTAATAAAATAAAACTGAAGTCAATCATTACTCTATAAAAACTATTTCTGTTATATTCCAAGAGACAGCCACGTTATTAGCAACCAAATTAAAATATAGACAATATATACTAAACTAAACATAAATATAGGAATATAGAATTTTAATGTGTTACCAAAAATATATTACTACGCCACTGGCTTGCATCATTCAATCACATAGTCGTACGTGAAGCTATTGTCTGATCAAACCAATAGATTTAATTATTCAGGGCCGGGTTATTTTATTTTATCCAACCCGACTATGTAATGTAACATTTTTATAAAATAATTTGGTTTAAAGTTGTGTAAATAATAATTATTGAACAATAAGAAGGCTATAAAATTTAATTTCTTATACGTATTCAATACGTATTCCAAAAATAATTTAATTCAGAGAACGTCAAAAAGCATATTTTCGTTAAAATCTCGAGATCGAATACTTACTTATTACTTCGTATAAGACACTAATAATAAATGAGGCATGGTTCAATATATATGTAGCGGAATTTGTATCTCTAGAATACAAAATTATAAATCAAATCAGATTTGTTTACATGATACGTGTCCGGCTGCAGAACAGTTCATTAAACACAAACAAACCGTCAACTGTCTAACAGTCCAAGGATCAAAAATGCAGTCGCGTTTTATCCTTGATGGACTGCCAAACAACAGACGGCTTGTCAATACCTTGAGGTACCTTTCTGCAACTGGATAATAATTAAAACAAATGCTTGTTTTGAGATTTTACAATTTTAAGCTCTTGTTTACCAAAATGCTTATTTAATAACAATAAGAAAAATGTAGGTGCTAATTTGGAATATTTCGTTTCATTTTTCCAGAAATAACTCTAAAAAGCGTTACATTTTTGAAAACGAAAGCTATAATTGCAGTTGGTAATTAAAGAGATACAATTATAACTCATTTAGTAATTTGACACTCCTATTAATTATAATTCCTGTGCACTATAATGAAAATAGCAGTTAAAAATATTGATAATTGCAAAACAAAATGCGCAATGTGCACCTAAAGTCTATATATTAGAAGCCTAATATCGTTTCGTTAATATATGTTTTAAAAATATTTAAAAAATGTGTAAACAATGTTAAAATAAACATAGCTTTAGTTAAATGTTAATATATTATTTTTAATACAAATATTTAAAATTCGTTCCTGTTTCTAAAATACAAACTTAAAAATATCTAGAATATTGCGCATTCTAAATGTTTTTGAAATGTGTACAATTTTGATTCAAATAAGAAATACACATAAATTGCGATACAACAAAATTGTAAAAATAAATCCAAATATAACGCGAATATACATATATCCGAATATGGAAGGACTAAATCGTCCTTTTAAGGATAGGAAGTGGTGAAGGGAGCATTTGACCTCAATTCCATTCAGCCCTAAGTAGGCTAATACAGGATTATTTGATCGATTACATACTTCAATATGCAAATACTCCATTTTTAGTTTTTTTATTATTGGAGACGCTGCTATATCAATTCAGAAAAATGGTCTTTCGCAAAATACAGACATTCAGGGCACAGCCTTTAGAAAACGAAATTCTCCCATTGTGTGTAGTACTTACAATGAAATACCATTTATATTTTAAATTTATGCATTTTCATTGACAAGTCGATATGAGTGCAACAATTAACTGGATGACACCGCCATATTAGATATCCCTTTCAAACAGAAAGTACATACCTTTCTTTATTGCTTTTGCGCCAATACATGAGTCATAAATGCCAATTTTGCATGTAGGCGCTCGCCCGACTGCATAATGAAAATCTCATTGGGAATAAAATTTGCGAATAAATCAACGAAAACAATTGGAATTCAAACAAAGGAATCCACAGGAATTCCCCAGGTGCAAATACCACTTGATACGACACTGCTATCAAGCTATGCTAGGTATATTAATTCTTTTTTAATTTGGAAACTTTTTTCACATTGTGTTTTCTTAGAACGAATTTGTCATGATGCGTTCTTCAATAGTTAAACGAATTTTTGAATATGTTTTTTGTTAACTTGAGAAAAATAAAGCAAGATACCAGAGTCGTCACAAGGGGTTACTAAGTTTATATAATACATTTTGAATTTCTAATTTTATTAATTGCTGTAGGGCTAAAATAAATAACCCCCTCAGCCCAAATCTGGCAACGTTACAATATCTTGCCACAATGATATAAAAAGCCACCCTTATAAGAAGGGTAAGTCGCTATGAAACTGAAAGCGAAGTAATATGTTGTTTATATATAAAAACATTGGCGCCTAAATCACCCTACAACGTCTACCACCCCCTGGATCCTACCCTCATAGCAAAACATGACAGAAAGAGGACGCCATCTGTTATAAGGATCGTAATAAGAGCGATTTTGAACCTCTGCAAACCGGCAATGATTCCTTTGAAATATTATAGCTCTTAACTATTTGGTGCATGGTCAGTAATTGGATTTTATTTTATATTTGAGGTAGTTTACCAAAATTTCAAAAACAGATTTTTGTACAGAATCAAATAGAAAATTTAATGACTCTAAGAAGAAAGCTCAATTTATTTTTGTTTCAAAGTTATAGAGTTTTAAAGATCGTACAATTTTAGATGAAATCTTAAAAGAGTAAATATTTAGTGGGTTTATTATAAATTTTACTACCCAAAATTTGAGAATAACTAATTTTATAATTAAAAAAATATTTATAATCATATAGTGCAAAATACAAAATGTGTAAATAATACAACGAATTATTTTTATCTGTTATGTATAAGCATATATTGGATTTAAATATGTATTCTATTAAAAAAATGTCAATAGCTTCCATTTATCACAAATCCAAATAAAAAACACACTAAATAAAACATATTATTAATGTGGTATAATTCACTAATTGCCACGTTATATGTCAACATGTTATTTTTCACTGTATTTCGTAGTTTGGTCCTTTTTCTTCAAATTTCTTAATAAAGTACAGCAATAAATAAAAATGCGTGTCAACACAGCGCACAGATTAAAAAAACAAAAATTATGAATAACTTTGACGTCTAGTTCATGCAGAACGCCACTTAAATTTAAATGTATCAATTTTGTATCAACATTGCTCAAACATCGATCAGAAAACCCTCACAAGTATCTAGTTATTTTTTTAAGCGCAAATCTCTTAAACATACTTATTTATTATTTTACACGGATAAATAAACATTTTTTTATAAATAATCGTAATCTCATTTATTAGAAATGTGCTTTATTTGAAAAATGTGAACATTTTTATATAAAAATAAAAAAAAAAGTCATGATTGGATTCTAAGAAAACCTTTACAGTACAAAACTCAAAAAATAATTATTTCTAATATCGTCTAGACAAAATAACGAGAATTTCTTGCTTACCAGTATAGCAAACGTACGTAACTATAGTTACCAAAACTAAGGGATAAATTGAACATGTTTATCCCCATTTTACCGTGAACCCAAGGGTTCAATCTTCATTTAAAATTAAGTGATCGTTCGCGCTCGGCTAGGGTACAACCGAGAAGACATATTATATTGATCTTAGACGTGGTGATGTGTTTCGGTATTATTAATGGCATCACAGACACGTAACAAGCATATAACACCGCAACATCGTTGAATTAACAATTCGCCGAATTAAATCGTGAAATAATTAATTTTTTGACACTTGACTGACAAGGGGTTCCACTTTAAAAATACCCATAAACGATTTTTTGCGCATTTGGGTTTTTATTTATTTAAATATTTAAACAAATATGAGATTTCGGCGTACTACCTGCACTGTTATTATGGAAGGATAAACTGGCTGTGGAAAATAAAGGAACAAAAGTTCTAAAAATAAATCGTGTTGGTTGGAATAATGTAACCGGTAACGCGGTAATATCCACACTGATCATATGAGTAACCGCTTCACATGTTTGACCATTTATGACCAGACCGCTGTAGGCATTATTAAAGTGAAAGTTTTAGGCCATTGTATTCGGTTTTTTTTTTTTTTTTTAAATATTTAGAATATTTTTTAACATCAGACACCACATGTTTTTTTAACAACTATAACTATTTAATAGATAAAATATAACTGGTCTATAAATAAACAATTGTATAGAATACAAATTATTTAAATATATCTCAAGTAGATATAATTTTTTGCAAAATTACAACAAAAAGCTATTAATATAATCTAGTGGTTTATGGATTGATATACTTTAGTAAAATATAAGATAAATATTGTGATCTAAAATAATAGATGAGACAAGAACACGCACAATAAACTAGTATTGCCAACCTACATGCAAAACTCTAGATAAAATATTTATTTGTGTAGTAGCACGATGAAATTGATTAAAAAATATTAATTTATTTATTTTAATTGTTTGAATTATATATTTAAAATACGTAAATTTACTGAAGTATGGATTTTTATTTCGATATGATTTAAATTTCATAGAAATTGAAATTAAAATTACAAATTCGGATTAAAATTAGCATCGTAATTTATTGGAGGAATAATGAATTATTTTAATTTGCAAAATTCAATTTAATAGCATTACAACTGACGTCAAAAATGTTACCTTTACAAATTAGTATTTAATGAAATAATGATTCATATGTAAATATATGTTTCATCTTATAAATAATAGATTTAATTTAGTTTTGAATCAATTAGCTCATTTATGGTCGCGAGTACATTTTTGTTAAAATATAATTTTATCTCTTCATAAAAAACGTCAATTTCGCGTAAATTACTATTTAAAAGTGAATTTCTCTGTGATAATCTTAATTATGCATATCTTATGTACTATTTCCTAACAGTAGTAGTTTTTATATGTTTACATATTGGAGTTTGAATATACTGAGTTTGTATTTGCCAATATACGTCATTGCTATTAGTACGCTTACATAAATTATTTAAATTCTCCAATCAATTCAACGTTTATACATTAATACTTAAAGTTACGTAAATACTATCGTAAAATTCAATTTGATTCGGTTTAATTTCATAATTTGTTGAAATTTTGGCGATATTTTTAAACAACGACAAAATAACTGTTATTTTAATGGCATGGGATAGACTTTTATTACGCAATTAAAATAATGTAATGTTTAAATGAAAACCTTTAATTTTATGTGTGATAATAAACCAATTGTCTTAATAAATGTACTAAATTATTCTGTACATTCTTGCAATATATTTAAGCAACATTTATAAATTTTTAAACAATTGCTGTAACTTATATAAAAAAAAAACATATATTCCTAAATTAAGAAATGCATGGTACTGGTTTCAACAAACAATAGTATTGGAATATAATAAAAATAATAATAAATAATACATATGTATGTATTTCTAAAATTGTTTAGCAATGCAAAAACCAGTATTTTTGTATGTTTTTCTACGAATTAAAAAAGTTAAATATTAAATAAATTGAGATTAAAGGTGATCTGATGAGGCTTTAATGCTAAAAATAATACAATGATTTTTGAACATCGAATACGTAAATCAGGCGAATGATTTCATTAAACACATCTAAATGTAGGTCAATTAAAAAGGCTGGGCGTCATATATAGGGGATTTTATGTTTCGTATGTTGGCACCATATATCACTCGGATAACACATAAATTTTAGAAATAAAAGGTAGGGACTTCGCCCTAGATTTCCCATCAAATATGTTAATTCGGTTTCTAAATTATTTATCCAAACAACCCAATAAAAGTCACTCGTAAAATAAATTCAAAATAATGTATATTAAATTTAAACTATGCATTGTCAATAATTTTTACTTTCTTATACGAAGTAATGAGTAAAAATTGCAAAAAAAAAAATTGGTATTACATGTTTCGACAATCGAAATTAAGCAAAATTAAAATTACGTTTTATATATTTTGAGTTATACTTTATATCGCAAAATGAAAACTATTTATTATTTGTACCACAGACACCTTGAATTAATTGTAAGCATTCGACAATTATTGAATTTATTTATACATATGTTTACATTGTTTAAAATAGTTAAATGAATAATTTCCTTGAGTTTCCCATTTTTATTTCAATCTCTTTGCTATTTAAACATACCTACGTAAAAAGCCACTGCAGATATTTATATAATGGTTCAATTAATCTGAATGCCAAACTTAATTTTGCAATACTTATATGTATTTGCTACTTAATTTAATGTTAAAAACTCTTTTGTGGACAAAACTGTCAATTATTTCTACAATATAATTAGTTGTTGCAACATAAACTAAATTATTTAATCAAAATCACTGAATTAAAACACGAATGTCAAATTTTATACACAAAACCTTTATTGAAGTAAGTTGTGAAATTCACGAATTATTTTTTAATGATTGAAAAATACCATATAATTATTTGCAAATGGTAATTATAGCTGTTAAATGTCTCAATTAAAGAAATGAATTTGATATAAATAAGGACTAAATATTCAAATTTCACTAAATAATTAGGACCTCCTACACTTTCAAATTTATATATTTATGTTTTCTTAACGAAATTCAATCTGTACGTTTACTTTATCGGATTTATATCACTATAGTTTCACATCAACGACTTAAATGAACTTGTTCTCTTAAATAACTTTTACTTTTAATATACAAACATACCAATGTTTATATAAGGTTATACATATGTATAATAATATGGGACAGCCTTTATATCTCGTTTTATGAATTTTATTTCTTTTACACTAAAATATTATTATTTATGGAAATAGTTATATTTACCGTAATAAAGTCTAAATAAGATATTTAAAAGAGTTACACAACTAAAGATTTAACAGGCGATTAACTAATAGTATCGACGACACACTTATTTAAAGATTTTTTTATATTTTAATCATTCATAAGTGTATAAAGAAAGTTGTATTGCTATTGTTATGGATTTAACGAGAATAGAATTTTAATTTTAAAACAATACAATTACATAATACTTATTGCAAAATTGGAAATTTATTATTTTCAATAAATATACATATGTATATCCTTGAATTTTTCATTTCTTAGTATAGGATGAACAATCAATAACATTTTAAATAATGACATATTAACAAACCACTAGTTAAATGAATAAACAATTAATACAATAATTGGAAAGCATTCTTTAATAAACAATCATATGTTAAATTATATAAAATTACTAGTATATACTGTAAGAATAAATTTTTTAGTATACTCAAGCACTTAGAACCATATAACTCCTGAAGTAAAACTTTATCTAATTTTAAAATGGGAATAGTGCTTAGTAGACACCCACACAATACGTGTACCAAATTTGGTTAAACATGAGTGGGGGATATACGAGGGGAAGGAGCGCCACATTTTGGTCTTACGAGCGAGCAACCGAATATATGTATATATTTTCGGAATCAGGAAGAAGGGAAACGAAATTCTATGAAATTATTTTAGAATAGGCAACACTCAAACTCTTCTTTATTATGTTGTAAAAAAGTATATGATTTTAGAAATTGTTGTAAAGTTTGGACGTAAAGTTCTAACAATAAATAGTAACTGTGCTAGGAAATAATTTAATACTGTATAGATGCTACTGGTAGCTTCAACAACTCCGTAATTTTCTTATTTTATAGCTTACACGGATGTATGTATGCAGAGCTCTAATTGGACGTGTGCCTGTATATATAATTTAGTAATTATTCGAGATTTTGTCGAGTGCTGCCGGATTCCACACAAGGCGTTGTTCTACCATGATTCATTCCATAAATATGTTTATTTAAATCGTTCTATTTGCACCAAATATGTATTTACACTAGTCCAATTGCGTATTTTGTTAAAACGAATAACTAATTAATCTCGTATAATCTCGTAAAAAAGTAGTTATTTTGCAACAATTTACTCAAAACAACTTACAAATAACTAAGTACTATCTGTAGAATGTAATAAAAACAAAATTATAAATCAAATACGATTTGTTTAAAAATTACAACTATAAACAAATACGTGCGTACAAAAAATGAATTTCTGAACTTATAAACCGGTAAAACAAAATGATTTGTTTTTCATGATTATAAGAATAGTGCATTTAATTCCGGATGAAGAATATGAATAACTGCATTCTTTTTTGCCGGAAATTACGATTAAAACACGTCAATACTGACAATAAACGCTATTGTTCACCAGCGTGAACATATGTAATAATAATTCATGTAGTAATTTTATTTTAATCATTCATTTTCTCTGTAGAGAAAATAACAATTAAAAATATTGAAAAAAATAATACAAAAG
Source organism: Nebria salina (assembly GCA_944039245.1). NCBI lineage: Eukaryota > Metazoa > Arthropoda > Insecta > Coleoptera > Carabidae > Nebria > Nebria salina. The sequence continues at coordinate 4,533,398 of OX063269.1, forward strand.
AGCAACTTTAATTTATGAAACGTAATTTAGGCACAACTGTGACATTTCGTGCGCTAAAATCACCAATTGTAATAAAAATAAGAGTTATTTGTAGTTTGAGTGATTATATAACATATTGTTGCAACAAAAGACTATTTCATGATAAGATTAAAATATATACTTAATTGTTAAATTATATATTGTGTGAGTTTATCCCACAGTTATTTTATGGTGATAGCTCGAAATTTAATATTGTTTTAATTGTACAATATTATAAAATAACAAAACATGCATTATATAACACTGTGGCCACAATATAAGATAAAAATATTCAATAACTTACCAAATATAAAATATCAACCTTTCCTATAAACACAACAACGAAAAATGGTACTTGCTATTCCGCGAATAGCTGGAAAATGACCGTGAATCTTTTAATATAAATATATTTATTGCATGATCATATATCAAAAATAATTATTAAAAAAAAAATTGCACATCCGCTATCCTTGAAAAAAACAAACAAAAATCTAGACACTTCCGGATATTAAGTTCCGATCTATAATCACTATTTACAAAAATATATTTTATATCCTCGTCCCACTTATATGCCTCATAATTAAAAAAGATAGGGAAAAAACATACATAAACACATTTGCAAAAGTTCGTATTAATCGGTTTTGAAATTTGATCCTATTATAAGCAATATTTATTTTCAGATTATATTGAAGAAATATTGTTTATTATTTTCTTGTAGGCTGTATATATAATAATAGTCACTCTATAGATTAAACAAGGATAGAAAGAAAGCCTATTCAGATCGCCCACTGAAAATAGTAAATTTTAATAATTTTTTTTATCTAGTGGGCGAAGTATTGCTCCATCTCGTCAGTGGCGTAGTATGCGGCATTTTCAGAAGAGGGGGAGGGTCATTGTTACCTACGTTTAAAGGTCAGTCACAAGGCCAGCCCGAAAATTTAAAACGAACAGGTTGAAAAATGACTCGACACAATAGTTACGGTTTTTTTTTTTATAATGTTGTCTATACTTATTATATAGTCCATTTAAATACATGGTATAATATAAATGTGTTTGTTTTTATAGAAAATAGTAATTAAAAGTGATCCAGATACCGATGAACTCGCATTAGTTAAAACAAAAGAAGCAAAATTTTCAAAAAAAAATTAAATATATTTGACTCATAGTAAATGTAATAAATATTAAATTAAAAATAAAGAAAGCAAAACCACATTTTTAGGTAAACGTTGTTACCACAAATTAAATTTTAAATTCTAATGAACTAAAACTCTTTTAAATGCAATTTTACCATACGTAGTGAATTTTTAAAAGTTTGAAATACATTTAAATATTTACGTAAAACGTAAAGGTTTTACAATAAATATGTGTCCATCAATAAAATTTAATAGACAATTTACGACTTTTAAACACTGGAAACATGACAATAATAATTTAATACGTTGTACAAATTTTTTTATAATATGCAAATTTTTAAATTGTTTATTGATTAAGGAAATCTGTGAATAGGTCAATATTTGTATACCCACTCAATTACAATCAGCAATCAAATCAATATCTATTTTTTTAACTTGTAATTTCATTCATTTAATACTACAAAATATACTTTAAACAAAAGTTATTGTAATTTTCTATATATGTACACAATTATTATTGAATTTCCTGTTGATACGTCACTATATTTGGTACGAATCAAGGCCACAGCTGTCACAAGTTCAAAAACAGAGGAAAATCCACGTAGAAATACGTGATTATTCAAACAAAAGAAGATAATATTACGGATAACGAGATGTCAGGTCGCGTGTTTGCGCCCTTGGCAAATAGGCGACATATTTAACTGTAACAAACATATACGCCAACAGGCAAATATTTTCTTTTTGTTTTGTGGATGTTTAAAAAACAACAAAATATACAAAATTGTTCAAACTTTTTTTTAAATAATTTATATACGTATTTATTTTAAATATTTCTTTCAAATGTTTTACTAAAAAGTTAAAAAGTTGTATTTATAATAAATTATACTACAAAAAAAAGTGAATTACTCGTATGTTTTATTTTGTTTAAATTCGAAGGTATATTATATATGAATGCAAAAATGAATAGTAAAATCAAATTTACCGCAAATAGCTAATATGTATACCAATAAATAATTTCACTTTAAAAAATAAGTTTTGATGAATTAAAATCAAAAATATTCACTGTCAAACATTTAGTTCTCATAAATTAAATTTAGTAAATAAAAAAACCAAATTAAGAGTCACGACTTCTAATATTTTGCTAAACTAATCTATTTGTTAATTATGAATATTAATTTTTTCGATGATTAAAACTCTTAAAAATCCTTAAATCTATCATAATAAATTAAGCGTTTACTTAATGTTTTATAGTTCTTGCGTAAATAGAAATAAAATGTGACTTTTAAAAAATATAATTTGCGAATTCCATACATATATGTATATTATTCTCTGTAGTAGTCTTTAAATATTTAGTATGTAAGTCATGTTTTAAGGAAGTATAACTGTATTAAGATAGGACGATGACGTCTCGGTGTTGTCCTTATATGGTCATCATACTTTGAACTAGCCAATCAAGTCATTCGACCAACTGGATCTATTTATATACTTATAAAACATTTCTATAGTATCCAGAGGTACGAGAATTGAGTAATATATTCACTATATGTATTTGTAATCATTTATTTGTACTATGTACACATATTGTAAGTTGCTATAACCGGAAATATAAAGGTGGGTACATAAAACACATATCAGGTTACTAACTCGTAACATAACTACAAACATAATAAATATTTATCTACCCCGTACAAATACAGTCAGCAATATAATAAAAATTCAATAATATTTCAAAATATTTTTCCTAAAATTATAACTTTATTTGTTATTACGCAGGGTGCAATAAAAATATGTGAAAATGTTCACTAGTCTTTAAAATGACATTTATTTAGAGCGATAGAATTTCCTTTGTAACACGCCTGACAGAGACTACCGATTACAGCATGTCCTAAACTACTCTAACGCATGAAGTATCGCCTCAAAAATAAATTCCTTTGTCATTCTCACATGCCCTGCTTTATAGGAGCCAATAAATAATACAAAATCTAATCTAATTTATTTCCTATACAAATTTAATATTTCTATAAAAATTTCGATTCTGTAATATTTACTAGTATAGTAAATTTAACTGGCCTTTATAAAAGCGAGCATTAGAATTTAAAATTTATTACGCCCATATATGTGACCTTTAAAAATGGATAAATTAATAAAAATTGAACATTTAGCTTATATGTATTTTGCTAGAATTTTAAAATTACTAATAAATTAATCGCGATATAAAATATGAAGTTTATTGACCACTTTTATTTATAAACTGTATTAGTATATCAAAATAGTTTTAATAATAATTACAGTTAAGCAATAAAAACGCAATAAGATCATACATGAGAAATAAATTCAATATTTAATTGTTGAAATAAAATAGTTAAGTACTGGCAAGATACCAAAAGTAAAATTGCAATTTATGTAAATAAGCGAAAGTACTTTAGGAAGTGCATTATGATTATGTTAAATTTCATAATAATAAAAAATAAATAGTTTCTATTCTATATCTGTTCATAAGTGTGTAGTGGAAATATGTTTTAGTTCCGAAATATATTTTTTATTTTAAATAAATATATTAATTTATATAAACTATATTTATTAGTATTGTTTTACGACTAAATCCAACACCTGTAGTATTAACATGATCCGAAGGCAGTAAATATAAACAAAATCATATCTAAACTTCTTACGACTATAAATAAAAACGTAAGAATCTAAAGAGACCATTTTGTTCGCTACGAAAATTAATAAATATTGTTTCAATAAATCTAAAAATATTTTGAGGCAAAGTGTACCAATCTTAAACATCTTTTTGATTTAAAATTCTTAAAATATATCACTCTTCCAAAAAAAATGGATTAAATTTAAAAATACTAGAAAACCAAAATTTAAAAAAATGATTGGTCCACCGCACCCCAAATGATTGCAAATAATAATAAAATAATGTAAAACCAGAAGTATTGCTCATTCACACATCAACAAAATGATTCGTCTCGCGATGTTACGATTTTAATTAATTATCTTTTGAAATAATACACAATTGATTTAAATGGAAATAAATACGATAAATACGAACTAAATTACAATTTAATTGTTTATAGTCCATATATTTTACGTATATGACTAAAAAGGCGAATGAGCAAACTATGGTTTATAATTTTGATAAAAACTACATGCAGTGGATATATTAAAAATGTGGGCATGCGTCGAAATGTTGAAATCATAACCAAAGAAGCAAAGAATCTCACAGAACATACCACTACGTCACATCACACATGCTAAAAAAAACCCATGTGCCTTGTGATTTAATGGCATGCACTAATAAGACCAAAAATCACCAACACCATCGGGCAAACATACACCAACACTACAGGAACTCCAACACCAAATGATCAAAATTAAAAAAATAACGCTAAAAATGAAAAAAAAAATAATAATAATAAAATACTAATAACCGTGCTCAAAAAAATAATCCATGCACATACACAACATGCCAAAATGCGAAATTGACGTGCATTTATGCTTTAAAAGTGATTTATAATTTCGCAATACTTTTTTGAACACGCTTCACAATTTTGATGCAATTAAACCTAGCTTAAAAATTAAAACTGTATTCATTCGAATTTAATAACTTTAAATGCTAAATGATTAGTTCAAATGGTAAATAAATTTCAAAACCACTTTAATTCAACCCTGTGCTTTAATACTTGTCTCCTTGATCAGATAACAGATAGTATTAAAAATTAATAAATTCGATACAGTATTTCAAAGTTAAAATAAAATAAACAGAATGATTGACATAAACCTTCAATTAAATAACAAATACAAAATTTAAACCAGTATATGTTATATTTAAAAAAAAATAAAATATGTCACTTGACAAAAGATACAATTAAAAAAATAACTTGTTTTCTATAAAAAATATATTTTTCACAAGAACCATAAAACATATTTAGTTTCTCAACCAATCCTAAGATGTGTCTATTTATGAATTGCTTATTATTTACGTATAATTGTAGCAGAATTACATAAAATATGAATAATAAATATGCAGTACATTTTAAACAATTATGTATATTTTATTTTTTTATTTAAGATGAATCTAAATATTAATGTAGCTTGAACAATATTGTCGTAAAAGTCAAAATTTTAAACCGATATATAATGCAGTAAACGACTACGAAGAATTTTAAGTTTACCCGACTTAGTGTTAATGTTACCCCTCTTAACTTTGCCAAGGTTTTAAAAGAGTATTTAAAGTTTTACAATTTCACTTTAGTGAGAAAACAGCGCAGCATTGTTATAAATTCGTAGGAATGTCGTATGTCGTGTTTGATTAAGAAATATTAAATTATTTCTAACCAATAAGTGATTGGTCAGTCAGATAAAATCACTTTTGTTTGGTAGGCGAAGCAACATACGCTTTGGGCAGTTTGTGTTCGACAAGTGAAATTTGTTACTGTTTACAGTTGACCAAGCGATTATTTTAATCTATTTTACTCAAAGTTTTGATTAAACATGATTTCGATTTGATTTGGACGATTAAATTTAATTAAATTGAACAGTAAACAGTGGACATTTTTTTACTCGCGTACATATGTAATAACTTTATAAATAAACGTTACAATAACGTCTAATTATAATTATAAGTTTCACTTGCGTCGTTTATTAATCTACTCAACATACACTGTAACTCAAAATATATTAATTTTTATTACTAGTGCCGCTACTGGTTATAATTAAACAGTCATTTAAATGTGTTCAAAAATTATAATTTTATGCGAGTCTAGCACATAAAAATTGGGCGGTCAAATAAATTACGACGAAACAAGTATTTTGAGTTTTACTAGATGACAATTTATCTATAAGTTTTTCGAAATGTAGGAGGTTAATTCTCAGAAGCTAATAAAATAAATGGGAGATAATATACCCGCATGTACAAGTTACAATGTAACACCCCCATTAAAGAATAATTTATTTACTTATAAATTAAAAATTTAACATCTATTCTGAAAGTATAAAACGCTTTTAATTGATTTTTCTTTTAAACGCGTTAAAATATATATATACATATACTATAATGCAGTAGTGTCCCGAATTTAAACTCAAAATCAGGTTTACAATATAACAAAACAAAAATGAATGGAAGAAATTACAAACAAAAATGTTATTTAACGTAACTAAAATATTTGAAAAAATAAAATAAAATTGCTTGAAAAAATAAAAATACTAGACGAATTTAATAAATATATGTAAAGTAATAGAATTATGGGCCTCAATTTTATATTAGTGGTATATATAACAATTTGATAGAAATTGGTAAGGGTGAAGGTGAATAATATATGTAAAAGATATTCAAGAACTTTAAAAAGTGAATTTGAAAAAGTATTATGGAACCTGTTTTGTGTATGTGTCACATACGTTTATAAGCTTTCGATTGGCCCCGAATACATAAGTAGTTCTTATAAAAGTGACAACAAATCAGATTCACTGCACAACAATCGGATAATCTTCCAAAATACGCTATTTTTACCATGAATAAATACATATATAATTTCGTCTATTATTATTATTAAATAAGTGAAAGTAAGAAAAACTTATATATAAAAATTACCTAATCAAAATTTTTATATATATTTAAATATCAATATTATTAATTTGTTTAACTTAATTATCTCAAACCACCGATTACTTAAAATGAGGATACAATAAAAATCTCTACCCCAATTTTCTAAGAAATGAACAATTAAATATCTTATTGTACGCCACTGATTAGAAATATAAACAAATAAGGGTGTAACCATAAACCATGGTGATTTGAGCGCAAGGGGTTTAACATGTAACGCCCTCTCTGTGAATGTAGGCACAATACGCTCGTAATAAACACAAACAATCATTTTATTTTGAATGCGTGGTGTGGTGACTCACGCCCCACTGTCAACCGTGTAATCATACCTTGTAATTAAATATTTGCATCGTAACTCGATTGCAAATTTCATATTCATACTCTCGCGAGTATGTAATGATATATGTACCAGATTTAATAAACCGCTACTCAGCTATCTTGTACACATATAGCGAAAAATTGTTTATAACAATTGTTTATTTATTATTACGATTTTATTATGATTTTTATTAAAATTTCGTTTAACGCGATTTTGTACTACACGAATTCAGTATAACGCGGTTTTTACCATCTATGTTAGAGCTAGAACGCGGCATCACATGCACCGCGGCAATACTCTCAAAAACTATTTTAGCGCTACTAACTCAACTTAATACTAATATTGTGTTACTGTGTATCAAATTGATACACATGGTTATCAATGTGTTAAAATTGTGCAATATTACTTATAAAATAAAAAAATGCATGCAACAATACGATTTTATAGCGATATTTGAATCAATTTCCTTTGAATCGATTTTAATAGTTCGAAAATCTAGGCATCCATTACTACACTGTAAATACTCAACTCAAAAAACTTAAATTTTATGTAAAAATTGTTTGTTATAAACCAATTAATGATCTTTTTTGTCAAAACAGTAATTAATTAAAAAAGAAATTCTAGTTTCAATCATTTTATTTTTCCCAAATAATCACACTTCATATTTTATTTGTTTATTTTATAAAAAAATTCGTATAATTAATGATACATAATTTTTTTTTTGTCAAAACAATAATTAATTAAAAATTGCAATATTTGTTTCTCAAATAATCACACTTATAACGTAATTTACAAAAATCTAAAATCCATTTGGGATCGGATCATTTATAATAGTCCCATTTGAAATTGCTATAGTAAAAGAAATATATGTATGCAAATGAAGCCAAAAAATTATACCAATTTAAACCAGCAAACAGACATATGCCTGTCAACAATTGAAAAATTGTGGCTAAACTACCATTATTATGAACGAAGCACATATAAATCACCTTGGGTAATGTAATTTGAAGAGTTATGAAAAACCTCGTGAAAAACTATTGAAAAGAAAATGAAGGCCGGCTATTATATGCGAAAATTATTCTATAATTCTAAATTTTCCCATCATAAGCATCCATTTCACGGACCAATTTTTTACCGGCTTGACATTGAATATTACATAAATTATAAGTAATCAATACTGTGTAGTGTGTAGGTATTTTGTATAAATTGACTATTTTAATTTGTACCAATTACACTATCTAAACAGGTAAGAAAAATTAGAATTTCCATCAATTGCCTATCTTTCTTAATTAGTGACATTGTTGAACGAGAGCAATTATTGATAACTGTGCCCCACACATTGATATAAAAAAACAAATCGAAAAACTAATGGAAAAGACTTGTATTTATCTCTAAGTCAATGTCACTAGCAAACCTACGCTGAATTATATTTATTAGCTAATTCATATTCAAAAATCAAATGTAATTAATAGGGAAACATACACGTGCGATCATTAAAAAATAATATATAGGATTGCGAAAATTTTAATAATATTGTGAGATATTTTAATAATAATAGCTTCCGCCTTTCCTTGAGGTATTTCATATTTTAACTAGAGCAAAATTACATAGCACTTATAATCAGGATTCGCAGCAACAATTGATTCAAATATTGTAACAATGTTTAGATTTTTTTTTGTACCTTTATTGATGAATTGTCACAATCCTGTCCCGTGATGGTGCTAATTTGCCACACAATACAAGTCAACTGTTATTAAATAACACTAAATACATAAACATGATGTCACTTATGTATAATTATGTGTAAAAGTATATGATAGAACAACACAAACGCGGGCGCAACTCACAACACCTTTCCCAGCAACGACCGGGCCAGCACTGAAGTTTTTACCGCCAGGTACCATCAAGTGCGGCTCAAGACCGCGGCTGCTGATCCTGCAACATGGCGCTACATGCTGATTCCTGCATTTTTAGTTTCCTGTACTAGGTTGCAGTAAATTTGATGAGAATAAATAAAATTGTCTCATGTTAACTTTCTATAAAAACTTTATTTCATTGATATACGATTATATTTTTTATATTTTTTTTTTGTTGATTTTTTACATACACTCAGGCTCATGTCTCTAGTTGTCAGTCGGTTTAGCTTGATTATGTGATTAACTGAGAGCAATATTACACACAATAATATTTTATTAAACATTTCAAATATATAAAGAATTTGTAGTAGGAAGTTGTATGCCAAGCCGTTTTCTTATTTATTACTCTTTTACTCATAACAGAAATGAAGTTTAGCTATAACGAATCATCATTTTCCGGTAACAGAATCAAATTTAATTTCTGCCATCAGAAAATGATTTTCCAGCATTACTAATGCGAATCTGGATTTGGGATATCAATAAATGATTTGTCATACCAAAAATTAATTTTATGATAATATAAATTCATTTTCTGTTACCAAAAATGCATTTATTAAATAAGTAGTGCCAGAAAATATTGCCATCTATTAACTAATAGTACTACTAAATTATAAAAGCATGCATGAATCACACATTGAATCTAATACATCACCTAGTACACTGTAAAGTTTAGAATTATATAATAGTTCAAAAACTCTGTTTAGTACTTTGATATTTTACTGAAGTTGTTCGTAAATAAGTTTGAATTTATACTAAATACTCAGTAAAACTATCAATTCTTAGATGGCAACATATCACAAATTAATTTCAATTACCAGAAATGCACGTTATACATATTTCCGGAAAATATGATACTAAACATTAATTTTCTAATACCGGAAATTCCTGTTAATTTCATTTAGTGGTATTAGAAAATAAATTCTCCATTTCACAAACAAAAACTGAATTTGTGATACATAAAATCAATTCCTAGTGCTAGAAAATATTTTCTGGTAGCAAAGAAAAACGATTATGCTAAAAGTAAATAAATTTACGACATCTAATAATGATTGTCTTTTAACAGAAAATATTTTTTGATATTACAAAACGAATTTCTGCTAAACAAAAAATGAATTTGTGCCCAGAAAATATTTATAGTATACACAAATGTATTTTAAGTTTCATTAATAAGTAGCAAAACGACTTGCAATAAAGTTGAGTGTCTGTACTAAATTTAATACAATATGTTAAGATGTAATAAGAACGATACGATAAATAAAAGGAAATGAAATAAGAATTATTTACATTTTATTGTGTATATATGTAAAAAATACAATATTATAATAAAAGGAAAATGATACATACCACGGTCTAATGATAAATATAAATAAATGTAATTTAATGAATTAGCCAAAAAAGCTAGAAAAAATACATATTATTATGACAATACAGCTTACAGTCTTTGATCCATGGATGGACAAGAAAATTAAATACTTACATACGAACTAAAAGAAATAAACTTATAACACTGATTAATCTATATGTACTCGGATAAATGTTTAAAATTGAGGTAGAAACTGTTTATTTTTTTGTTGTTGTAAGCCAATGGATGGATAAAATAAATATGTTGTATTCGAGCATGACAATTAAGTGTGTGATGAACACAGTATTGTAATAAATTTTCGTACAGACAGAATTATTTACAGAATATTATTATAAATTATATTATTTGAAATTGGGAATTGTATTCAATTTTTACAATAATTCTCCAATCAGTTTCAATTTACAATAGTTTACCTACACTAGCATTTCGTTTTACCTAACAACAATCAATTGTGAAATTTGAAATAAGTAATCAAAATTGATGCCATTTTCATTGTGACATGAATTTAAGTAAGTGTCTCCAAAAAACGAATCTACATTGCCTAGTTAATTTCGCAAACATATAATAAACACCAATTAGTAGTTAAATATGTTATTGGAATCAAATGACACAACTTGTTTGCTTATTCCACACTTTTTATCTCTTTATAAGAAAATACTCTAATTCCATCTAGCTAACATATAATATTCTTCCAATAACTTACAATTCTTAAATCGCTTTTAAATCGTAACACCGGTCTTATAATTTCTCAAAAATTAACACTAAATTATTATAATAATAAAGTCATTACTTGTCAATCTACACCTAAAAGTTTTACCGATTACGATTTAAAAGTAAACATTTCCGTGAGTGTGAATTTTGTGATCTTATTTATAACCAATTAAAACAGAAATGTTTAAATGTTCACAATTTGGATACAATTTCCAATTTTTACAAATAATTTTATAATAAATACATGAAATATCTACTCATTTTGTATGCGTGTGTTATCCATGACGTGCTTACTTACTAACCATATAGGAGGATAACACAGTCTTACAATTTAGTAAAATTGATAAAAATTAAATGCGAAGTGCTCTCAAATTCTTACTGAATCCAGAATCACTAAAACAAGATCACAGCATTTCTAATATACAGTCAAAGATCGTATTTCTGATTGAAAAATCATTATAAAACTTTGATATAACTACACGACTGAACTTCCACTGTATAGTATAAAACACATTCTTTCATCATTTGCAAATCGTCCACAATCTTAGTGACTGTGAATACAGCATATACCAGAACACAGTTTTGTCAATCAGCATCTAAATTTTATATAAAAACGTATCAATATAAAAGTGTCATGTTCTTATTTAAATGCCCCGATTTTTAGGACATGAAAAATATTCGAGTCTATGTACCTAAACACGTGAAAAACGTTACTTACTTACTTATTCTGTACACTATTAAAATTAAGTTACATGTCTAATTAATATTAGTTTAAATGACTAAAAAACGAAAGTCAAATGAATGGTTGCTACTATTATTAAATGAATAAATAACGCACATCATAATCAACATTATTAATTAAATACTGGAGAGACTATTTTACGATTTTTCAGAGCTTTTTATATACAATAGTATAGAAGATTGTGTGTGCTTTTCATAATAAATAATTTCCAATCTACATGTTTTGAGTCTATCCTAAATCTAACACGATTTAACTAGCGGGTGTGTTTGTGTATATTTTTTTAGTCATTTTAGCAACCAGCCATCAATTATGAAATAAAAACGAAGAATGCACATTAATTGCATATTCTTGACTACATCTAAATTGAACTAAAATATGAATGAATTATTAATTAGCATAGTTGACGAATAATAATTTAAAAATCAGTCTAGTTTGGGCGACAAAACATGCTAAAATGAGCAACTTTAAATGAACAATTGTGGTTCTTTCTTTCTTTCTTTCTTTAACACACTGGAATAGACGGTAGTTAATTCATGAATACCGTCTACGATGAAAAATGCTTGAATGGAAGTTTTCTTTGATTATTAAGTACGAATTTAATGAATTATGTATTAGCCTATGCTCATTTAAACTACAATAGGTTAAACTTTGCATTTGAGATCGAAATTTGTATTTTTGTTTTTGTTTATCTATTTTGAGAGCGAAAATTTAACCTAAAATGAAATTGAACTAAATTTGATTGTTAAAATTTATAAAATAGAGATCAAGTATGTTATGTTGAACATACCACACACGTTAAAAACAAATGAAATTTTAAAATATAATGGCACTGCAATGATGAAATAATTACTTAAAATAAACGCGAAATAATGGCAGTGCTATCCTAAATTACTAAAAATTTTAATCATTATTATTTTACTTCTGGCAGTCAAATTGGCAGTGATTGTTGCAAAACTATGTTTAAATATTTACGACTGTACTACCATTGTTACGTTTTAAATCTTAAGAGTTAGAGAGAAAAACAGTTCAAAACACTCAAATAATTTGATGGTTTCAGACTGTAATAAACTACGTTTAAAAACTATATTAGTAATCATGATTCAGCAATCTTTTGGCTTAAAAGGTTGCTTAATCACAAGTTATTTAAATATAAACACAAAATATAGTTAAAATTGTGCTAAAAATCTATGAATAAAAATCGGAGTTCCTTGTTCAAAACTCGATTTGTTTTCAACTTTTCACTGTTGGCAGTGTCGCAAAAGCTGGTTGTTTTCCAACGGTCATTCTTGTATCCGTCTGTTAAACTCTAACTTAACTTATTTTCAATCGAAGTGGAACTTACGTTTACAATACATACATAATCTTTAAATCTGTACAAATGCAATGAAAGACTGCACACGATGCAAAATATTCACAATATTATGTGTATTTACCAATATATATACACATTTCTTTTATAATCATACTAATGCAAGACGCCTCTTTATTTTTCAAGCGCTTTTCTTTGCCCGAATCCGAATTTTCTTACCACATAAATTGCAACGCTGTAGACAGTGATAAATCACTAAACTATTTGAAATTAATTCAGTTGTGTACAGTGCAATTTATGATAGAAGTTTTTTTTTTTTTGCAAACTAAAAGTGTTGTGATTTAAATTTGGTTCATAATTGATTTGATATTTTGCAGTTATAATATTAAAGATCAATTTGTTCATCATGCCCAGTTCCACAGTTTTAAAATTATAATCTAAAAACTTAATAAATAAATAAAATAAAAATAATATTAAAATATACGTGCAGTAAAGTTCCTTTTATACCTAATTTTCACTAAGTAATAATTATAATCTGGTGATCAAATTACATAATGACGTGCATTAATATGCATGCGCTAATCATTCTTATATTTACATAATTATACTAATAATTGTAATTATTACTTAGTCAAAACTAAACAAATTGCTATTAAGCATAATATGGTAAATTTTACTAGTTAATCAATCATAAATCAATTCATATTTGGCAATTAATTAAACGATCACTATAAGATCCAGTTATCAGAGACGCTAAAGCAGTTTTTAACTAGAGAATGCAACGGTACGTTTCTAGTTAGAATATTGTTATTACTTGACTAATGATGTCATATTGCGAACTCTAGTGTATTGCAGAAAAAAGGTGCGTTCCATTACGTTAAAAAACTAGCGAAACTAATATTTAAAAAAATATTTTATTTGAAGTGCTAGTTTAGTAGCTAGCAGTGATTTTCTCACTAATTATTGGTAGGAGTAAATGTTTAATACAAATTGAATGTTATATTACGTAATAAGTGAACATAATTAAATCATACAATAAAATTATTAAACTGGTCGCGAAACTTATTTTGCTAGGTTATTAATCTCATTGAAAGCACATACTGCCGTGACTATAATTTTAAAATCGTTGCTAGATTAATGGAGCATGCGTGTAGAATAAAAAGTTTAAATTCGTAATATAAAATAAAAAATGTGTAATTTTGGAACTGGGCATTAAAATGTATCTTTAGTATTAACGTAAACAGCAATAAAGCCTTACAAAAGATTTTATTCCATCTTAGAAAATTAATGATAAATTTTCTGGTCTGGTTGCAAATCTAGAAGTGCTTTGTTGCGTAATGTAAAAAGTCAACCTAAACAGAAAAACAGAAATTTATAGTAACGATTCTCGGCATTTTTGTATTCGGAATTCGAAAGAATCTGGCAGAATCTATATCTAGAACAGAATAAACGCGTAATGTCATGACTATTTTTTTTAGAGCAAAGTCCATTATTGTGTCCATATTATAAGTAGAAATGATTGCGCATGTACCAACGATGAATGAATGAATGATAAGGTACACGAACACAATTTATGACGGATGATTAAAATTTTAGCGACTTCGCTCAATGCAAAAATGAATCATACATTTCCATGTATTACAAGATATTTCTTCAAACACTGTATACACAAACACACTATAGTCTTGGTTGTCGCGCGAATCTAAAGTCAATTGATTGAATTTCTTTAACTAATTTATCACGAACTTTTCACTACGATCCGTTTCCGGCGGTTTGGTCGGTGGGGCGTTGCTGTCTGCTGCTGGGGTTGCTCCACTTGATTGTTGCTTTCAGACAATGTTGTCTTCGGCGGGAACAAAGTGTCTTGAAGTGCGTCCAATGCAGACGGTTGTAATGTAGGGATAGATACAGTTCGGGTAGTTTGCGAATCAGATTCTAACGCCCATTCATCAGGGATCCTAAAACAAGTCAAAAATATATTCCAAATTTAAAAACCACGCATATAAAAATTAAATCATTATTAAATTAAATCAATTATAACTAGAATTTTTTACTTTTTTATATGAAGTATAACTATTGAAATAAAAAAGAACAATTTTAATTAGATATTGAATATACCCCTAAATTATTATTGCTTATTTTCATCATGATGTCCGTCTGCATGCATTGTATCTCAAAATCAAATAATCTATAATTATGAAACATAATATTTACGTTTAATATTAAATTTAAATGTAAATTTCTATGACAATTGGCCAACCTGAAATGCCACTATATTTGTTTCGTTTATACAATTATAATCCTTACGTGAATAATCCTAAATATTACTGATGATAAAACAAAAAACCCCCATCAAAGTCAAAATTGTTTAATTATAAACAATACAAAATAAATAACTAAGATATATTTTAAATTACAAAAAAATTAATTTTTGAAAAAAAGTATTAAAATTCTAGTAAGAACGTATAAGAAAGTTTTGTGTTAGATACTTACACATCTGGAGGGTACCATCGTAAAAGAACTTTTTTGCTGCCATCACTTTCAGTACGTCGAGCTAAAATTCGGCTTTGTAGCGTCACAGTATCACCTGGAGATTTGGTGACTTCACCTAACGTCCTCTTCTCTGTCATGGTAACTAGTCGATGCTGAAGTCCTTCCATAATACCAGCATCGAAAAAGTCGAACATTCGAGCTGAAAAACACAAAATTAAACTTCCTGTTCCCAGAAATATATCTCAGATATATTGCATACCTGACCATGGTTGTCTTCGATATCGTAACTTCTTTCCATTGCGTTTAAATAATTTCGCCTGACCGGATTCGAGGGATTTCTTCGCGTTTGTGGATCCGTTCTCCGAGCCGTTGAAGTGGCTGTTCACGTGTCGCTCTAACGTTTGCTTTAAACAAAGAAAGAACAGATGATATATATGTCAAATGTAAATGACGGTAATGAGGTTCTGTTGTGGGCTGGTGGTGTTATTTGTACCTGTGAACTAAACCTGCACCCGCATCCGTCGACGATGCACCGGAATGGCTTGTTACCGGCGTGACTGAGCACGTGGCGCTCGAGCCACGAACGTGAGCACGAGGTACGTCCATGCACCTTGCACCCAATCCACAGGCACACATAGTGTTCCTGAGTTGCTTGCGATATCACATGTTTGATCTATGGTGGAAAAGAAACTAGAGTTGATTAACAACGAATTGGAATTATTGCTTTAATATGCCATAAATTTGTAGGACTTGCGCGGAATAAGAAGATATTGAAATGTTGAATTCCCACAGACTGACAAATGTCATAGAAGTCTCTTGGATTTTCCCAATTTGAGAAAATGAGATGCACATTATATGTCAGTTTCCGGTACGAAATCGGTTGTAGATACTTCTAAAAAAAAGTGAATGACCATATGAGATAATTAGATTCAATTATTTCACAGCTTGATACTCTTTATGAATTAATCAATATTCCATTTACATGAAATATTAACACAAAGAATCATAATGTAAACACATATCGGAAAGAAACCATATTCAGACATATGCATGAATATGGGTTCTGTCTGAAATACGCCCGTATCCATTGCAGACGCCTCGATTCTCACTCATCGCTAAAACATCAAAAGGCAAGCATCATTATTTAGTGTTTCGCCACTATATCGTTCCTGAAAATATGTATGTACAAAAACAGTGTGCTTGAAAAAATTATACAAAACTTTTCTGCAAGAAATCAGAGGAAACATATGGTTGAATTAAAGAAAAAAACACTTTTAATTGAGAATGTTCAGGAGACATCTAATTGTTCAAAACGTTTTTAATATGTAATAAATGTAAGAAAAATACTTAAATATATTTGAAACCTTAGTAATGCGTAAAAACATATGTGAAGACACTAAGGCAAAATTACATTAATATTTTTCGAAAAATTAAATCAAATACAATTTGTATAATATTAAATAACAAACTGAAATAGTTGTTTATATAAATAACGTAATTTATAAAATAAAATATAGATGATTATTATATATTATATTATATCATTTAGTATTTTGTAGCAATTAAAATAATTTTAATTGGCACCTCCTGAACATACATAAAGGACAAAAGGAATATGGCAGTTTAAGCAAATATAGTATATTAAATAGAATTTGAAAGTAAATGGTACGTACCTGTAGATGTTCTAATAAGGCCCCACTGGTATCAAATTGCGCTTGACATTCTGACCACCTGCATAGCCCGGAATCTCCCGGATCACTTCTTCGCTGGTTCTTCCGCGACTCAGATTGCTTCGCAGGGAATCGTATCGTCTTCGGTTGCGAGAGAATCGGCGATTTCTGCGCTTCAACGCAGGCCGGTGCCGGGACAACCGAAACTGATAAAAGATCCCTGATCGACACACCACTATCCGAATCCAAGGATGACTTGGAATTCTCAGAATTTGTACTTGTTATATTGCCACTGCTAAAACTACTACTACAATTGCTGTTACTGTCCAGAGTTGCGAATTTCTTAATCAATTCGTTCTTGGTGGATTTTTCTAAAAGTGTTGGTGATTTGGGTTTGAAAGTTGGTACAGTAGGCACTGCAGTTTCAACACTTAGCAAGTTATGATTATTATTTAAATTAGACCCGATTAATTTCGAAGGCATGTTACTCAATTTAACAATGGGCACTACCGTGGAACTCATTTTGAGATTGAGTATGGGTACCATTTTTGGATGGGCGGCCGTTGTTAGACGTTTCGTAACTGGTAGTGTGGATTTAATATTATTGGAGCCGGGGGCTCCTTTGAACATATCTGGCGGTTTTTTGGAGATGTACGTTAAATTTTGATAACGCAACGTAGTCAGCTTCACAATTGGCGATTGGTTTTTTGGTTTTGGAGCGGGAAGGATCTTCCGCGGCACGGCAATCACTTGCGAGATCTTCTTCGTCTTCGTGTCCAGCACAACTTTCTTTACGGGTACCGCAACCGTTCTTAAATCAATCGTCCGGAAGTCCGAGAACTTCTTGCCGGTCAAGATCACTTTCGGCCCGTCGATTAACGTAAAATACTTCTGCATGTTTGTGACCTCCGTTTTCAAACCCGCTTGTATAGCATTCTTGATCGAACTTGATTTCATCTGTGATTTGAAATACTCAGTGATTTTACCTTGTTGTACTTTCGCATTAGGGGACTCAATCTTCTTCCGTTTATTATTGGCAGTTTCGACATGATTACTGTTCGTATCTTTGATGGGCAGTGTCGTTTTGTTGTTATCCTTTGTGTTTGTACTGTGTGGCGAATGCTCGGTTTTAAGTCTTTTTGGGCAGGTGGCGGTTTTGTCGTTAGCAGCAATGACGGTTGTTGTGGCGCGCTTTAGAGGGGGACTCTCGCTACCGGAGGACCAAGGCCAGGGGGGATGGTGAGCGCTCAGATTGGGCGGCATCCTGGGGGGCTGGTTAGACGTCGAGTCCTCACTCTGACTTGACTCGGTACTGAACGGAGAACCCGGGTCGGTGATGTCACTGGACGCTGTGCTGCCGCCGCTGTATGTCGAGCAGTCGGTGCAACTCAACACCGCCACACCACTGTAAACAAACAAACGAATACATTTCAATAAACAATCATCGAATATTATTTCGAATTTTGTAAAAAATATATATAAATTCAATACATGTGTGCAATGTTTTATATTCAAATAGCCAATTGACTATTGATATTTATTTAGTGCCTACCCAATTATAATTTTTCTACTCGATGGAAAGTTAAGTACGTAATAGTTGAATAATAAAACAGCGTATACGTTTATACCTTGATTATAAATCATAGTATTTATACCAAATACGAGCATCCGAAACAAGTTACCTTCATACATAATACAAACCCATAAACGTCCCTAGAATAGGTATTAAATAAACCTATTGTCTATTGCGCAGGAGAGGTCAACACTCCAGCTATTTTTGTTCGTTTTATTAATTAGGAAAAAAATATATAATAGTCTAACACGAACTCCATTTACCGTCGTGTACAATCGTTACTGCAACGACAACACACGAAGTGCTCCAACAAATAATTTACTTTAAATCACTCACACACTCGCCTGGCAGGCTGCAAGTTTGCAACATATACATGTACAGTTGGTTGCTAAATCAATGAACAAATACGCTCTTTGAAATTAAATAACATTAAAAATGCATGCTTTTTTTTCTCCGCCAATCAACAAATTTAGGTTGTTGTTTTTGAAACTACTATAAATAATCTTCAACACACATTAATAATAACAGAAAAATAACGGTACATTAGGTGCATGTTGCGTAAATCGTAAGTGTGTGTGTGTGTGTGTGTGTGTGTGTGTGTCGTGTATGCGTGTTGCATGGCACGTTTGCTCAAACGTAAATTATACAGATACACTGTAAAATTATAACTTTGTTTGCCTAGTAGTTATAGAAAATTGTACCGTGTCGTCTAGTTGACTTAACAATTTCAGATTTGTCACTAAATCCACAAATTAAATTCATTTATTCTTTGAAATTGCTTCATTAGCTAAGTGTATTATAAACCCGAAAAACATCAGCGATTCAATGAGATTCTGAAGAGTTATTCTGTTGTAATAGACGAAGAATTCCGTAAAATGATTAGAAAATCATGGAACTCTGAGAAAAATAGTTTAATACAAAGGAATCAACGAGTCGAGGATTGTTAGAATCGTTTTTGTGTGCAAACAAAACAAAAAACTCGAATAAAAACACAAATGCAACATGATCAGGTCTTTTGTTGTAACTATAGCGACCAATACAGCATGATTAAAGTTGTTTTTTCACTTCCTGTATAGTAACTTTTATTTAAAAAAAAAATTACAATTTGTTTAAATGCAGTGAACCTCTTATTCTTACACACCTTGCCTTTCTTCGAATGTGCGCTCATCCTAAACATCTCGAAACACATAAATAAACCTTAGGAATCACCGTTTAGGGTGTGGCAGATCTGTACGTACACCTTTTAGCGAATCAGTTTTGATTTTTGAGTGTAAAAACGATATCATTAAATAAAGAAGTATTGTGTAGAATGAGCGTAAAAAATGTGCAGTCGTTTTTTGTGTTTATGTGTGTTACGTAAGCGCACATGATGATGTTAGACGGGTGTAATCTAGTGTAGAGAGTATAGCTAATGACTGCAGCACAACAGTGCACAAAGCGAACAACCAACCAAGGTCCAAGGTATTAGAATGTGGGAAATTATAGGTCGTGGGCCGAACCATGCCGAGTCACAACCGTTTTTACTGTGCCGTGCTTTTTTTATCAACTTGCACCAGAGAATGGACACCCACTATGGTTTTTAAGTGGATTTCTGGACTTTGAAATGTTTTAACAATATTATTTCGAAATATTTCAAATAACTAAATGCGTTTATTTGATTTAAGGATTTTTATAACAAGCTTCTCTAGCATCAAAGTGTGGTTCATTTAACTGCAATATATGCGTAAGAGCATCGTGACGTCACAAAAGTGCGAAATTTAGAACACAACAATAGTTATAGGTTTAGAATATTTTTTATCAACAAAAATAAACTTGTTACATAATTGTACCCTTGTATATAAAATAAAAACGCCAGTTTACTAAATTGTCACTCAAATATTGTATGTTTGATCAAGCACATAATGTTTGAGTCAAATCCAATGACTAGCTGCATCGCTTACACTAATTGTAACTTAAATCATTTTTATTTGCTGTTTTACTGTGAACCAAAACGCTTAACTGATCGGCAATCATTGAAAATGTACATATTTGTACAAGAGAATTTATTCTTTAATGTCTTTTTATTGCTAATATACAAAACAGTTAAAGACCTGCTTAAAGTTAAGTGCTAGCGGTGCAACTGCGTATAAATTCGCGAAAATACAAATTTATAAATCTCGAGATGAAAATTTCAATATTACGGTATACTTTAAGCATGACATTTAACAAATATTATAAATTACGAACACAAAACGATTAGTTTTTGATTGATTTTGTTGATAATTGAGTTAGCATTAAATGTAAAATCTCACTCTAATGACTAAAAATATAGGATATTATAACATTAGCGTATTAACTGATGCAAATACGTGTAAAACCGCCTTTACAATAGTAAAGCACTGACCATTTAAGACAATGTACAATTTAAACGAATATTTGCATAGTGATATCAATATTATCTGCGTTGTAACTCCGAGAGTAAATTGGGTATGGCAGCTTAATTAATACAATTAAAAACGAGTAAATGGGTAAAGGAAACATTTTAAGTGAAATATGATATATTCCAAGGTCAACGCGTGCTGTAAATACTGTACTATTACATATAATAATACACTATAAATATTAATTTACATTAAAACACTCATAAAAAATCAATAATAACATTAATTAATGCGTATAGCCGCAACTAATACCGCAAATCGAAATGCAACAGTTCCTTAGAATCATTCACAAAACATGGTTTTGTTGTTTTTGTCAATGTTTTCATTTCCTTTTTTGAAATCTAAGAAGCAGCTGTATTTCCAAAGACAAAAAGCTAAAATCCAAGGGTACTTATAGCTCACACATGTGCGCATAGACTTTAGTAGTATAAAACACCTGTCTATTCTATTAAACATCTAGAAGAACAAAAAAAAATATATGTGAAGTGTGCCCAGTGCATATGCTACCCGCATTTGAAAATAAAAGTAATTTTATCGATGTAATTACTTATGTTATTTGATCGTTAACGGATTAATTTAATCGATTAAAAATGTGTATTTATTCTGTAACTCATAATAAATATTATTTCAACTAATTATTATCGTTTTCTATTAATGGATACATAGCGAAAAGGGCGATTTAGGACGTGGTGCGCGTAAAGGGAAGCGGAAACTGGTGGGCGGAAGTGAAATTACGGTAAAGCAAGGCGTGCTTTCGATGACATCATCATAAAAAGTGAACGTCACGAGATACAAGTACGTCGTGGAATGCAAGTAAGTAATAATAATAACAAATCAAGATGCAATTTTATTTATTATACTGCCGCGCATCGATGTGCAATCTCCCATTGCTTGCACAATAGGCGATTGCATTTGAAAGTAATTATACTGCAATAAAATCGTGTTGCGAAATTAATTGTTTACTTATTTTAAACTAAACACTTTAACAAACTGTATAAACCACACCGAAAGTTGGTACTGTTATCGTAACTCCTGTATTACGTACGATTTACGTATTTACCAAATTACCAATTCAACATAAGCCAGAAAGGCGTGTAGGAATTTATTATGAGCTCTTTCCACAATTTTTAATATTTAAATAATATTAAAAAAAAACTACCTTCCCCCTCACCCTACATCCTATTGCTATTAAAATAGTTTACGGATTACTCCGAAAAATCATATATGCATCGTAGCTTGTAACAAGTGATTTTAAATTACGATTAAATTCACGGATATTACGAAAATGTTTAGACGCGTCTACGTTGGAATGTTGACGAGAATTGGTAGGGTGTGGGTGTGTTAAAGCGCAATAGTAAACTATTTTATGTAAAATTAATTTGAATATGTGTCTATGATTGATGTTACATGGGATTAAAAATGAAAACTATTGTTGGAGTCATTGTTTATTGGTATGTAAATAGTATAATAATTAGTAATGGAAGTGTTAAGTGTTGGTAAACAAGTAACAAAGAAATGTGAATGTGGCAGCTGTTTTATTTAGTTTATTATATGAAACGTTTAACAATTGTGTGATTTTTATTGAAAGCAAAATTGGTAAAGGTATCGCGATACTAGTGAGCAGCTGATTCCAGTACTTATGCGATATTTACTACAAACAGCTGTTGTTACCAAGGTAACACACAGGTATATATCATTTATTATTTCACTTGAAAGACATGTATGAGTTATTGATGTGAAGTGTTTATTTAATTACTGTAAATAGATCGGTAGGAGTTAAACAAAAACATAATCAATTATTGTTTTCTACGACTGACGCACTTTAGATCTAATTATTGACTTGGCTTCATTTATCTTGTACATCGATTTAAGTCAGGTACGTTTACGTTTTGGAACTGGTTGGTTCGTTGCTTTTGTATACAATGAGTAAAAGTTATCATTTGTGCCCCAAATTTGAATTGAATGCTTTCAAAATGCAAGCGTAGGTTTCCAGCAATTCTGAGAAGCTATTTTAGTTCATACATTCCGACATATTGTCTAGACCCAATAAATTTATTCATTGTTTGTTTTTATTTTAATTAAATTCAGATGGACATTATTTCAAATATCAACTTTTGTTTATTTGTCAAAACAAATATTGATGTAACACACTTTCCGTTATATTATACATGCTGATGATTGAATGCCTGAATAACATAACGAAAACAACCAAGCAGAACTAACGCTATTCTTTTCTATCTTATACATATTCTATTCGAAATTTTATATTCTCTACAAAGTTATAGAGTTATACCATAAAATAAGTCATTTTTAGGATAACTGGGGTGACTATAAAGATTATAGTCACCCAGTTACTGTAATTACAGACTAATTTATTAGTTAAAACCGGCAAAAAAGAATATTACAACCCTGAAACATTATAATTTCTTTATTTAACATAGTTAAATCTTTTAGAGATGAAAATAAGCATAAAGATAAGATTAAGTTTATTTGATTATTAAGTCAGCTGTAAGTTTTATATTTTATTAAGATTTTTGGTGAATGATCGGTTTAGGTGTTGCGAAAATAGTTTTGCCTGCTGTGACATATTTTGAACGAGTATTTCAAGCTCTAGTGATACAAATTGAGAACTAATGCATGGAAGCAGTTGTAAACAAAAAACAGCTGTTTTTATTTATCGCTTATTTTCACATTAGTGTATGAGAAGTTATGTATATTATATTCTATATATTTTCTTCGCTAATATTGTGTATCAATAATGGAGTTCGGCGTAAATAAATTATGTTTTCTGTTGCGTGTCTAGAAGCACCTCGAGTTGATTTATTAGTAAAATGTTAAACTTAAAATTTACATATTTTATATACTTTTTATTTTCTTAAATTAAGATCTTAACATAACTACAAGCGCATATCAGGTTTATACAAATATTTATTTCCATCGTTGCTTTAATTAATGATACTATAGGGTTCTTATTTATTATATTCTAAATATATCACATACTTGGTAACATGTCGATCGCTTATTCGCTAGTCGTAAGACCAAATTTGTCGCTTCTTCTCCTCTGAAGGTACGGAACCGATTTCAACCAAATTTGTCACACATATTGCATAGATATTTGATTGAATCCCTTCGCAATTTAAATCCAATCAGTGCCGTACTCCAAGAGATATAGAGCTCCTCTTCAAAAAGAGCAGGCCTTTATCGCATTTAAAAATATTTTCCTACTATAACGATACTATGGTGTTCTTATTTTAAAACACGATGTCAGTGACGAAGTTTCAAGTGTACAACTTCGCCATGAACACCAATCTCGCTTGATAAAAATAGCCACGCTAACATGGTTTGTAATTCAAAAATAGCGACTACCTAATTTTTACGATGATTAGTATAATTATGCAAACATACTAATTAGTAGAAATAGTTGTAGATTCTAATAAATACTTAATTTTTGCCATAGTATATGTAGAAATAGAAGTACAATCTTTTACAGTATGAAAGTAAATTACTTTGATCGGCGCGGAACAAATTTGAGTATTTGAATCACATCAATGAAGTTAGACGTATCAAATTTTTTATTATGATTTTTTTTTTTTAATGGAAATATTCATCTAAGTCTGTTCCGTCCGGTAACGATGTTTCTACACATAGTGGTCGTGTGGCCAGAGTGCGGTGTCTATCCTATACCTATGTATGACCTTGTTGGTGAGGTCCATTGACCTATGGTGGTCTTTGTCTGACCAACAGGTGACCGTATCGTTTGTTCCCTGTTTGACCGACCAGTGCAGTCCTCAACAGCCACCACTGAGAAGCAATGGAACTCCTTATAATTCGGATTCTTTAAGAATTCCTCAAGAGTCTCATTGCACCACAAGACCTCTGTTCTAACGACAATGACAAGTACCTATCTTCTTTTTCTTACACATACACTCGTTCTATCTACCTGTGTGTGTGTTTTAATATTAAATTCGTGAGATATAATTTGTTCAGAATCGAATTCAAAGAATGTTTAACCAATTAATAAATTAACTAATAAAATCGCATAATTACAGGTGTGCCAACCGTCAAAACAAAATAAAACAAAAAAGGTTAATTCAATTCATTATATATACAGCCACATGCCAATCGCGCAATGTCTTTTACATTTAAATTCATGTGGTATTGTTTATATATGAATTTTACGACCAATTCAAATATAATAGAACGGAAATTGTCTATACTTGGCTGAGCACCATACTTGAATGCAATTTATCCAGGAAATTTATCTACACACAGTTTAAAAACGCGTGAATATTTAATTTACATTGTTTTACTTTCGATCCATTAACTATTGATAAAATAATATACTAGTTTTTTATTTGTGAGAGAAATATGTTACAAAAAAACTGAAAACAGTCCTGGATTATTTAAATTTGAATAAATTACTAGTTTTACTATTTAATTATTTGTCAGTATTAATATTGCAAGTATGCAATTATTTATAGCATTGGGCTTGCACTAATTACACTCGGAGTGCAATTCAATGTACTCCGTGCATCTAGCGAGATATAATTTAATTAACTAGATTACTAATTAACGCATCGATCAAACTTAATCGTAGATTATCTATCGATATTCAAATTATAGATATAGTTATTAATTCTAATATATATTTCGTACGTTACTCGAAATATTGTTTAAGATCTATGAGTCACACACCAGATTAGGCACGTTTAATTTTAGAAGCTTAGAAGGGCTGTTCATATTTACCTTTCTTGTTGAAATAGGCCTTTTATACAAATATCCCTGAGCAGGTACATCCCACAGTATAGAAATTATTATAAACATGCTTTAACTATACTCAGTCATTATTTGAAAATATTTTAGTCAGTGCAATTCACAATTTATCATATATATTTAACACTAAACTGTATAATGTATTTTTTCACTGTAAATTTGTCAATGTTTTCAATAACTGAGTTGAAAAATTACCAAAATAATAGAAAAAAACTGCTCGAAAATAAATATTTGTCTTTGATTATCACTATCACACAAACACTTAAAATTAAAAAATAATAAAACAAATTGTTATTTATTCATCAAACATGATATTCAGTCATAAAATAAATGAGAAACAAAAACAAATAAAAAATACCACACACACACACACACACACAAACACACGATCACGAAGTGAGTTTCTAGCGCGAAAACTGAAAAGTGCAAGTATCTAGTCAACCAGGTCTAAAATCCGATTGCACGTCGTAGTCGTAGCCGAAAAATCGGACCGCAGGTACCGTTGAAATCTCGGTTGATTTTTGGCGCTAGTAACCCACAAGATCAGCCATCCCATGCGTCCGAGCGAACCAAAACGCGCGTCTCACCAACGGGTGTGACAAAGAGCGAGGTGAGCGCTAGAGTGGGGCGGTTGGGAGTGTGCGAGGTGAACGCGCCTCGCCAAGGTCGCTAGAACGCAAGCGGTGCAACGAGCACTGCACCAGGCTCTCACATGGCTGAGTTCAAGTTCGGAGCAACTCCATCGGTCGGTTGGTTTGTTGGTCGGTCGGCTGAGGAACAGAGCAGCGCATTACATGCTGGGTGTTGTAAGCAAGAGGGGCCAGAGACGAACGTTTACAACGAGGCCTCATCGGGGTGTTTACAAGAACGGCACGTTGTTGGAGATTACCTGAAGTCTGAACTTCGATTTGGTCGATTGGCGCTCTTGTTGACTCGAAAAAACGGGACACTCACACCACTTTGCAACGTTTGTACCATCTATTTAAAAGGAAACGCGGAGAGGAGAGCATATGTGCAAAGAACAACAACAATGGTAATACAATTCTAAAATCATTTTGTAATTGCAAATATACATATAAAGATCAGTTTGGGAATGAAATCAAATAATTCAAAACTGTTTGCATTTATATTAAATATTATACAAATTAAATTAAATTTCTTTTATCTTGAATCAGAAACTAGTTGCAATTAATATACTTTACAATTAAAAATTCATTGTGCAAAATAAACATATAATCACAGGAAACGAGCTAAAAAAAATATCATAATTTATTTCACACGGTGTAATATTACAATTTTTTTTTATTGTTGTGTCTGTTATTTATTTATAACAACAAAGACTACTGACCAAAATATCATTCTGTCAACGAATTTATATTTTATTTGCTGTGATTCCTCACATCGGTATTGATCGGCAGAGAATAAATTTCAGGTCGATCAGGCTGAACATCGTTTCAATTAGAGTTAAGTTCTATCAGTAGATTGGATGTTGCAGGATTTGATCA
This sequence comes from Nebria salina, assembly GCA_944039245.1. Lineage (NCBI taxonomy): Eukaryota > Metazoa > Arthropoda > Insecta > Coleoptera > Carabidae > Nebria > Nebria salina. The sequence continues at coordinate 4,560,951 of OX063269.1, forward strand.
AGACCAGGGGAAGGTATAAGCTAGCAGAGTACAAGAGTGAACACAGGGCAAATGAAGACAAATCACTTGTAATAACATGGCCTTCAAACACAAACAGTGAGTTTAATTTCTTCTTCAAATATCTTCGAACCATTGTCCATTGCTCTACCTTTTATGGTCTAAATGGTTTCACAATTACTTCAATTGGAAACGTTTCAATAATACTTCTAATTTCTTCAAAAATAACATTGTTCAGCAAACATAAATTATGAACATTTTGCTGCTATTTACTTTTATTATGTAAATGTTTTGTTAATACAAGAATAAATGAAGCAAAAATACTTCAATAAACTTGAAACTTTATAATGCGCAAAGTACATATGTACTAACTTTTTTTCGAGAAATTATATTAAAATTGTATTATCTTAAATATCAAACAAACGAATTCAATTCTAACTATTTTTGCTATAAGTTCACATACACGTCATCACGTGTTATCACGTTAAAAACGAAATTAATAAAATATACTTAATATATATTTATTAATTTTTGCTACATACAAACAACGATTATACCTCTCAAGCAACCATAAATGGCTCTTTTTAAATGACTGAGAATCAAAAATGTTTTTACAAATATAATGAGTCACAAACGCACTAAAGAAACTACTAATAGTTCGGTTTCCCTTTTTTTCAGATGTGCTTGAACCGTGATGGCAGTTTCTTCATGAAGAATGAAGCTCGCTTTGTTTATATGTGTGCGAGAAGTGAGAACAAGTTTGTGGTTATATGTGGTGTGCATGTTCACACTTTGCGCTCGATTTGTGACAACAAATCGTGTCCACCAGTAGCGCTGGACATTGCTTCAAGCAAGCGCAAAACACTACTTTAACTTTAACCGAGATGCGCCATAAAAATTGTTTTGCAAAAAAGAAATGAGCAAAAACGTTTCTGTGGTTATTACACGGTGTTAAACACTTAACAAGTTCATTTTGTACCAGAGTTGGCTTGGATCAACACGGAAATCATCCACCAAATGAATGTATATCAAAATCTGATATCCGATCGAAACCGATGTAGTCGCGCGCGTTTGAGTCTGATGAAGGTAACTTGATAGTCATCGTGCATACAATCATGAAATGTGTTTGTCGCTTCTATACTGAAACTGAGATGCATTGAACATGAGGATTCCTTCAAGTTCAGACACCGGCCACTTGCTATATAAAGGATTCCTGGAAAGTTGTTGAACCTCCTCGGGCAACTCGCCTCCAAAGAAGGTTGTACTCGTGCTGAATAGATTCAAAAGTGAACCATGAAATTCACCCCGGCATTTAACTTTTTGTTTCGAATCAATCTGTAATCGATTATCTATAAATTGCCTTGTTAGATCGATCGCAGTTTACGAAAATATATTTTAACTCACCGAACGTAATAGAGAAGATTGCAAATTATTTCACAATTATCACCCTCAATCCAAAAGTGTAAATATGTATACTTGGGAATATATTATTCACTCGCTCGATAGTCGTAAGACCAAATTTGTCGCTTCTTCTCCTCTGAAGGTACCGAACCGATTTCAACCAAATTTGGCACACATATTGTGTAGATACTCGATTGAATCCGTTCACAATTTAAATCCAATCAGTGCCGTACTCCAGGAAATATTAAGTCTCAAAGAAAAATAGGCTTGATTTTATTTTAACAGATACAAGCTTGTCTATCTATGAATTATAAAACTATATCATACTTCTTGTTAGGGCTAACTTGTTAAGTAACTCGAATTAACTAGTTTATTTCCTGTAAAACAATCGCTGACAATTTAGAAACACAAAGAAATCTATTGGGAATCCATACAAATTTAAACGTCTAGTAAAACTGGACGTATTAATAATGTATGGGTGATCACTGAAAAATACGATCACATCGTTCACGATCGTAGAACGTCGGCGTGCGTGTTGGGTCGATCAGATGATTCCTGTTCACGGTGAATGGGCACTGCGACGTGGTACAGGTGCACTTGGACACGCGATCCTCCCGGAATGCCCGCAGGAGATACGCTCGTTAACTGATGCAATCATTTCTTTTTCCTTTTTTTTTATTCTATTCTGTGTTATTATTTTATTTCTCTTTAGACTTTACAACTTGCTTGTCTTGTTGAACGATAACACTCAACTGAGATTTTATATCGTTCCAAGTTCCTGGAATGTTCTGTTGTTGGCAGTACTGGTTTCGAAAATTGCCGTGGTACTTTTTGACAGGTAAACTCGGGTTTCAACTATAATCGCCCGAATTATAAGCCGCAAGCCATGCGCAGATTTAAAAAGAATTTAGTATTTCGAGAATTTTTTTCAAGTATATTTCCTCAAAGCAGTTTTATATTTTTTTAACTATTCGAAAATCTAAATTATTTACTTTCACGATTTTAATCACAGGCTTACGATACGATCTTATAAAAAAAAAGTAATAGATTAGTAGTAGTAGTAGAAAATACAGAATTGTGATTTTTCATTCCTAATTATAATTATATAAATTTCGTTTTCTCTGCGAAGTGCTAAACGTGATAACGTTGTAACTTTTAATAAGCTTCCAGTCGATAGTATGAGATTAATTCTACATTGTTATATTCAATTTTTTACGATTCATTATATTTTTTGCAATAATAATAACGTAACGGTGAATTTAAAGAAAGTTATAAAAAACTATACAAGTAATTCAGTTGGAATTTTCGTGTTTACTATTTTAAATAATACAATTTAATTTAAATCAGCTGTTCCCTTGAACTATGCGTTGTTGTCACGTTGTAAAAATTTGTTCCTCAGCGTTCTTTTTTTTAATTTCTCGATAACCAGTTAGTAAATGTTGATAAAACTTCTCAATATGTATGCCCTTCTCGTATTACTAAAACGCTTTCCTTCACTTATTTACATATTTTCATATCTATTATAGAGTTTTCCATAACAGATGTTAAATTAAAAACCATATAACTTTTAATGTATGGACTAAAACTATGCAGAGAAGCATTTGAGATAAATATATTTATAAATTCATTTCAACATTTTTATTGCATTTTAATATGCTTCCTGCACATCCTAAGCCAATTTAATATAAAATAGATTAGGTAAAGGATGTAGAATTACGCTTAACGTTCAAATGTTATTTCTTAAAATTGAACTCGCTAAGAAATTAAATTTGATATTATTTTGCATCTTTTACCTAAAAACCCACGACCACTAAATTGAATATTCAATCATAAAATTGATTCATTAATCGCACAAAGAAAATTGTAATTACCTGTAAGTTGACTCACTTACTCAGATTTAAATAAATATAACGAACAAAAAAATTACACAAAGGTAAATTTGATTCACACCTACTAAGCGAATAAAAATACCGCGAATTGAGATCAATGATGAAACCTAAATGACGAAATATATTTAATTTAAAAACATTCAATTTTATTACTCATTAATTAGCATATAAAAATACGCTTTATTTTCTCAGATTCCGGTAATTAACATTTACCTTAATGCCTTTGAACGTATTTACTTTTAAATTCTCACATTTAACAATAAATTACAATTAAATGCGAAACAAATCATTTAAAGTTATTTTGTATAATTAAATTCTATATTTAATAAATCATTTAAACGTCTATTCAACTTATATTAAGACATCGATTTGTATAACTTGGCCATAATTCACATGGTTGGGTTTGGACCTGAATTGAGAGGTGAACGGAAATGGTCAAAATTCTCTAGTTTATTTTTGAAAGGTGTAATATTATATACTAGTGCGTGAGTGTTACTATGATTACGTTGCCCGTCATATCCGTCCGCGGTTAACAGTTTGTGAATCACTGGTTGTATATCCTGTTAAACTTTAACATTACGTTACGATTTTATTTAAGTGATGAGTACTACGTCAAGATGACACATCGAATTACGTGAATAATTTGCACTAATAGTTAACAAGCTTTTTACTTTCCTGTGGTTTTTTTTTTAATGTGGAAATGGCTGGAAAACATGTGCATATCAATTGGAAATACCTTAAGATTGTCTAGGTAATTACATGATCAATTTTATTCGTAATTGTAAACTGTAATTTTATACTATTAATTTATATGACTTATAACTAAGATTTTTGTATTGAAATATGAATACTACACTAATAAATTTTTATTATATTGTTTTAAATTTTGTTTATCTAAATATACTCAATTAAATAAAAAAATATATATATTTGTTCGGTTAATGTACTTAGTTTCGATAACTTAGGTAATTTATGTATTTTTAAATTGCAATTAATAACAATAGTTTAATAATTTATTAAATGTAAAAAAAATGAAGGGTATACGTGGTAAAAATGGTCGAATAATAAATGTCATGAATTGCCCGAAAAAACAGGTGCATCCAGTACGTAATAAATACACAATTGAGCACGAGTAATGTATTGAAAGAAAAGATAAACACATTGACGAAGATGTATGTACAACTGAAATAGAATGATAGCTGTGCTGTCTGTATGGTTAAAATATGTTCTGACTGTAATATAACAACATTCCAATCGTTGATACATACCGCACATGACTCGAAACATTTCCCTTTTTTTTCTATTAACTTTATCATCAATTGTATTTGCTTGCGATTTATCGGCGCTTTGACTATCACTTTCTAAATATGAATTATTTATTAGAATTACGTAAAACCAAAAATAATTTATGTGCATAATATGTTTAAAAGCTCAATAAAACAAACACTATTTTATCAAATAATAAAGAAAACAAAATGTTTAATTTCAATAAATAGACAACGAACTATGATAACACCAAATTTAATAGAAATAAGCATGTTATGTATGTAACTGTTATGGAAATTGTAATTAACTGTAAACATATATCTTGACGAACTTAGAATATACATAATGCAGTGAATTGCCTTTAAAATCAATTTATAACGATTGAATATTAGATAATCAGAGATCTCTAATTGAATCTATGGAAATTTTATTTTCTATGAGTTCAGGTGTTAGTTTTGAATTTAGTTATGATACAGTTGATTATATTGTGTCTTAGAATATCGTATTAGAAAGAAATTAAAGTCGTATTGTGCAGGAAATAGGTTTAACTTTCTTAAAAACGAAACCAAAAATATTAATTTTGAAAACAAATATTATTGTTAGTCATAGTTAACAGATGCATTATTCAATTCGTCAGGTAAGTACCGCATTTTTTTTTCCTTTGCTTCAAAGTGAAAATTCAATTAAAATTGTTTTTTTCTACAATTATCATAAGTAGATTAAATCGTGCCACTTTTTAAGCGTGTTTTATTTTGTCTTACTGTTAACATAGGTCTGATATAATTAAAATAATGTATAAGAGTTTTGAATATAATTTAGGATCAAATTACGTTGTACAAAATTTAAAATTATAATACTTGCTAATGTAGCGAAATCTGTAGCATTTTGCAACATTTAATATTTTAAATGTGCTCGAGATTAATAGATTAAAACATGTATATAGTAATGTTACCAGACCAGAAAATTAACTTTACAATAATATTTTACCTGGGTAGAGTTAATTAAAAAAATCTACATTAACAATATCAGTTTTAAAAAATAATATAAAAATAAACGTACAAAATATGTTTAATAACTGCAGTACCCAGCGCTAAACTTTTATCTACGAGTAGATCGATATATTTGTTTCAATAATATACAAACATTTATCAATAAATAGAAACATAATTATAAACACAATTTTGATAAGTTTAAAATAATAGTATTTGTTTCGAAGCATTCTTAAATAGATTTATTAAAAAAACACGTAATTTCAAACGTTTATAACACGTAAACCGGAAGCTATTCCAAAGAACCTTTCAAACGAAAAGTACAGAAAATCGTAATGTCTTTTGTTTACTATAGAACTAGTTTCAAAAAAACGTATGGTTTTTTTGTTTAAAATAAACAAAAACTTCAAATAAACTACCAATTCTAGTTGGTTAATTGTTATAAATAAAAATACATTTATTCTAAATTTAATAAAGCATTTAAATATAACAGCTACATGTGTTTAAAACGTGCATTTTTGGTAAAATCGCAATATAAAAATTTCGTATAAGAAAGTAAAAATAAAATTTAAAATTTCAAGTAATAAATAAAGTAAAACAATCTTAAAACGCTGCAACGTGATACAATCTAAATCAGAACAATTATCCTGGTGGTTACGAGCCGAAACGGTTATTTAAAAATATGATAACTGTATAACATATGATGCCCTGCCTAGAACACACGGCACTGACCTTGCGCATGCGTATTTTAATCATTTAATAACCCCGGTCGCGGTTGGCCGTGAAATTATTTGATTTATTGAAGATCTGATCCCTGTACTAAGGAAACGCAAGTACACTGAACCTTATAATAACATTATTCCCTGGTGCAGATATGCTAAACCTGCATGCTGATTTATCTAAACTTGATGATCGAAATACGTTACAAATTTTTTTCCCAAAGAAATTTATTTACCATTTCAGTATCAAAATAATGACTACATTTAATTCAAGTGTAACTAATAACTCCATAACATTTAACGATAGTCTATTTATAATATTATAGTTGCGTTTTAGATTAAAGTTCGCCTTAACTATAGAGTAACAGAAACCTATTAATTCCGGTAAATTTAACTTATAAATACATATCCGCATGTTAAAATGAGTTTCAATGTGTAATTGCTATTTGTGCGATTACGTGTGCTGTGCATTTTTCACTTGTTATAAAACGTGATGAAGGTGTGCCGCATACTAGAAATAATATTTTGATGTCGATGATCTATCAATATATTTTGATTGATTTCTATTAGTTTGTATTGCATAATTGTTAAACTGTCGCGATAAAACATAATTTTTATCGTACAATGCAACGATTAAAGATTACTACTTGAATAATTATTAAATAAAATATAAAATAGACATTTCTAATTTGTTTCACCACTGTAAAATAAAGAATTGTAATAAAATTAACATCATTTTGATTAACGTGTTTATAGGTATGTTCAGAAATTAAAATTTTATTGTACAACACGCAATATTAATGGCGATAAATAAAAATTGAGAATATATAATTATTTGTTTTACTTTAAAATAACAACAAACAAATGTAAAATAAAACAACTGCAATAAATTAAAAATTATATATGGTGATAAATAAAAATAGAAAAATATTACTACTTTTTTTTCCATGGTTTTATGGATATCGAATTAGAATATTCTATAATTTTAAAAATCTTAAGATTCAAACCTTAAATAGTTAAGAAAAACATCTAAAAAAACATACCGTTTACATGTAGAACGAAGTGAATAAGTATTGATCATTTTATCACAGTAAAGTCACTTTAGTCACAAATCACAGAAACTAAAAATGTTTAAGATATAAACACGTTGTACTCACTGGAAGACAATATCACAAATAAATATGTCCAAGTCGATAGGAAACACTTGTAATATTTCGCCAGAACTGGCGCATTTATGGAAAAAACAATATAGTAAACACAAAATTCCCACTTTTTACTCATATTCATTGACGAACGACATACAACATAGAATTACCAACAATTTGTAATAAAACACGCGTAATTATTCGAAACAAGTGATATTGACTATTCGACACGAGAATAAATACGAGAAGTGTTCGGGAAGAGGATGTTGCAGATGAGCTGGACATCCCCCGAAGACTGATGATGTCAAATCGTCACGTGGGTCTCAGGAACCATGGTTCACTATTTTTAGAATCACTGCACGTGGTAATTAAATAGAACAAGACATTTTGATATAAAACGGAAAAATATATAGATTAAAAAACAGTTCCTTGATTAAAAATTTTTTTAAAAAAACCGCTCTACTAGGCAGCATAGTTTTCAAAAACAAAAAGATACTATTAATCGTCAAAAAGGTGTCAAACATTATTTGTTAAACACGGATATGCAAATCAAATAGGTGTTACTGCGACAAAGTCACAATCATATCGCCATCGACTTCCGGTGTGGGTTATCGAGGCAAATCTTCGACTTAACGCGTGCACTCCGAAACCGTTTTAAGTTACAACCGAGTGTGCACACTGCACAACACACGCGTTTACGGATGACAGGTTAATAAGCTTAAATTTTTATGCTTATTTTTTTATCATAAGCGAAATCTTGTGTGCAAGTTAAACTGCCTCTTATATGTTACTTTAATATTCAACTTAATTGGTAAAGGTTATTTTTACACAATCGGCCATGAATTATGTCTGATAATGCAGATTAATGTCGAAAAGGGTTCAATTTTTATTAATTAAAAGCCACAATCAAACACATCTTATCATTAATTATTCGCGATTATCAGTGATCGTACTTGTCAATTTATTTAATTAGATATTCATTTAATCATACAGTACAAATAAGAAAGTAAAGACAAAGACATTTGTTAAATCTTAACACAAAAAGTACGTTTTTTTGTTGTTAACGATTTACTTATGCTAAATTCCATTTTTTGGTTGAAAATATTAACAACGAAATTGTAGAATATAACGAAAAATACACCAAAATAGAAATAACTGTTTATTTTTCATTATTTATATTTTTCAAACAGTAATTCTCAAATTAAAATAAAGTATATATTTTTTATTAAATAAGCTTATTAAATATCGGATTTTATCCTGAATTTATACCATAAATTTACTTAGAATCCGATAAAATAAAACTATTAGTTATAAATCAACTGCACTTTTGAGATGTGCACTGTTTCTATGGAATTTTTAATTAATTTCCAGAAAACTAGTGGCTATTAACTAACTGTTAATATTCAAATGTATTCTTTGAATTTTAAATTTATTAATATATATTTCTCAGTTTATTTTTTTCCAAACGAGTACATTTTAAATTAAAAACAATTAAACTATTTAGTCACATACCAAATATTTTGAATAGTGTTGAATGTTACTAACCAATATTTCATTCAATACAATTTTCTTTATCTGTCATTCAAAACAAATTGATTGCAATTGATAAATCTATCGAGTTATCTTTGAAAAAATCAAACATATATTAACTCAATTAACCTTAAATAACCTGCAATATATCACAAGCTTACTGTTCTAATAGTGAAAATAACCAGCCTCAAGGTCGCCTGTATATCAAGGTCAAATCAACACAAATTTAAAAAAAACAGTTTTTATATCAGCAAAATTGATTTATAATAATTTTTTTATGATTTAATAATTTCATTCATATTTTTCCGTTTACAATCATGTTAAAACACCATTTAATTAACTAGGTAATCAGAAACAGGTGTAAAAATAACCACTTCAACCCTTAGTTAATTCGTCAATTGGTGCCCACCCCTATTTGTCATGAAACAAAACAATTAACTGTCACAGAAGGGTGTTTTGGTAACATACCACCACCAAAAACCAAATATCACCAAAATCAGACAAGGGTAATCGTTCAATGTAGCACTATGCAAATATTTCAACATGAGGTGGGAAACTAACCCCAAAAGTTTCCGCCATTTTACTCTTACCACAAGTCAACAGGGAGGGCGATCTATTGGTTATTCTCCAATCAAATGGGTTCATTCACGTAATTTTAAGACCATACAACACAACCACGACTATTTAATCGTTTGCATATGCGTGCATTATGTATGCCGTGTATCGAAAATACCGTCGACAAAATTGATGCATACATATAAAAGAACAATCGTAAAATGAAAATAATCAAACTTTTCTGTGAAAACGTCAAACAAATTTAACAAAAGACTACACAGAAATTGGTATTTATCCAACAATAATAAACGCTATATAGCGACTTTAACGTCTCCCTCAATTTCTGGAACAGGGGCACTTGTACGTATTGCTAATAGTAGGTACCTTGTGTACATTCTTACACAGAAAATTGATTGAAAAAGTCTTTGATGTTTGCTGTTACTAGAGAAGGCTAAAATGCCTTTATTACTAAAAACATGTAACATACACTATAAATATATATTTCAGAATACAAAATTGAAATAGTTTATAGATGAATATTTCTGTAAAATCTAATCTAAAACTGTTCAATAAACGATTTTGAAGTAATATGGTTTTTAATTTTAAATATACTCTTCCTGTGAAGCGGCGTGGGGGGGGGGGTATCTAGTTTAAATATCAAATACATACATTCCTGAATTTAAAAAACTCTTTCATAGAAATTCATTTCACATCGCCTTACAATACTTGGTATTATGGGAGTTGCTCGCTCGCTAGTCGTAAGACCAAAATTTGTCGCCTTTTCTTCTTTGAAGTTACCGAAGCGACTTCAACCAAATTTAGCACATATATTGTATAGATTCCCGATTGAATCCGTTGGCATTTTTAATCTAATCAGTGCCGTACATCAGGAGATATTGCCTGCCCCAAAGGGAAAATTTTAAAATGATAGTTTTAAATTTTGAGTCAAATAAGAAAATTTACGTTGAATTACAATGTTTATGTGTCTAAAATCTATTCGGGCAAAAAACGAATGATTGTTTTGTTAATTTTATTGATAAAAATAATTATTCCGTCGAGTTGAAATCATTTACTCTCAAAGTAAAGTTTAGTTGTCAAAAATACCCAATTAGCAAATTCAGATCATTAGAAAAGAAATAACAGAGAAATACATTCAAATTAAGTTATTATTCTTTTACTACAAGAGTTATTTTTTACGATTGTACTTCCTGTACATCCTAAAAGTTGTTTATGTTACTACTATAACACTAGAAATAATAACCGCTTCAGCTTCAATAAGAAACTAAAAATATCGAAATATATCGATAGTTTGTGACCGTAAAAGCGAAGTGCATCTGTAAGCATTTTTCCAGCGATTTAGCTTCAAGCAAGCGAACGTCTGCTCTTCTGGCTTGGTAAAGCATCGGCACTCCACACATAGAAGCATGTGCGTGTGTTGGTATGGTTGCCATGACACTGCAGGTTTGGATAATGGTCCTGTCGGATGTGACGTCACACGCATACATAGCGAAGAGTACGACGAACGAGGCGCATAGAGAGCAGAGCGCGCGAACCACCCGGAAACCGGAAGCCGTGAGATAAATATTACGGTTACTACACTCTCTCCAATGTGCTGCTATATCTACTCTCTTTTTTTAAGTAAACTTTCCGACGGTGCTTGCGGTGCTATCGATAAAGTTCGATTATTGGTTTATAAATGTATCACCAAAACATATGTTAAAGTAAACAATTTGGTGTCAACAATTATTTTTAATATTTATCTTTGTTGATGCGATCTTGATATTTTTATAAGTTAGATGCTTTCTAGAACCTGTCCGTTAAAGACCCATATCGTCACGCGAGGTTTACGAACTTGCTTCAAAGTATTTGTAATATTAAAATTTGTGTGTGACAGAGTACTTCACGGCCAGATGAACTGTTAAGATGATTCCGGAATTCGTTCATAATGTTCTAGCCATTATAATCGTTACGAGAAGCGTAACGACTTCATTATAAAAGATATACGAACTTATTTCGACGTGTTTTTCTGTTCGAGTTTACTCCAAACCGAGTTATATTTCATAGAAGTGTTACGTTGTCTCCACGTTTCGTTCTCAAATATCTTTTGTTCGTTAGGGTTGATTTCATCATGTTAGATTTAGGAACTTGTTTCCCATTTGCACAATAGGATGGGAATAAAATATAAAGCTGTGCATAGCAACCAGATTTTAATTTATTTCATATTAAACACTTTTCTTCTTTTTTAATATTGTTTATTAATTCTTAAAAATAAAATTTTTATACTTTTTTGTGAAGCTTGTGACTTGCGCAAGGAATATATAAAAAGTATCCCTAACATAAATGAGAACGCGGTGATGCGAATGAGTTTCTGGTTAACGTAACCAATGAGAATGTTAGGAAAACTGAAATAATTTTTTTTAATACAGCTTCAGTAGCTGTATAGTAAAAAAAACTAGTTATCATATTTTTGTTTTAAACAATAAAATTAAGATCAATAATGTAATAAAAAATAAAACAGATTTCAACCTTATCTATGAGTTTATTAAATAAAGATATACGAAATTATATTCTTAAAATTTGTATACAATTTTGTATCTTATTCTAAAATACAAAATGTATAGTTAGAGGACCACTGGTCGACCATTAAAAAATGCATAAACCGCCGAAATATATTCATAATGGCATCTAAATGTGTTAATAATTATACGTTAAAACTTACATTTATATCAATTACATCATTTTTGTATAGCTATAATATAAAAACAACTGTTTTCATTTAAATAAAATGACGGAAGTTCAAGACAAAATATATTGTTCGGAGTAAACAAATTAAGATTTAGAATAGTCAGACATGAATTGTGCTTGTGAAACAATAAAAAAAAAGTTGAATGGAGCTGGTGTACTTGAAAGGAGAATCAAAATTAGCTTGGGTATTATTTTAAGATGGACGACTTTGCGAATTTCTCCCCTGCAAACGATGTGGAACGATGCGGGCAAAAAATGTAGGGAATTACACGAAATCTTGGCGAAATGTATTATGTTGGAAACGTTATGTAAGTACTAGGGAAAGAATATGAAATAACTTCACGAATAAATATTGAGAATGAAGAATCAATCACTAGCAAAGTGAAATATATATGAATCGTAATTTCTTCTGTGTTGAAATTTGTTTAGAAGTCAAAATGTATAAAATAATAATAATAAAGCATCTGATGTGACTTTTCTCAAACCAAATTAGGTTGTCATTGTTCATCGTCGATAAATACCAACACAATTGTGTCTACTCTGCTTGTTTTTGCCTAATAAAATACTTCACGTTCAAGGTAAAAGTGTGCCGTAATATTGGCTTTCAACCTTGAAATCATTATTTATTTATCATGCAATAAGGCGCATTTTAAAATGCACCACACATATTCCATGACCTAAGTAATTATAATCTATTCAACTTTTATATCTATCCAATTTTTATAAGTTACAAATAAACCTTACTGCCTACTTAAACAAAATTTCAAAAATTCAACGAGTTTATTTTTCAAACTTTTCAATCGCAATTTGTACAAAACTTTACAAAACAAAAAGACTTCAATAAATACAAAATATATACTACAGATACTAGCATTTTAAATAAGTACAAGTCATTGATGCAAAAACAATCTAAACACAATTGAGCAGTATAGATATCACTAAAAGATTGGATTGTACGAAATTAAATTCACAAAATTTTATTTGATTGCTAGAAGTCACTTTTAAAAGCTTTACGCAATGAACTAAAACCATTCATATCATATCATTTGAATTTAATTAAAACCGGCATCTCATTTAAAAAATTGCTTCACCAGTAAAGAATACTATCTAGATGGTGTGATCCTTGTGATCTATAGATCATAATAGTTAAATCAACGACTGGTTATTCAGACTTTTATTTGCTTTAATCTGTTTATCTCGTTTGATCAAACCGCGGGCTGTCGGCAACTTTTTTTGATACACAAAAGCAAAGGAATCTAACGTAAAAAAACCCATGCAATTTTTTTTATACACCACGTTGTAAATTAATACCTACTTTTATATGTTTGCGGTTTTTAACTCGTGCAAAAAAGAATGCAAATATATTTTTTAAATGTCTATAATTCTATTAAACCTTAACATTCAAAGTTAACAATATAAATATTACAAGCAAAACTAATATAAATGTACCGCGAAAATATAGATACATATTTTTTCGCCGATAGAGAGAACGTAAAAAAAATTTTTTTTTTCCATTATATGAATACGCTTTTTTAGTGTTATCGCTGTTTGTTTTTACGAAACAAATTTCTGGAATGATATTCCATGTCGTGTATTTTATGGTCGAAGTGCATCTAGACTTGAATATCGAGCCTATAAAACGACCGCGTTACGTGACCAGAGCCACGTGGTTTGGGGATGAGGGCAGTTCAATTTCCCCTTGATTAAAAGAACAATAAAGGGTGGATGGAATTGAAAGGGTGGATGTACAAGAGTTTTAACCTTGCACTGCAACAAAAACAAGTTCAAACTCAGCTTGATTAGAAGCACAATGCCAAGATAACTAGATATTGTAATAGTATTAATTAAAAATTTCTTGCAAAAAACTGATTGAAAAATTGTCCAATACTGGTTTTAAAATTGTATTTTTTATGCTTTAGCAACCGTCAATTTCTAGTGAATTATTCAAGAAAAATCTTCAAATTCGTGTAAGGGTGAAATGTGTTGAAAGAAGGGTGTAGGTAGCTGTTATGTAGAATATAGATTGACAAGGGTGTTTTATCTTTTTTATTATTTATAATACATTTTACATAAGTTCGTAAATAAATCTATAATTTTATATCGTAATGTTTAACGAAATATATAAATAATCTGACTGAAATTAAATCCAAAGATAATAATCCAATAAAGATAATTTTTTACGTTTTTTTTACTTCCAGAAGAGACAAACGATTTTTACTTTCTTATACGAAGTAATAAGTAAGTATTGTAATCATGAAGAATTTCGATCTCGATCATTTTTCGAAAATATACCTTTTGGCCTTGAAGCAAATCTATTTTTGGAATGACATCTGTCTGTGTGTGTGTGTTTTAATGTTATTTGAATCATTCCTCTGTTTGATAGTGAAAATTGTAATAAAGATATTAAAAATTATAATACAAAATAATGGATTTACATATGCCAATATATATTATAACACAACTATTTTCTATTGAGTTATATTGAGCATATTTGCTGAACAGAAGAGCGAAAGTCGATGAAAAATACTGTACTCCAGAGTAAACATTTTTTTATTAAACACACATGTTGAATTGCATTTCTGAATGCAGTGCGTTGATCTGACAGAATAACATAACTATAACTACAGGATTTTATTTCATACAGTTGAATATTTTAATGATTTTATTTGTTACTGCTCAAATATATATTTTTTACAAATTATAAAATATATTAATACAAAATACAACATTTTTCTTTTAAATAAATTACAATTCAATGCTTCCTTACTTCGTCAAGTCATATTAAAAATAAACGTACTACTTCATAGATGTTTAGTGTTGACCGATTTGATTTTTATTTAGATATAAATAAACTTTACACTCCTCGCGTGAATGGATATTTCGTATACTTATTATTATTGGTTTTTATAATCAAAACAGATAATAAAAACGTTAATATTGACCGGTTTTCGCTAATTTTATATGAATTCAAATAGAATCGAATTGAAATAAATTTAAGTGAACAAAATGATTCTTTGAAGCATGGCTTTCAATTTTCATCGACTTTCTGTTCGGAGAGTGTAGATATCAAGGTTTATTCCGACTGTGTTTTATTCTCTATATTTATTGATTATAGCGTAGTATCATTTCAAAAATTGGCAATGGAATGTTTGTGTTTGAAATTTAATATACATTTTATTATTTTGAAATATGAATTAGAGTATTAAGTTTCAAACAAGTAAAATCGATTTTGAGAAGTATACATGTCTCCCATGCCATAGGGGGGGGGGAGTGTAAAACATAGTTGATTCCCCTTATATATTTAAATACTTTCCCACAGATTTACCAAATTAGAGGGTGCAGTTCCAACAAGTTCATAAATCATGTACAACACTGAAATATGTGCGATATAAATTCAAAAAAATGGGAATGGGTGGGGTGTTGAAGCACTTTCTGAAAAATGCTGGTTTCCGAAAATTCCGCATGTTTGCCCTACGAGGAAGAGGTGTGCAGGCAGCCTTTACAGTGTACCACCAGTACTACCACCATTCCAAGCGATCAATACCCTTCTCTACTCTACTCTTGCTGGTGTCTGCGACTGCCTGCATTCGCTCTGCTATGGCCGTGCTCAAGCTCACCAATAATACCAATATCAGCACAAAATACAAAATTAAAACATTTTTTCTTCCCGGCAATTTTATTACAAAAATTCATTTTACATTTAGAATCAAGTAATCCAATTGTCTATACAAATAGTATTTTTTTAATGTATTTATTATTATTATTATTATTGCGAAACATACAACAAATTGTATAAAATAACTAGACTTCAAACCATAGACATTTTATAAAATGTCGACACGTTTATTACTTTCCAGAGAAACGCCTGAAGTGAAAATTAATAAAACGTAATATACAAAATTGTTATCGGGTTGCAACTGTGTCGGTGTATGCAAAAGCATCTCATTTCGTGTCGGATATTTATACAGAAAATAGATTGTACCTAGATAAAATATCTTAGAAGTACCGCTTTTGCCGGAAAATATTACTTTGGTATTGTCGATTCACAGAAAAACATGTTTATCCCAGGAGAGAAAATTATTTTATTGCTACCCTCATATAACTTTTATAATACTTATTATTATTTAGTTTTTCAATAATAACTACACTAACTTTCGCCGAACAAAACAAATACATTTGAAAATATCTTTTTATTGCATTTGGAACCTTTCCTAAACTAGCAAACAACTCAACATAATCTATATTTTTTTATTTATTAGTAAAATATTTCATATTTTTAACAAATCGTTATAATTATATTTCTACGCTTTAAATAATGACTTAAAATTTGTTAAATATATATTAGGTTTAAGTCCTTAAGTGCAAGAATGTATATATTCACACAAACAGAGTCCAATGCCCTCAATT
Source organism: Nebria salina (assembly GCA_944039245.1). Lineage (NCBI taxonomy): Eukaryota > Metazoa > Arthropoda > Insecta > Coleoptera > Carabidae > Nebria > Nebria salina. Next base: position 4,577,594 of record OX063269.1, read on the forward strand.
AGTGGAATCGAACTGCTAACTAAATTATGCATATGTTAACTTTGTCTGTCTATTACACAAAGCTCTGTCATAACACCACTTGTACTAAACACTACTATTTTGACGTGTACACCAATGTTCATAATTAAAGTCATACTAGCACCTACACGCTGCAACCCTCTTCACATTTTTTTCGAACGCAACAAAATCTACGTGTTTTTAACCGATATAGCAAATGATTGCTAACTTTTGCAACATCGATCTAACCCCGTAGGTCTTCTAGCGCAATGGGAAGAGGGTTGCATCGTTAAGATGCTAGTACTAGAGTGTGCCTTTATATATGAACATCTAGAAAAGTATACGATTTAAGAATTCTAACAGAATTTCGATATTTTATAAATATTTTATATCATAGTGCAATTTTTAGACGGTTAAAAATTTATTTCCATATTAATAAAAAGTTAATTATCAACCTCTGCAACGAGCAACTTTACCTGTATTCGGTTTTCAGTAATGGAATTTTATAAAATATTATTTTGAAACACCTTAGGCAAAATATTTTTTGATTTTGATCTCATTTTATTTCAGTTAAAATCTGATGAAAAGTCGTACACGGGTGTTAATTTTATAAAATATGTTCCTACTTTTTTGTAAATCGTGATATTTTAATTATTGCGTTCATAATTTCAAAATTGTGATTATTCGGAATTTCTGTTCACGGATATGAATTTAGTTTGGTACGTCTAAACTTTATGATTTTTGGTGAATTGAGGGATAGGTATGTTTTAAAACGTTTACGAGCTTCTGTTTTATCAAAAATTGGCACCTTTTCAGGCAGTCGTTTCATGATATGACATTTTATGGTCATTTCAAGAAAAGATGGAAAACGTATTTATCTTCAAGCAACACTAGACTATATTTATATTGCAAAGTCAAAGAAACTATTTGAAGTATTTTTAAAACGCAGGAATATTTGTAGTAAAAAAGCATTAGGTTTAGGCGATGCAATATAAACAAAATAAAGTCTGGAAAGTTAAAAGGAGTCTAGATTTAGGTCAGTTCGGGTCAAAATCGTCGTCTGTTCATTTTGGCTAAATGCCAAACTGTTCTTAGACACTAATACTCAAACTATCATGAGATACAAACAGTTAAACATACAATAAGTATAGTTGTATGTTATAAAGTGTAAGATACGAGAAAGATCATGATTGGAATTTGACTTTATTTATTTAGAATTTATTATAAGACCGTTTTTGAATGTTTAAAACTAGTTTTAATTTTTAATAAAATCACAAGAATGTTCACTGGTTGTTATGGAATGGTACTTCTAAGAAGTATTTGTGACCTTTTCCTGTGAGGGGGTCTTGAAAAAGATGGTGCTATATATTGCCATGCCCAAATTGGATATAAAAATGCATTTATGACAGCACTAAACTCACAATATAAACTTATACAACTGTTGTAAACAGTTTGGCCCTAATACACCAACTTTTACAACCTGAGTCACACAGGCAAGAAAAAATTTCGGTACAATATTTGAGATTTTGGAATGCAAAAACACCACAACAAAAAATGTTATTGAAGAATTTTACATACATCTCTATACCATTTCTAACAATGCACGTACAGTGTCAAAAACGAGTGTTAAAAAACAAATGAAATGTAATATATTTATTTTAGACGAATAAGAGTAATTTTATATTTTAATATTGCAGAGCACCTCTCTAATTTGATATTTTTAAGAATATTATATTGTAATGTATATATTATTTTAAAAAATAAATCACGGATTTTTAGTGCGACAATATAAATAAGAATAATAATTGAACTATAGAGTGATCAAATAACAAATTTGATTTTATGTTTAATATTAAAATTACAAACTTTTAGATGTATAATATGGAAATGAAAAATAAACCAGTTAAAAATAATAACTTTATGAAGCAATTTTCGTACATTGCGCGGGTGTAAACCGAACTTTAGTATCCAAATATCGATCTGAGGGTGTATTCTTCAGCCCAGGGTCCTAATCCGCCCATAGCAAACATACCACGTTTTAAAACCCGGCCCGATTTCATCCGAACAAGATGTGCAACGTGGCACCGGAAATACCCGAAAAGATAACATCGCACTGCTGTATTCCGCACTTCTAAGGGCTGAACCTACTGTATACTACTGCATAGAAGTTTCCATTAAAAGTTTTCAAGTACAACACCCGTATACAACAATAGTAAAGAAAAAATATAATAGTTTCTGGTGGAAGAATTTCGAAGGTTACTTTTTGTACTTCGAGTCACCTAGGTACACCTTTTTAGGTAGTAAGTCTCAAGAAAAGTATTTAAATGCTTCTACAGAATTTAAAAATTCTTATGAAAAACAGAGAAAACAATAATCAAATGAATTTGAAATTTTATTAATAAGTGAAAAAGAAATTTAAGATTATTGCGAAATCGACATTCGTTTCCGAATAAAATTAAGACATAAAAATCGTTGGGAAACATCCAATTCTGTAGTTTTGTTTTGACGTGACAAAACAAATAAATTTATACAATTCGATGTTAAATTATTGCCAAAAATATAATAAATTGTACCTAACAGTAAAATAAGAACGCAAAATAAATTCTAGTACATTTTTTTTTTATTACATGCAAAGTGCAAGTTATTTATTAATTTATATTTTGTTCTAACATCCTTAAATTGACAATTTGGAAATTGATCAAACAAGTAATTTTTTTATGACCGATTCTAGTAATCTCACGCAACAACTTTTGATTGTTTTATTTGCAACCCTTTTAATAAATCATGTCATGTCGGAGTGGGTTAAAATTTAAATATTTGTAGAACTTGAACATCTGTCGTAGTACCGTGCGATGAGTGTTAGCTAGCTAGGGGGGTTTGGCAGCCATGACACCATACGTAGCGCATGCGCCTTATAGATATAATACCATGTGCTTAATGTTTAATTTAGTTCATTGTTTCAATTTTTGCTTCGTCACTTTGAAGCTTTGTGTGAATATTAATTAAAAGTTTTTGACTTTTCGAGTGAACGCAAAGTCAAAAGCGCATTGTTTAAATTGTGCTTTAAAGTATATATAAGAGTCCTGATATAGAATAAAACTTTTACAATTATTTAAAAGCCTGCTATTTAAATAAAAATGAATAAATAAATTGATAAACATCGATTTATTGACAGGTTTATTAAAATGTGTACATTGCTATTTAGATGGTAATGTACTGAGCTTGTTGCCAATCGTAATTAACTGAAAAGGAAGTCATGTAATGGTGATTCAGAATGTTAATACATCTTGATGATTCCATTACTACATTTATCATCCTATGCTGTTTAATAACAGTATATACAAATGATATTTTAATAAAAAAAAAAATACATTCTATTTTTATTGTCCATACTGGTTTTGTATTTAATTCCCAAGAAAGCATTATTGATAAGTTTGAGATTAAATAAATGTTTAGCAATTTATCTCCTAGAGTGATGCCACATTTCATGTTTTTTATTATTATCAAAACATGATTTGTTTAAAGACAATCGATAAAGAAAATTTATGTTTAAAATTAATATCTGAATTGCACATGTTACAAAAATAATTAAAGCTAAATTTATGTAATTCCTTATAATTTGTCTATCTAAAATTTCTAATTAAAGTTTTTTAAGTAATTAATCTGAATTAGAGTTAACGAAATTACAATTTTTAAGTATAGTCTATTCCAGATCATTTATGTATTGCGTAACGTAATAAATGCAAGACACGTTACCCGATTTGGAATATATGAATATAATAAAACTATGTGATAAGGAATAGACTATATATATTTGATGTTAACAAGCAATACATGTTTAAATGTAATAAAAATAAGTATATATTTAGATGTAACAAGTTTGTATATATTAAATTTCGATTTGAAGCATAAAACGTGACAACACTGAAGCTTTACATAAGTTTAAGATTACATCATAGCTGTAATATTGAATAAATAATTTCAACAATATTATAATGTTTTGCTAAATATATTTAATGCCAAAAGTGTGACTTTACAATGTCTATGACGTAATAGATAGGTAATTTAGTGTATTTAAAGGAATTGAACTATATAAATTGATAAATATAATGTTGAACGACTTAATAATACGCCATAAATAAAACATTTCCAACAAATGTCGACTTGAGAATATAATCTTTATAGAAATGTATAAATATCCTTGTTACAGTGATTCAATTAAAGACAAGTCAATACTGTAAAAGGTCTTGAAACGTTCATACGTGGCTTGCAACTAAGAATATATCAATATGAATTTATCGTGAACTATGTCGATTTTTAAATTCTGCAAATATAGTTGGCGGTGTCCAATTTAATAAATGAACAACTTGGAAATAGAAAGTTTGCATTGTAAATTTAAATAGAACAACTTATTGATATATTGCAATCAAAATTATGGAAATATTTTTATAAATTCCTCGAATAGTTCTCACATGACGTTTATATTTTTTTTTCAATTTACATTTTTATAAATATATAAATAAATACAAATTCATAATATTAAAATGTGAACACAACCCTTTAATAAGATAATTATTATTTAAAAAAGGGCGTGGCATGTATAGGGGTACATCGTTGAAATGATTATTATACTGTGCCCCGCATCATTATTATTTTTAATTATAGTTATTTTTAAATCTAAATAGTTATAAAAAGACAATTAAAGTAGAAATGTCCATTTACTTTATGTTAGATTGTTGATATGTATATGCATTTGGGTTTGGAGATATCTACTTTAAGTTTAAAATATATATAAACTCTGATGACTACTATAGTAAATTATTCTACTAAGGGTCGGATTAAGTTTAATTGGTACTAAAAATTAATTTGAAAAATAAATATAAAAATGTAATATTTTGCTATTACTCATTTATATCCTATTACTTCATTTAATAATCAAATTAAGAATGCTCGAAAGTGCAATCGTAAAATAGGTATGTAAAATTCAAATTGAACATCTATCTGCACTTTGCACCTAGTGAGTGAATGTTATTTCATTCCCACTGATTTTTATTAGCTATTTATTTTAATTCGTGATTTATGACAATTAAACTGAAAATATCTGATGAAAATACATATTGTTAACTATAATTGACTATTTATTTATATAAAGTGATAAATGCTGTTTAAACATGAATATAAATTTACAATTTTATAATTTTGATTTCAAGCGCCTCTTAGATACTAAATGTGACAACACTGTAACTTGGCATTAGCCATCATTTCAAGTTAAATTTTCTACGATATACTTTGTGTTACAACAGTAATTAAATGTTTAATTAGATGAGTAATTCAATTGTTACTAACAATAATAATCGATACAGGAAAATTTGCATTAAAAACTGTTCTCGGATCGTAATATGAAATACGGCAGATGTTCAATATTGGCTATCAATTTCGCAATAGTAAATTATTTATGTAAAATAGCGTATTTAAATAAACGCCACCTTTAAAGTGCCAATAAGCGACGGTGTGTTTAAATTAATTTACTCGTTTTAATTATTAATACACACAACAAAAAAAAGAATTCATAACATATGCATTATTAACATATCTATTTCCTAAGCAACTGTAATGTACTAGCCAATTTATACAAGGTTTTAAGTTAGTTCAAAGTTATTATGTAAAATGTTCTATAGTTTAATGTATTTTTTGCATAAATAAAAATTATTTGACCTCGCATTTAAAGAGAGTAATTTAGTTTATATTTACATGTTTACTGTTTAATTTAATTATAAATCATCTGTGCACTGTTGTCATTCTACACAATTCTGTAATTTTTAACTTATTTTATTTAATTTCGCGAATTCAAGCAAGTGAAATTTTACAATTAATATATTTTAAGTCCTAATCCTGAATAAAAATCAAATAGAACAATTTTGTTCTGCAATTAGCTATTAATTGTTACCATAAAAATGATAAGTATTTAAAAGAATCGTTAAAGAATATAGTATTGAATTTTAAAATAAAATACAGTAAACTCACCGAATACCCCGAGAAATAGAAAGATCAAACTAACCTGTAAAGAAACAAATATATTAATATTCTACTCAATAATAAATAATCTTTAGTAGTGAAGGGACATAAAATGTATATAACCATTAGTACTAAAAGTACAACCTCATTTTTACTATCGACGCTATGAACAGGATATTTGGGTCAAAATAATTAAAAAATTAGATAACACCAAACATGCTAAGTCTTATTTACATTACAAAATATTTTTTTAAAATTCGGTTCATTATTTGAAAACATGTTCAGCGCTAATAGCATTGTGGAGTTTTTTTGAAACGGGAATATTTTTAAATAATGGATTATGTCATTTCTAAAATAAATTAGTGTAGGGTGCTCATACGTTTTTTTATTCGTGTTTTAAGTAATTTATTATTAAGTTATCATGCCTCAAGTAATACATAATTATTTTCTCTCACACTGTGATATAATTGGAGCATTTACGTTTTTCGTTTGCTATGCGTCGCCAGGTGTTCAGCCATATTTCAAATGTGTGTTGATTGATAAATTATTGCTTTTATATTTGTTTAATTATCTGAAATACCTGTATTTTCAGTTGTTTATTTTATGCATTAAAGCACGACCACCCATGGGACGTAACTCACACTTTGGCTAGGTTCTAATATATATAATTATATAAACTATTGAACTATTTACTAAGTTAAATTGGCAGAAAATTAAAAGTGTTCGAACACGCATAATTACTGTAATACAGTTAGACAATTTCAAACATTTATTTTTATATAATTTTTATAAGCCTAACCACCTAAAAAACGATGTTAGCACATCTTTCACAATTCACACACACGCGCGAAAACTATAATCATAAAATTAAAGATTTGTTTATGGTTTATAAGAAAACTGCATATTTTTAAAAAGAATATTCAAAACAGCAGTGAATGTTTACTCATGGCATTTTTGTTGATCATCGAAACGAATGCAGTAACACAAATAAAGTCAAATTCGAAATGAAAGAAATTTACATTTCGCACAACTTTTGTATGAAAAGTTTCTTCATTAAAGTATATCAGTTAAAAATAGAAAATCTTAAATTTCGCTTATTGTTAGGGCTAAGTTTACAGTAATCGTTAATCTCTACTCGGAATGTTGCTAAACTATTCCGGCAACGAAAGTAGTGAGGTCCTATAAATATCTTCAACTAACACTTCTAGTTGACCAAATTAAAATTCAACATAACGTAATCCACTATTAAGCACGACTACTACTGATAAAATACACTTTTACCAAAAATATATTTAGATACGTTAGTAAAAATTGTCAACGTTATAATTAACATTTCCTACATTAATACAGGTCTAACAATCGGTAGCAATTCTACGTATGCATTTGTGAATATGTGTGGTATGTTTTGCTAGAATGTGTGTACTATGTATGTATGCATGTATGTATGTAGAATGCGGATGGGATAATCTTTCCTTTGTATGTACCCGTACACTCACTCAAATAAATCTCGTACAAATATACTCGAAGACTAAATAGTTGTCTTACATAATAAATATAATGAAACATCATTTGTTGTACCACGCTATACGCAAAATTAATATTTATGCGTAAATCGGCCTTAGGTAATCACGTGCACAAAATTTATGTTGGTAATTAAAATCAGGAGCAAACACATTACATTTACAAACAAGAAGACCACAAAAGCAATATTGCCATAGGCAATCATTGGAAAATAAGTCTTGGAAGGAAATAGTCATCCGTAGGAAGCTAGGAAAACAGAGGAATATTTGTGAAATGAGCGAAATCTGATCGTAGTAGTCACGAGCACGTAACTGCGTTTTTATCACGGATATTTTATTCCTAAATTCGTTATTTTACGGCATAAAATCACTGTTTAGATAATAATACTAAAATATAAATGTTAACATTCAAATAAATAGAATTACTCATTTTACAAGCTTACATACAATAACATGTAATTGCAATCACTACATATAATAAATTTTAATTGTTCTCATTTTCTTTTATACTAATAAATATATATAACTAAGCAACAAATACACAAATTACTAAATTTCAAACGCACAAATAATAGTTATTAGCAAATTTGAATATTTCTTCTATTTGGAATTACTGGAATAGAACGAGAAAATATAAAAGTAATGATATATTTCCAGTTAAGCTATTCTTTTCAATATTCAAACGCTTAATGTAGAATATATACAATTTCAAAATTTTTAATAGTTAACGGTTTTGGAACAGAGACACGTCATTTAAAGGAAATAGTCAATATGGATTTACGATTGTTTATATTTCTGTGAAAAAATTAATTTGCGATAAGAGTAAATATGCACATCCGTAGATTTTCTTTTTAAATATCTACATTTGCTTCCGCGGAGTACAATCTCTAAAATGAAATGTTCAAAACAGATACTTACATTAAAACCTTGTTTCACACATTTTACGTGAATACAATACTTAATACTTTGTAGAAGAAACTGAAACAGCCGTTCTTCACCATAAAAACAGAAGTGGCGAAATGAAGCATTTTTTTAAATAATGTTTATTCATTTTGATATAATTTTAATCAACATTCAATACAATCATAATACAAAAATTAGAAATGGGACAAAATATTTCCAAAGAACGGTAATTTACCGATATAACTTCTCAAAAACCAAAAATCTCCAGAATTTATTACTTCATATTAAAATAAAATACAACTCGCGTTCTTTAAATATTTTCATTCATATATTCTAATAATACGCGTTTACTAATACATAATAAATTACCGCAATTTTTTACAGTGTAGAACACGCTTAAATAACATTAGAACAGTACTACAACAAAGCAAACATTATTTACGCTATAAACAAATGCATAATCATACAAATAATTAATCATCAGTGAATAATGAAAAAATAAGTACGATAAATCCAAATCATAAATTCACACAAATTAACCTTGATAAACATATAATTACAATAAAATAAAATGATATTTTAAAACTACAGCTTTACTTCAAATACAATAATTCTAAGAATAAACGTTCGTACAGCGTTGCCAAGGCTACGCGAATGTAAACATTTGCACAATTTTTCATTTATCAAAGATAAACTTGCCAAACCAAAATGATCTTGATATTTGCGAAATATACAAAGCTTGTCAGAGATATACATTTGAAAATTATTCAAACATACCTAGACCTATATAACATTGTTTATAGTAAACCATCAAGGTGATTCCCATAGAATAGCAGTCCCCAAACAGTTTTATACGTCTGTTTATTGATTTTATACATCAAAAAGTCAATTTTTTCCATATATATAATTTGAAAGCTTGTATAAATTATTAAATCAAACAAAACTAAATCAATTAATATACCTATCTAATTGTAAATTATTTTTATTAGTTACGCTCGGCATATAGTTCGCAATTAGTTCTCGCAATTTAATTGTAGCATTATTAAAAAGCGATATTTTATTTATTAAAGATTTTCTTTTTGTAATATTTTAATCAAAGTAAATGATAAAACGTGCAACATTTACGTATGTTGGTTGATCTTAATGTTGGACGTTTTGGTTTCTTATTGTATTATAGATATAAACACCTTTGGCATTGCGCCAATAGAAATGTCACATATTGTTATCATTGGTTTTCATTATCATAAGATAAGATAATAATAAAAACCTTCATAACGAATGGTTTTCGTTAATTCTAAAATCGATTTATGCAATAAATTGTAAAAATATTGATCGAAACTCAATGAAGCATTGTCTATTTATGAAACACAATTTTGAATGATCAGAATTTATGGTTTCATCAAATTTCCGTTGCAATTAACTATGTGAATTTGCAAAACCATCAACATTACGTAAACGCAATAATTACAACCAAATCAACTAAGTGCTGGGGGTTGTAGATATGAAAGTATTTATATTATTACTAAAGTCGTAAACGACGCAAACGTAAAACTATACAATTAAAATAATCCACAGTGAGGAAAATTACACTCTAAACTATTAATAATGATTTTTATACTACAAAGATAAATAATAACTTTTGTCTCAATTACGTTTTTGTCCAGAATTTTATAAAATAATGATTTTAAAAAGTTGTAATAGTCGTAGAATGAATTTAAATGAAGCAAAAGGAGTTTGAATGGTGAAAGATTGTGAATGTATAGGGTTTTTATCACCATATTTTATGGGAATAGGAATGATTTAAAAATGAATTAAGTGCATAGAAAAAGTGAGGAAATGTCGAGTTTAAAAGCGATTTATGTGCAAGCACGTAAATGTGGCAACGTTACGCTGACTTAAACATATATTTATGGAACATTTTGAAAACATCTGACTACTGCTGACAAGTGTTTATTATTATTCATAGCATATTTTACAAAATGATGATGTTTTGCAAGGCCTGGCATACGCACGATGCACTTCCTATTCTATTGCATTTACATTTAACCATAATGCATTCACCTTGGTATATCATGGCCAGCTGAGATATTAAGCAACTTGTGATAACTGTACATGCAGTGAAACAGAAAATGAAACACCTGAATAACATTCTATCGCGCAGCCATTGTTTCAACGCCTGTTCGTTAATCGCGTTAATATTTTTTATGGACACACATTTAAATAGGTTAGTGTACAACAGTGAAAGGTGAAGCGCTTTTAATATTTTTAGATTTAATTTAAATATTTCCATAATTCCAATGCAAGCCAAGGTGACTACTGCACCATTGGACTTTCTAGTACTTCTAAAATTAATTATAAAAAATAATCAAAAAAAATTACAAAAATATATATTTTATTTTCCCCGAATTTAGTCTGGTTATTTTTGGAACACATCAAATAATCAATAGTTATTGGTAAAAATATAAAATGTGGTGCGTTAAAATAAATCAAATAAAACAGAATGGCCCATAAAAAAAAGTATCCTTTTTAAGTATGAACACCCGCTTTTTTAAGTATTCATACATTTATTACTAGTCAACTAAAAGCATATTGAGAAACAGGTGAGATTATATGTCATGGAAACAGTTCGAGATCACGCATTGGAGCAGCTGCATATTTACGTATTTATATATTTTATTACCGAGATGTAAATATTCGAAACAAGAAATTCTAAACATCCAAAATTGTTATTACAGCACATAAAGTGCTTCAGATTGTTAAAAAAAAATTGTTGTCAAAACGGATTCGTCGTGCAAATTTATGATTTAATCTATTTAATTCTTATACTACAAATCAGTGATAATCCAATAATTTTGTCATTTTTATTGCTTTGTACTCGCATTTTCGCGAAAATAAATCGTTTTATTAATTCAGTACAAATGTCAACCCTTTTTTACAATTTACCGCGCAACGTATAAACAAAATTATATTTCACAGACAATTTGTTAAATGGAATCAAAAATGTCATTCTAATATTTCTCCAGCTAGTCAATAAGTATTGATTGATTGATTGATCAAAATAATACACGTATACGTCAAACGCAATTTGAATTTTATGAGCGAATAAATGTCAAATATTTTTAACAACGTATCAATATTTCAAAATATACATATGGTTATTTATAATAGTTCAATTTAAAATTTATTATAGTACCTACTGCGATTAAGAGAAAGTTATACGTGTACAAGATGTACAAATATCGAATACATTCATCTATAATCGAGTAATAATTACAAGTATGCAAATTTCTGGTATCAAAATATGCATTTTATACTTCTTCGTATAAAATACAACAAATCGCTTTAGGCAATTGCATAAAATGCTATAATTACGTGATTTTTAATATGATTACTGTATACATTTGTGTTTTTTATCATTATTCATTGTTTATTTCATATTCACTTTTAAGCTATAAATGTTAAACAAAAATTTGCTTTTATTTACTAAAATATCAATTAAATTTGTTAAATTAAATAATTGCGATTGTAGTAATGGCTCACTAATTTTGGTAATAGTCAAAATAAAAATTGCGGGTTGCGTATATTTAAGCGTCATTATTGTGAAAATAATTTGCATTTTTTGGAAAAATATTCTGGGTAATGCGAAATGTTTGATAAAAAGTGTAAAGTAATTATTTGAGTCTTAAAATATATAAAAAAAAGTGTATTGATTTGAAAATGAACTTTTCCAATGTAACCTTCAAAAGAAACAATAAACTTCCGGGAATTTTAGTATTTCTTTTACCCTTTACTGGATTAGGAGAATAAGAAAACCTTACGTTGTTACGAATCGCAGCCGCAAACATTGAATGGTTCGGTAGTTGAAAAAAATATTGAGTTTTGTATGTTGCGCGTGCGCGCCAACTGAAAGGAAATGCATTTGTGTGTGCTCGTTTCAGTTGAGCCATTCTCTAACGTCTAACTGAATATACTTGCTTCGTTTTTAATAGGTTAAGGCCAGATCTCTATTGTTCAACTGTATGAACAACGCGCCGTCTCACTTATTACATAATTTCTATCATGCACATTGAATAATGACGTTTTTTTTTTTTATTCACTTGTTGAAATGCAAAAACTTATATTTACTACCTACATACGTGAAGATGTTTGCACAAATTTATTGTACTCTTACCAAGCGAAACAATTATATATCTTAAGCGTTTTTATGTATTGAATGATGCCACTTTGCAAGTCAATAAAAATATCTTACAATGCCGTTAACTAATCTTTCTTTATCTCAAATACCTCTCAAGATACTTCATTTCCAGTACAACCTTCAGATAGATTATAATAAAAATAAACATTTCACTTCAGTTTATCAAATAACCGTGAAAAATCACGAAAATTATTTATTATTTTGCATTTCTATGATTTATCCTCTTATTATAACTCCTAAGCATATGCAACTCGGACTTCATGTCATTATATATTCAATAAATTTTGCAATTAATCATGTAATCAATCATGCAACCAATCTACTAAGACTGCAACCCATTAATCATGCATTCAATCAGACAAAACAATTATGTTATTTAATATTTTTAATTTCTAAGTAAACAGAAAACTAACAAAATGCTTCTTTTGAATTTTCAATTAATAATTTATTAGAAACAAAAATTAAATATATTTTTACAGTGTACACGAAATTTTATTTAAATTTATTTGGTTTGTAAATTATTTGTAGTTGGAATCTTTAGTAATATGTAAATATTCAGATATTTGTAGTAATTTAATTAGTTTCGAAAAAATAAATAGGTAAACGGTACCTAAGCAAAATTTCACTAAATTATCGAAAAAAAAAAAAGATGCATGCATCGCATGTTGTGCCTAAATTAACTCCAATGCTGTTAGCCCTATAATTGTTGCAATCATATTTAAAAGAAAAACACAATTTTCGTTTCCAATAAAAGTGCCAGTCGCGCGCAACATCTGGCCGCAATAACTAGAAGTAAATTACACAATACAACACATTTTTTAGAATTGCGTGATCTGTTATTTATTGTTTTACGTAACTTATAAATCATTCCAGCAAAATGTATATTTATAATAAATATATCTCCAAATATGTTTAAATTTTACGTTATGGATTTACTATAAGTACGAAGAGGGAGTGTATAGAGGTGCAACAGGAGTGGGGGGACTCGTGAACAGCTGTCTTAAACAGCCGGTCGCCTCAAAATAACCTTTTTTTTATGCACATCCAAGGTTCTCGGAGACCTCGGTGCTATTGTCGTTTTTCATAATGGTTTTTATCAAAAGAAAAAAAAATGTGTACTTTTCAATTACAACTGAAAATTTGAATGTTCCAGAATCTAGATTCTTCTTCACTAGATTCGAATATGTTATGAATCACTTTAAATTGTTCTTAAAATAAACAAATTCGAACACATGTGTATAATTTGCAAGCACCTGTTTTCGCAATTTGATACAATTTGTAACCGCAAAAATAAAATTGTCCTGAAATAACTACATTATTATTTGGCATATAGGTAACAGTTGTCGAGCGCGAGCGCTATATTTTGAGCGTCGCGTGTTTCTGAAGCCACATGGTTTGGATATCGATTCAAAGAAATGATATTGTTTCGGTTTTCATTGAAAACAAAAAACGTATATTACGGAAAATTATATAGGTTAAATATGATCACATAATATTTTCCACCAAAAAGTTTACATTAACTTTATTCTTCACTCTTTTTAATGCTATGTTTGTGTTCTACGTGTTTTTATATTCGTTTTACAAGTTCTTTATGTGTTTTAACTTTCTTATACGTAATTATAAATAAGTATTGTAATTGTAAAACATTCTATCTCGAAATTTTAACGGAAATATATATTTTGACCTTCCCTGAATCGAGCCTGACTATTTTTGAAATAACGTCTGTCTATTTATCTGTTTGTCTATCTCTCCCTATCTCCCTCTCTCTCTGTGTGTGTGTGTGTGTGTGTGTGTGTGTGTGTGTGTGTATGTGTGTGCTCTATAACTTAAACGGTTGAGGGTAAAATTATGAAACGTTAAACTTAAGATATGTTTAAGTTTGGTAAGAAAATCTCTTATTTTTGAGAAGAACATTCAAACCGTAATTGTTAATTTACATCAGTCGTACTTTGCGGTTTCTGCAATAACTCTGAAACGACGAAATCATATATACAAGTTTATTTTTAACGTACCTGTAAAATGTAATTAAATAAAGTTCTCATTAAAAATTGTCAACATTGAAATTTTTTTTTTATTTATTTGCTTAGTAAATTTACAACATAGAAATATATATTTTGGCTACCTAAACTAGAGATTGATATAAAAATGTATCAATGTATAGATAAAATGCTATCCTAAAGTAAATAAGATTTTACAATTCAAAGAAATAATTCAGAAATCATTTATCAGCCAAAATCAATATTGATCAACTACTATTTTACAGAGCAGGTAAAATGCATATATCCGTCAAAAATAAATATAATAAAGAATTTCAAGTAATAACACATTTCTGATATTTTCTATAAATATACTAGAAAAGGAAATAACGCCGAATTCAATAAAAAATTCAATAATCTAAATCTGATCATGTCACGGCAGTTTGCGAGATATCGTACGTAAAACTCGTTAACTTTATACGACGCAGCGCGACGGTATCACGGCAGAAGAAGTTATATATTTTAGGCTAAAAATAGGTCGGTATTTAGTACATTTGCAGCGTGATGACATGCTTAGAACCAAAACTCATAAATTAAAAACTAATTCCTTGTATCATATTATTAAAATGTGTATAATATTAATTGCTTGCTAAAATAGAAAACTAACGAATTCCTGCACTTTGTGCCCTAAACTTAAATATATGAATGTATTTTATCATTTAAAATTACTTTAGAAAGAGATTTTTAATAAAAATACCATACAGACAAAATTGTAATGTTTATGTGATGATAATTGTAAAAACCGATGAGAAAATCAAAGCAGACATGATAAAAAAAAACAAATGTATTAATTAGAGTTGAAGGTAACTTAATCCCCAGTGATGATGAGAGTTAAGGAAAAATAACAGGGTGTAGTGTGATGTCATCAAGTTTAGTGCTGTAATTAGGTAAATTGAAACGTGGCGCCGACGGCAACGCTCCAAGCGTCGCGAAATGGAACTTAATGTAGCAGAAAGTGCATTTCCCCTAGCCTAACTCAGAACAGTAGCCATGACGCTCGCTGACGCCGACTGGAAGCTGATGAGACCACGGTACAAACACAAAAAGAACGGAAAATAAAAGAAGCTAAAAAACACGATGTTTCCCTACTAAATTGACTTCGAACAAAACAACCAAAGCCTGATTGTAAAATTGTTTATTGGACCAGAATTCACACAATTTTCTTCAAAGCAAAAATAGTTATTTTTAAAATTTTCATATAACTAAAAATCTCATACATGATAAATGTAAAAATGTATTTTTTTTAAATAAATAAAAACACTTTACAAATTCTTATTCATTAAATCGATTTAATTGTCAACAAATTTATCGAAAATATATATAACGAACGTATTTAAGATACATTTATAAATAATTCCAACAATATTGTCCATGTCTCATGGACAATAGTGATATATATATATAAAAAAATGAAAATAGCGAAATTGATTGCGCTAGGCGGTTGCAGTCAACCATGCAATGTACAATGTTACCTAATTAACAATTAACCATCGTATGTATCGTTAGGTTAAACTGTTAATTAAGACGGTCACTGATCCGTTCTTATAACTACAACCGGCGAGCAGCCCGGTTATGTTTGATATTGGTAACCGCACACAATCTTCTATTGCTCCACTAGTTAACATCGCATCATAAACTTTGATTTATAAAAAAAAACTACACGCAAACGTCTTATTTTTTTATAAAAGTAACAAGTTTTATACGCAAAAAAAAAATCGGTTATATTCAATTCTACTTGTTTAATCCCCCAAGTATATTTCTTTTGTTATTTAAGCTTCGCAGACGGTTTTATTTAATGTTAGCCTAGGTTAGGTATAATTTCTAAAGGTTTACCCTTGATTTGTGACCAAACGGACAGGTTTTTTTTTTGTCTAGAAGGGACTGTCTTTAAATTTTAGCTCATGCCAAATTTGATACTAGATTAGAATAAATAAGTCTTATATTGAAAAGGATGTATAAATTGTTTATTGATAGATTATGTGGTATCAATGACCTATTGACAGTATTTTGTATATTGTAACTGTTTTTCTGGCCATTGCTTTTACTATCAACGATGTCGGAGCATGTGCAGTGTGTGTCTTTGTTTATTTACTTGTTTCTTTGTTTATGTGAGTGGACTTGTATTTATTTGAATAAAGAACAATGCGCGCAAATCGTGGGTGTTCAATATAGGCGTAAACGAAATTTCGATTCCATTTAGTGTCTATGAATGAAAATATGGTAGGCGATGTTTTAATATTTTATCGGACGATCATTTCTATTGTATTTTCACACTATTTTGAAATATAACTAATGGCTTTGCGGAATTATGACATCTGTGTTATATAATAAGATATTTATTTAATGTTTAAGGTGATTTTAAAGTCAATACAAATGTATAATAAAATGATGCACACGAATTGATCATTTTCTTACTTGGTAAAACCTTACATAAAATTTATAGTTCGGAAAAATGTTAAATCAAAATTATATATTTAATATATCTGATGCAATTTTCTTATACATCCTCCTTGGAATTCTAGTTTTTATTTATTTTAAAACTTAACTACATTATTCAATGTTCCATAACAAAACAATTATGATGTGTTGAGTTTTATTTAGAAAATATAATAATTAAAATAGCTAAAATTAATTGATCAATTAGTTCAGTCGCTCGTAAGACTAAATTTGTCGCCTCTTCTCCTATTATGATACTGAACGGATTGACACAAAAATTGGTAAACATAAACTATGGGTACACAATTCGTACCCTTCAAATATAAAATCTACTAGGTCTTATTTCTGGAATGATTAGGCCCCAAATAGTGCAACGTTTTATGAAATTAGAAAAAATTATACAATAATACCAATATTAGTTTGGTCATGACTTTATATCAAAAATAATAACTTAACGTCGCTAAAACATTTATTAATTGGTTAATTATTGATTTGATGCTAGATGCGATATTTATTTATGTAACCAATGTTTGTTATTTATTAATTTTGCTAATTTAGCATTTATATTATAATTTAAATTATTTATTGGTGAATGATGTTTAAATATTAATAAAAACTAGAATGATGCATATTTTATTAATTTCGATTTTGTGTTCGAGACACTGTTTTTGAGGTTGATTCTTAGTTGCTTTGTGCAGTATTCTACGATTTA
This sequence comes from Nebria salina, assembly GCA_944039245.1. Classification (NCBI taxonomy): domain Eukaryota; kingdom Metazoa; phylum Arthropoda; class Insecta; order Coleoptera; family Carabidae; genus Nebria; species Nebria salina. Next base: position 4,595,408 of record OX063269.1, read on the forward strand.
CTACTTTATGTTTAAAGAGAGTAAACAAATACGGGTAAATACAAAATGAAACAATCAAAACTGATATTTACGTCAAAAATTCCAATTCGATTTTATTTTGTAATTTCAATACTTATTAGTATAAAACGGATAAGAAAATGAGCACTTGACCAATAGCACATTTAAATTAATTAACGCTATTCAAAATTAATCGAAACATTTTAAAGAATTATCATTAAAAGTATAAATTAATACAAAAATTATGTTGGGTAAAAAAAAGCGATAATTTATTCAATTGATTTTAATATATTTACAATTTACTACATGAAATTAATGAATTATTTCGGTTTCTTAAAACTTTACATTAATTAATCTAATCCTAATTCAATTTAAATTACACTATTAAGTTTTGAAAGAAAATATAGATTGACCCATTTGGTTAATATTACGCTTGCGTAAATAAGTCATACAATTTGTACACTTTCATTGAAGACTTATTGAAATAGTTTGATTTCAGTAAACGTATTCCTCAACTAGTTTTAGAACCAGACTAACCTAAAGCTTGGAACAACAACAAAAAGTTCAACTTTTGTATGCAAGAAAAACAAACAAAAAAAAATAACGAAAATCGACCAGAATCATTCGGAATTCTATCCGCATACAACATCGTATCCACCTAAAATGGCAACGGCACCAACCAACAAACACGAACAGCCGGCGCAGATAGATACCTTCACAATATCTTGACCCGGTTGCAAGATGCGGAGGGACGAATGCATTTCGTTTGATGCAATCGATTGACTGAGTGAAATTACCACTACCAGTTTTGCCTTACGTAACGCAACAACAACTGCAATATTGCAATTACACACTTATACATCGCATTTTTCTATTGCGCCAAACAATTATTTACCATACCGGTCATTATGAAATAGCAAATTATTATTAGAAATTAAAATTGTTTCTACTTTATACATCAAAATAGACGCGATTTTAAACGAATGCAATTGTTGCACTACCTGCACACCCTCCCTTTCACCAGGTGGTTTTAAATTAACCAGTCTACCACTGAAAGCCTCGTCTATCCATAATGTGATATGGAGGGTTTTTGAAACAGCTGATTTTGAACCGGTTTTTAAATGCACTGAGAAAATTGGTTGGTTTACGATTTAAACCTGAAGTAACTATGACCAAAATTGTAAGTATCACGTGGGTTTTTCTAAACATATACATGCTTGTTCGTCAGGATATCCTTATCCGGTCTATGTGACTAAAACTAATACATTTTACACTGTAAACAGGTTCAACAATAAAGGGTGCATATTAAAGTGGTATTAATTATTTTATTGTCCTATCAACAAGTTTACCAGATAATAGATAATAAGCAAAATTTTAGTGTATATCTTCTTTGAGGTAGTAATGAAGTAAACTAAATGTCGTTTACTAGTTAAACAATAAATAAGAGTACGTTCAAAATGACGAATGACAATAATTGTTACAACAATTAATAAATAAAACAACTGCAGATGTTACTAACAATCCAAATATGCTTAAGGTGATGCAACACGCTTGCTGTTGGTACAGTTTAGGATCTGCTGTAATCGGTGGTCTCTGTCGGGCATGTTGCTACACACTACACTACTCCCCCGAGGAATGTACGACATATACAAACAACTAAAGATATTAATACGTGTGGCTGATATCTGCTATTTTACTAGTGTAAAAGATGTACAATAATTATATAAATAATTTTTAAATAAAATTAATATATCCTGATTTGCTTAATTGGGTAAATCAACTGAGGGTGGGATTGATATTGTATCCAGATTTTTAATATAAACACCAAAAATTGAATATAAATTGTATTTTTAATAAAACAATTGAAACAAATATTAGTTTGTACAAAATATAAGAACTGAAGAGTTTATATTTTCTCTTTAATGGAGATTCATTTCACATCACCCCGATAGCAAAAAAGCATTAGGTCATATACTTGGCAACATGTTCGTCGCTCGCAACTCGTAAGACCAAATATTGTCGCTTCTTCTCCTCCCAAGATACCAAATCGATTTCAACCAAATTTGGCACATATATTGCGTAGGTGTTCTATTAAATCTGTTCGCTTTATACATCGAATAGGTGCCGTACTTCAGAAGATATGACTTAAAAAAAGGGCGGAACCTCAAACGTGTTTTTGACATATTCTACTTAAAATTACAAATGTTTAATGCATCTAAAATCTTTTTAATCTCTCTTTATAACTGCATGATTATTTTTAAACATCGAACCATAATGTAGGATGGTTAAATAAATATAATTAAAATAACGGAAGTTGATTTCGTCACAAAATGTGATTAAATGAATAGATAAAGCAACATTTTTGATCTTTGCATGTACAAAATGTGTGAATTAGACACAAAATCTATCTATTATTAAACTAAATAGTGACGTAAATCCATTGCAAGGATGTTTCTAACATAGATACTGTCTCTAATGATGCACTATAAGCGTGTATGACAGTTGCATGTTAATTAAGCACATTTTACTCAAGTAACTAGTGACGTCATAATGACATACCGTGATCTACACAGCGCTATATTCAACCTATTTGGTTGTATAAAACTCAAAGTTCAATAGAAATTAGGAATTAAACATCCATATATGATCAGCTGTTTTTTTTTTCTCTTAGATAATAAATCGAGTAAAATAAGAGGTAGAAACTAGAATAATTATCTGATGCCTTATGGTGATAGAAAGATTGAAATAGTAGTTTTAGATAGTTGAAATTTATTATGAAAATAATCATTTTAATAAATAGTAAAAGTATGACATTTAATTTTTATTAAATAATATTAAAGTACTTTAAGCATAGTTGGCCTTGGTTATGCTGTATATTACATGTGTATGCAATGAAAGTTTATTATTTTAATCGCAAATTATGAAGCGTCAGGCTTAATTTGTAGTTTGTAATTAGTTTCTGTAATTTTATATTTAATTTATAAGAAAGTATATTTGCACAAAAGGTGGTAGAGGTACTTACAGTCTATCATAAACGGTGACGTACAGTACTGAAAATAAGTTTACAGAGAAAAACGCATTCGAAAATTATATTTGTTTTATATAACACAAATTGTAAATAACTACATTTTATAGCTTTTATATTGTAATTGTTAAAATACGGTTCTTTCGTATAACTCTATTAATACTATAACATCTATAACCTTGAAAATAATATGCAATTTATTATTATTCTGTAAACTTATATAATTGTAGACGCTCTAAGCTCTATAACCTTGGAAACAATATACAATTTTATATTATTTCTGTATAAGATACAGAATAGCATAAAATCTATAGTAGTGTTAAAAAATGTCTATATAAGATACAGAATAGCACCATTACTGTCTTAGTATCTGTTAAAGTTTATGGTAGCTCTCCAAGCTCTATAATATTGAAAAGAATATATAATTTTGCATGTGTCTATAATTTATGGTAGTAATGAATTTCTATATTATGATGTGATTCTGAGAAAGTTTATAGATCTGTAAAATTTTAAAATTATTACGCAATGATAATCCTGAAAAATATATTCATTACAGAACTACAGATTTTTCAAAATTTTACCATTTTTTTTCATACAGATTTATAAATATGCTCAAAATTGCGCCATAAGATACAAATTAGCGCCATGCTATAATCGGTAGTCTCTGTCGCACTCATGCGGTGCAATAACTTTCACCAATATCTAGCTAAAACTAGTTGACCAAATTAATATTCAACATAACACAACTGACTAAACATTAGAGTGTGTTTGAGAATATATAAGAGTGAGATAACTAGAGAAATTAACGCAAGGTAGGCATTTACTATTTTGCTGTACTATTTAAAACGATAATAGTTTAAATTTTACTGAAATGGAAAGATCGGCCGAGAATTGCCCGACAATAGACATAAACGATGTTTAAATATAGCTTGCTTTTGTTGCAATATAAACAAAATATAAACCGAGATATAAACATTAAAATAACAAAACTACGCCATCTTCTCAAAGCAAAAGATTGTTAACTGTTTACAAAATACTACTGAATGTTTTGAAAAGCAAGCGTTTGCCATTGTTTTATATAAACATCATGTTTAGGACTTGTGCGGAATCACTTAAGAAAAATAAACATCTACTCGTAAAAGGTAATCTGTTTAAAGAACAAAACATAGTTTCATAATAATAAAATTACAATGATTATTGAACCGACGCCCTTTTTAATAACATATATTTTACGCTTTTACAGGTACAATTATTTATTTTATTTCAAATTTAACATAAAACGCAATTATATATATTTAATTTAAAACTATGTTTAAATATTCATTAATTCCGTTAAGTTCGCGTTAATTATTCAAGATAAAATACGTAACAGCCGGTACTGATAACCTTGAAATAGTATTATAGTATAATCGACATGTAGTATTTAATCAACACATTTGCAAACAGATAAAAATAGGAAAATATTATCGAAATGTTTTAAAAAAAGTTATGTTACACCTATTTTATTGGCAAATACAACAGTTGCACCCTAAAGCTGTTTTCGAAACAGTTAGCAGCGTGATAATGTCAAAGTATCTGAAAAACTATGTAGGGCTTTTTCGATTTGTTGCGCAAAGTCGGCACAAAGAGGGTGCCAGTTCCCCTTAGGGGGGGGGGGGGGGGCACCCTACTTTTGCAAAGTCCTTTGTATGTGTGAATTATCAGAGGGGTTTAATATTTTATGCTTTGATTTTTTACTTATCTAATATTTTTAAATAAATTCGAGTGATTTTCTTGTTATATTTAATATATTTTGTCGTAAAAATAAATGACGTAGAGCGATTCATAGATTTTTTTTCAATATTTTCTTGCCATGTAGCCTGTAATTTTCCTCGGTCATATCCGATTTATACAGGGAAACATATTTTATTAATTTTTATCGCATTAAAATCAAGGACTTCTCGACAGATAAAACGACTACGGCTACAACCTGCAGTCATTTATTTTCATTACATATCACACAGATAAGTACACGGTAGTTTAGTGTGAGAAACTAGATACAACGTTTTTTTTAAACAACTTCAACAGTTTTTCTCTTCATAAATATCTAAAGGTTAATTTACAAAATGATCTCGACTTTAAACTAGAAGAGATAAGGACCTCTAGATTTCACTGAACGATCCAGAATATATTCAAGTATATTTTGAAAATATTCGGGAATATTTTGGTCCCAAATTTTACATAAATAACCACAAAATACCGAAATTTATATGTATTTAATTTAGATAAATTATTAGTTGTTTGTTTATTATTTTATTCTGATTGTGGATTGCCATTACAAGTAAAGCCTTCCTGGTTGAGTATAACTGTAAGTTTCGTATACTGGTTTTATTATTATTAGTTTTCATTGTTGTTAGATAAGGAAATAATTAAAAACATTGTTGATGATGGGTTTCCGTTCATATTTAAAATAAATTAAGGATTTTAAATCAAGAAAATTATAATAGAGCCTATATATAAAATAATTCTTGATTTTATAATGTTATTGTAATTTTAAAAATTAAATGTCGATTTTTTTGATAATGAGTGGATTTTTACTTTCTTATACGCAGAAAAATTTCGATCTCGAGATTTTTATCTTTAAAAATATGTGGATCTGTGATGATGCCGAAATAAATTAATATTAATTTTTGGGGTTTTGTTGGGATACAGAAATATGTTTGAGGGTTTAATAAAACAAATAATTGCGTGGATAACAGTACCACTTAAAGAAAATGGCTGCCATACCACAGTAAATTAAGTATCGATGCTCTATCGTTCGCCGTTCTATTCTGTATTCCCTGAAGACTGCCTTTTCTAGAGAGGGTGAATTTGTCATTTTAATTAAAGCCCTGCTGCCGCAGGCAAAGGGCCTCCGGATTCTGACAAAGAGATATGAACAGAGATAGATAGCAACTGACCAAAATGTCAGACAAAGATCGAATCGCGGCCGAGTGTGGGCGAGGCGGAGGTTTGTATATGAACCCTTTGTTACCAACAACACATTTCCAGTTCCCACATTGGACTGGTTATGGCCTAGTCACAAATATGAGATGAACGGGTTTGCGTTAAAAAGGTCAGTTATTTGGAAACACATTTTGTACAGATTTAAATGTCCGTACCATACATTTTCAAAAATCTATTATCACTTTTATTACACAACGCTCGCTGTTATGATTTAACTCAGAACAAATGTTGTAATCGGTAGTCTCTGTCTAGATCGTTGCGCTGGCTAGTGAGGCGAAATTGATGCTATGAATCTAACTACAACTAGTTGACCAAATTCACATTCAACACAACATTACTCACTATTCCACATAACATAACTTACCAAGCAAAAAGAGAAGACAAGAGAGTAAAGGTATGAGAGAGACGTCTGGAGTAATTCAAACATAACTATTTAAAACGATCATTTAAATAATTATTACTTTCTTATACGAACTAATAAATAAGTTTGCTAATCATGGAAAAATTCGATTTCGGGATTTTAACGGAAATATACTTTTAACCATCCCAGAATTTTGGTATGACGTTTAACTGCGCGCGTGTGTGTTTGCGTGTGTATGTGTGTGTGTATATATATGTGTTTGTGCGTATGTGCTCTATAGTATAAATGGTTGAAGGTAAAATTATGGAAATTAAAACTTGTATATGACTGGCAAGAAAACCTATTTTGAAAAGAATATTCAAACCGGAAGTGCATGTTTACTGCAGTAATTTGTTCGCAGTTTCTGCAATATTTCTGCACTCATGGCAAAAATAGTTACAGTAAAAACTTCAAACAACTCTTGTTTGAAAAGATTCTTCAAAAAGTGTACCAGTTACAAGAAAATTGCTTTTGAAATTCTTGCTTGGCTTAATTATATTGCTATAGTTACGTAGGTATTTAGAATTTTATATAATTAATCATATTGATTTTATTTAACAGTTAAAGAAAATAGACCCACAGAATTTGACATTAAACTTCTACTGTCACAAATAGATTTAGTGAAAAACATTTAAAAAATACGTAAAAAGTATTATATTTAAATATTTTGTCAAGTTTTAAGTTCATTTGCAAATAAAAATCACCCAATAAAAGCATTTTAATCTTCAAAACAAAAAAGGTAATAAATTTTATATATTCGATTTATATATAGGAAAAAGAATAGACTAGTGCGCTTCATTGAATATTCTTACGTTTGCTTGACCTTTCTTATAATTTGCAATTAGATTGTTTTGATCACCAACGAAAGAAATAATCTTTTCCGTTCGGAACCAAGAAAACCGATCACACTTTTGGTTTCGACACCCCTGATTACTGAAACCTGAACAGCTGGCCGCTTCTCTCCCACCCAGACAACAATGGGTGGGGGTGGCCAAGGATATCGCTATACAATGCAACAAAAAGTGCAAGAAAGATGGATGCACTGATGAAGTTAAGGGCTATAAGCTCGCGCGTGGATTCAACACCACATCAACATGCTTTACAGAGGGTCACTCTCGCGCATCTCATGCACAGGACGGCGTGCAGTGTGTGTGGGGGCGGGGGGATGTTCACATGTTACTAGATCCGTTTATCGAATGATGATTCACTATGTTATTGTCCGCAACTATAGAGCGTATATTGGATAGGGTGGATTGGATTTTTTTTCGAATTTTAATTCTAACTTTTTTCTGGATGCAATTTGCATGCAAATGCAACTCAGTGCAAACAAGGAGTACACCAGCACAGACGCAGACACGTGTTGTATAGAGTTATAGCGAGTTGCACAACAAAACAATGAATATGATTATTATTTTTGTTAGGTTTCAAATGGATGGATTGTCAATATTAATTTAATCACAAATGTCTGAATATTTTACGTTTTTCCTTGTTTATTTTGGAAACAAAAGAAAATTCACTTTATACATAATTTAAATACGTAAACTAATAGAATTGTCTATAAATATGAATGTTGATTAACGCATTTAATCTTTAAATCAGGTAGTAATTCATTATTAATTTTGTATTTAGGGCGATCTAGAGATTATTATTTGTGTTGCATGTCAAATAATTTAGCATTTATTTGCGGTTTTTTTAAGAAATGTATATTAAATTGTCTATTTTCTAATTTAAAACTTAAATGAATATAAGCTTTTGTTGTTTGATAAACAAAACAATTTATTGTTGAATAAACAAATTATTCATCGCAAATTAAAAACGAATCATATTTAAACACAAACCTTTATTTATGGTAGACAAACAAAAAATAATCGCAGACGCAAAAACATAATACGAAAACATTTCGCGATTTTGCAAGCCCGGAAGGAAATAAAATAGCACATGTGTAAACTTTTGAGACACACAACCTAGGCGAAACAGTGGTCCTGAACCGTAACTCATTCGCGTTTAAATTCCATCTGGTCGACTCTAGACAAATGTGTAACTCAGAAGTCTGTAGGAAAACTCGTTTAAAAAATTTAAAAAAAACTACATATATATATATATATTCTGTTTTGGCCCCCGCGGCTATGACGGCCAGAGATGCTACTATTTTTTTGTGTCGTTTTTAAAGACCTGTGCAACACCTTCCAATTTCAACTCAAATGCCTTGTTTTGATTGTTAGTTTTCAAACAATAATAAGCTCCAAAATGAGCTTAGAGGTTCACATGAATGTTTACACTGTACACTGTAAAAATAGTTGTACATTTGCGTAATTTCTTATGAAAAACATACACGCACAAGCAACTAATTACCACTAATGTCGATACAATTACTTAAATTAAAAGTGTTATTTTACACTATAAATATCGATTTGTTATACTAAAACAACCAACAAACTGTTAATCATATAAGAAAATTCTATAAAGTGCTTTAGTGCCTGTAGGTCCTATATTGTTAAAATTATCTAAATTTATTTTATTCTAATAAACTTTTTCTAGCACCTGACTAAGGGATATGACACTTTTGTGCTCGAAAATTATTTAATTAGATTAGAAATATTAACGGTAGGTATCGCTAAAATTTCCTAAACATATTTGTCAAGCAACTGACTAAGACACTTGTTACCTTTGTGCTCTAAAGCAATATAATTAAATTATAAATGTTAACCTGTTCCGTTCCAAGTCGATACATTTCCTCAAATTATGCTCTTGTAATAACCTTATTTCTCAAGCAATTAAACATGGACATGTCACGCTTGTACCCGAAACTATATAAAAGCTTCATAAAATATCCTACATTTATTTTATTCTTATACATATTTATAATTAGAAGGTTATGTATGTTTGTTTTTGCGCGCGTCTGTGTGTGTGTTTGATTCTGAAAATATATAAAAGCCCTATAGTTATTTTTCATTGTAGTTTATTGTATAAATCATGTAATATTTTCGATAAATTGAATTTGTGATTAAAATAACTATAAATTCTCTGAAGAGAATTATAGATTTATAGAAAATTGCATAAATTTGATGAGGCATATATGTATTTATGTATGCAACATAATTTAGGGTTAACTTTGATATCTGTTAATAATCATAGTTTCAATAAGATAAGCACTTTTTACGAATTGTTGATAAAACATTGTAAAACAAATTATTATAAATATACAATAGGTGTCAATGTTTGTTGTAATAAAAAACAAACTATAAGCAATTTTTACTGTCAACATTTTAAGTTAGTATTTATTGAAACAGTTTGAAAAATCAAACGCATATTCTTTAAAGCAAAATGTGTACTCTCATCGGAAGAGATAAATCTACATCTAACATTTTAGTGACGGTTGCATTCTTTATTCTTGGATGCCCTTTCTTTTCCGTCTAAATACCATGATAGTCATCAATATCTTTTCAACTACACTTCTCTCATTTATCATGACCTTACAAAAGCGCTTTTGAAAACGTTGCCTGTGCTGCCCCACGATTACGGACCTAATCTATAGCCGTACTCTAACTTATAATAACTTTTATCAGCCACGATAATAAATGTGACCAAAGCTACTCATACAATATTTTTCTTTACTACGAATTGTTATTCATTGTAAAAGCAATTCAATTTATTTCAAACGATGAATGAATATATTAGTAAATTACTTTTATTAATGAACGACACATTTAATATTCGTAAATGTTTCTTGGCATATTCGATTCGTAAATGTGGTTTGATGTAAAGGACCAACATATTCTAAATGATTTTAACTCAGCGAATAAAATAACGAAACGTTCATAAAATGACGAAATGAGATAATCATGTAATTGAAGTGTTTAGGAATTCTAAATATACCTAAGACACCATCGTACATTGCACTCAAAGTGCACCAAGTACACCGACCGACCGAGATCGAAAGAGAATCGCACAAGATTGGCAAAAGAAAACAAAATAAATAAAAAAAGTCAAAAACAAGAACTCTCGTTTTCGAATCCGCGGACAATCGGCGAAGGTAAAGGTCTTGACAATGACCGTGGCCATGTACCAAAACACACACACAATATCCACTTGGTGTTTTTCGGAACACGTATTGCATCCGAATCTGTCTCCGGTCCGGCCGTATCCTTTGTTTGACGACAAATGCACCCGTCCCGTCGCGTCGCGTAGCAGTTTCAATTCAAAACACAAAAATGTTGTATGAAAATCAATTTGTTTTACCTGTCTGATGATTCGGAACTATCGTAACGATCGGAACACCTCTTCTTGCGGCAATCGTCGTCGGATGGTGAACTAGACATCGCAAAGAAACCCTCATGTTGTTTTGCATCTGATCCCTTGCTGGACGAATCATCGCTCGTACTGTATTTCTCGTAGCCACTATCACTATCTAAATAATAAGAGTTCACATTCGTACACGTTGAAATGTCGTCATTCACACTATGATCCGTTTGCAGACGAGCTACTAGCGATTGATAGTCTTTCACTAATGTTTTTTCGATTAAATTACTACCGACTGTATCTTCCGTACACAAACCGTCTGCCATTTTGAACGCAACTGTCTGATCGCGGCCGTGGTGGACGACCGAGCGGCGGCTGCGCTCGTGCGCCTTCTCTTCTCTCTCTTGCATGTGTGTTTGGTTTGTGAGACCGTGGGGCTTACTATACTGAAATCCACCACACAAATGCAGCAAATATGTTCGCAACTGCCTTTACAATGATGCCACATCCACCAACAACACTAATTCATTTTCACAAACCTTAAATCATTCTCTTCATTTTCTTAGCATTGCAACAACACAACCCTTACAAATAATAATCGCTAACTTTATTTATTTTAATTATTTGCTTTAAATAACTTCTAAACAATGTGTAATTTTAAAATGATTTTCGATGTTCATTTTCTTCTTTCACATTTCCATTGTTATGGTAGTATTAAAAATACTAGGCTGTGCATTCGATTTTCCTTTATTAGTTTTGGTCGTTCAACAGTATTTTCTCCAATTAATAAAGCTTCATCATATCGTTGAATTAAATGAATATGTTTTTGCTATAGCTACAATGTGTATTAAAATCGCTCAATATATCAATAATTTGTCTGTTAATTTCAGAATAAATCATTATATTATCAAGATAATGTAGTGCAAGTGATAAGAAAACAGCTAAGTTATAATAAATTGTGGAAGAGTATTAATAGTACAAGCTAAGTTTAAATTGAGTTTTAGAAAATGTTTTAATTTAAATCTGCGTAAAAAGTAGCTATTGCTTAATAATATAGGTTGGAAAATAGACATTGGCTCAAAAGCGCCTAAACTAAATAAAAATTGTTTAATCATGCACAGCGCAATTTGTATCTGTAATAGATTGTCTTGTATAAATCAAATGCGTTTTATTAATAGATACAATCTAATAAATAAGTGCGTGTTTAATAAATATTCAATTATAATTCCGATCTTATATACATTTAATTGATTCTTAGCTAATGACAAACAATTCCTAAGGATTAATTTTCTGGTGGCAACGTATAAAAATTTCAAAACTATTTTCCTAAGAACTGTTAACCCAAGACGTCATTATTAAAAACTAACGCTTTATTAGTAGCCATAATTAACAGATACAATAATAATTCATTTATATAACAATCTTTTTAAAACATTCCTATGCTCATATAGGGAAACTGTTGTATACTTGATAAGATGTTGCGCGCTCGCTAGTCGTAAGACCAAATTTTGTCGCTTCTTCTCCTCTGAAAGTACCGAACCAATTTTTACCAAATTTGGCATTTATATTGTATAGGTACCCAATTGAATCCGTTCGTATTTTAAATCCAATCAATGCCATATTTCAGGAGATATCACTTCTTCCTTAAATAAAAGGCAAACATTGAAATGCATTTTTAAGGTACAATTTTTTTATTGTATCTAAAATGTATTCAGGTTATAATTGACTCGTAAATCAATTATTTTGAAATTAAATCTAGAAAACTAAACATCTCTTTTCGATATGTACTGTTTTTTTCCTAATATAAGATAAGAGTTGATATCTTAGAATGATGATTGTATCATATTTTGTTTATTTATAAATTGTTCTTCATGTTAAACTTTAGGCGTGTTTGCAACTAATTAAGAAATGATCTAAATGTAATATATGTGATAAAATAAATTAAATAAATATGCAAATTTTAGTAATGAAGTGCGTATATGTTTAATAATTATTGATAAACACATTTTCACCTTTCGCAATATACACTACTAGTTTCAAAATGTTACTCAAACAATTCCCATCAATAATAAATATATTTCTTTAGCGTTTTTCTGCACATGTAATTCTTACAAATTAATAAATAAGCTCTAAATAAATGGTATAAATGTCGTTTTGACGAATATCAATTTGATATATACACGTTTTTATACACAACAAACACTAATTTGGGATGTGTGATTTATTTTGCTAAGCGATTAAAATCAGTTTCGAGTATTCCCCCACATTTCCCAACACTGCCATGCTTTCGCAAATGCAACAAAAATAATGTGGAACACTTTATAAGTGCATGGGGGATAGGCATGGTCTTAGCGTGACGTCACACACATACTGTGCGTTCATTGGCCGACTAGCAATTACATAATTTACTCTCAGTGTAATGACATCTCTAGCATTGCACTCTCATCTCAAACCAAAAAAATACACGGCTCAATGGACCGATTGTATTTTTATTAATTCACAAATTTTTTTTCGGTACGCGCGATGAGTAAATACGACATGAATGAGACGTGAACGATAAACAACAAAAGTACAACAAATCAAAATAGTACACACATTACACAGAAAACGAGAGTAGTAACGTTTCCTTTCCCACACATCGCGAAAGGACCTAACCAATTACATGCTTCCTACATCTTAAAATAGATAACTGTAAACATATTAGGAAAGCAGCATTCGTATTTCTATAGACAAACATTGGGCATTCGTAAATAATTACTATCTAGCATCCTATCATTAAATACATCGCAAATCACACACAAATTACAACTTTTCTAAGAAAATATAAACCAGCTGATATTAGTTTATTTTTATTTTATTTATCTACTGCGCCTTACACTTCTGGCAACCTGTATTACTTATACGTATTATTGTCATCAAAATATACTAGTTTATCGCACTTTACATACATACATACATATATAACTTCTTGCCTATTTCCCATAAAATAGAGTAGCAGATAGTTTTTTTGCCATTTTGCAATTTCTATCCTTACAAATTATTTGATAGTCTTTGTCAATTTAAAAATAGTAAAACTGTAATTTTTATTTAAATATGATGAGATATAAATATTTCTTTCATTTTTAATCTATTGATTCTTCAGTTTGTTTTATGGAAATTATGCAATAATAGTGAAATAAAATTGTCTCAATTAGTCGTACTCTAGTTCAATGATTGTAAGTAAAAAAATTAATAAAGTTAATGAAGCGCAGCATGGTAAAATAAATAAATAAATAAATAAAAACCAAAACACTACATACATTATTCAATGCATATCGAATGTGGTTACTTAAATTTATTAACCGAAGTCACGACATTGTGTATGGTGTGCACCTGAAACTAACTGTACTTTTACACGGTAAGTTAAACGTTTTATCGTATATAACAATAAAATATTCTCAGAATATTAAAGAATAGATGAAATCATAGAACCATGTTTTTCATGCACTAGTAATTATTGAACAAATATAATATATATATATATATTTATATAAAATTTCGGATAAGATCCGAAATATATGAAAGTGAGATTTACAAATTTGTGCTAATTTTTTCGTCATTCCGCTACATAAACATTAACAATAGCTGTTTCAATATTTATGAACGTAAAATGCACATTTTTTTCCAAATGTTTAAGTTGTCGTTTTTTATTGTGAATTTGCACTTGCGTTCGTTCAATATACAATAAACTTTTAATGTGCATTATGCAGCGTTAATACGAAAGTATCTATCGCTTTACGATTTTCGGAATGCATTCTTTTAAAAATGTAGAAATGTTATATAGATAGACTAATAAACAACCTAGAGATGAGTGTTTTATGATTATCTTACACACATAACATCATAACCATTCCCATCATATATATATAATATATTAAAGTATTTAGAAGTCCATTAAAAAGATAGAGCAAACAATGACAATCTGTGTCATTATTACTCCCTAAAAATCAATTAACTGCGATGTCTATATTAAGTTATTTTTTTCTTAACTGTTTATATGTTTAATGTTAAAATATCTTACTCTTACAAATCTAACAATTTATCTAAATATATATTTGTTATAAAGCATTTCTGCGATCGTTTTAATCTCCGAAAGCTTTAATATTAAATATGTTTTGTTCAATATCTATCGGGTTTTCACTGAGATAAATATGGACATTTATATCCATGTTTGGTACTTGTATGTACATACATACATACATATAACACTTTCATTGATTGAATTGGAGATGTGTATAAATAAGACATACGACTAGATAAAATATTTTTATTTTTTGTTAAAAAGTACATTTTTTTATTATGGACGTTAGTAAAATGAGGTACAATATTTTTGGTAAAATTAACGTAAAATGCGTATTAAAATAATTGTCATTTGGAGATCTTAAATTTCTAATAAGTAAGCTTGCTATTTGGATGAGTATTTGTAAAGTCTTAAGGCCTTGCTTTAAAATAATAAATACAATAAAATATATAAAAATTGCAACAATTATAATTAAAATAATAATATACGTCTAATGGATTTGAAATGATAAAACAAATTGCACCACAACCAACATGTGCTTATATAAGAAATAAAATTGTAAATTCCTGTAAAAAATTACTAGATGCAAATAATAATAATAACATAATTAAATCTTATGAATTAGAGCACCTACACTTCGTATTTTCACTTTTCTTGGCAATTCTAGAACCATTGCGGGTTGCATATGATTTAATAAGTAGAATATGTGTGAATCATTATATGTTCAGCAAAATTAATTTTAAATTGCACATGAAACACAATGAAAATTAAGATTTGTAAAATTTCTAAACTAATATTGAATTGTTTTCATATAAAACTTATTTTTAAATTTATTTGTACTAGGACCGGACGTGCAGTAAATATGGAAAAGAAGCCCATATCTTTTATTAATTTATGAATAAAGATGCTGTAAACGAAAGATTATAAATATTGCAGGTGCTCTATATAAGAAAATATTGTAGAATGTACGGAAAAACATGGAAACAAAATAAAAATACTGTTTAATCTAAGTCCATAAAGACGTAGGCATCATTCCTTCGACTGAACCACCGCTAGGTGTGAGTGTCTCATCAAATAAGAAATTCACTGGTAATAATACCAAATATCCCTAAAACAATCAACAAATAGATAAAAATGTACAATTCACAAAAATAGAATTCGTTTACTTGTATATCTTCCAACATTCTACTAGCTCTTGAAGCATGTTCGTGATATAACGGCGGTTCTTCTTGATATTTTTTCAAAGCCGCAAACGTTTGTACTTTATCCGATGGAATGCAATGGAATACTTTTTCATAAAACTCCGTATTCAATTCAGCGGTTTTATACCAAACATCCTTATAAAACTGTTCAATCACTGGGTCCGTAACATCGATATCCGTTTCCGCTTCTTTCCCTAAAATTCCTAAATGTTCTTTAAACAAGTGACGCCTCAATGAGCCCGCGTATTTTCCCGATGGAAAAGAATCTCCGTTCATGCTTCCCTCATCAAACGCTTCATCCTAAACAAAATATATTTGAAGATGAATTTAAAATTAAATTATTCGTGGTCCTACTGTTATGATAACTGCAATTTCAGAGTCACGTTTTCCTAATAACGATCTATCGTTTATATTCGCCGAACCACAGATAACAGTGCGATCATCAACTATCATCAGTTTTGAATGAACGTATATTAATTCAGTGATTGGCTCGTTGTTGAGTAGAGAATGTGTGCGTAAGCCGCAGAATGTTATGTATTGAGTTGGATCTGTAATTCCGGCATCTTTGAGTCGATTTAAAATTGCATATTTGCCACTAAAATAAAAGTTTTAAAGGAGGTTTTCTTAAATATATTAGGACACATTTCAGTGTGACTCAATTATGATGTGGCTTTCTTATTTATTAGATAAGTTCGTAAATATACTTACTTTGAGATAGATGCATAGTTCCAATGCGTAACAGCATGCAACGCAGTACCAGTAGCGCCACCTATTTCCCCTTCAAACCCAGGCAATAGGGGCATTACCACATAAACGCGGAATGTCACTCCTTCCCTATGAGCCCGAGTAATCCTATTAAACAGCGCATCTCCAATTTGATTCCTCACATATGGACTAGTCGAACTTAGAGTTATAAAAAATTGGTTTTCAATGTATATGTAATGTTGTGCGCGGTTAATAGAATCGACGTATGCATCATGGATAGAAGATTCTATTGTCTCGGATTCTAAAAATCCACAAGACCACGTACTGACGCTTCTTAACACCTGGCAGGATACAGTATGGGTGTCTACGTTTGGGAAATTTTTAATGGCATCGCAAGTATTATAGCTTTTTGGTAGTACGTATGGATAGGCTAGATTTAGGCGGGCTTTTTCTAGTTTCGTGGCGTTCCACCGTTGAATAAAATGTCTGGCAACATCGCGGGCGCTTGTGCCTTGAACCATAACTCCAATATCGTGCCACGGCATTCTAGGAGTTGAAGTTCTGTCCACCAAATCCACGTATGGTAAATCTAAATTAGCGAAATCTTTGACGATAAAATTTGTGTAATCTTTGCCAATCCACAGTTTCGCTGAGCCGTCTAATTTATCTTCTATAGTATCTCCAGATTTTAATTCCACTTGAATCTCTTCGTCACTCTCTTGCTGGTCATCCTCATGAGGAGTGTAAATCAATTGGATTATATCTTTACTCTTAGAGCGGATATTATCTTTAAATATTCCGAATAGCTTCGTCTTTCGCTCGAATTCAGGTGTATTACATTTCATGTTTTCGTTTAACGGTTTTGGCATCAGTAGAGAATCACCTGGTTGGAGCTGTGGTAAAGGGGGAGGTGTCGGGGGATCTGGGACAGGTGTCACTAATATATCAGGTTCTGGAACAGAGTGAATTGGTAGTGATTTTTGAGGGAAAAAGGAGTAATCTGTAGGAGTACTAGACGTTTTTTTCTTGGCCCCAGTTGAGTTTTGGGTCAGGCGTAAACTTCCCAAATCGGTCAATCTGAAATTTTATTTAAAACCAAAAACAAGCATTGAGTACATTTATCTGCGTTTTGAATTTTGAAACACATAATTTTTTTCATAATTTAGGAATCGTACGCCACTGAAATCTATTTATTTCTTACGTACGAAAACTCTAAATTTATTTTGAACTTTACCTATGTTTTGCATCATCCCATCGTCCGTAGCATAAGTCTATGCCACCTAGAAAAGCGTATGATTGGTCTATACAAACAATTTTTTCGTGGTGCGCCCAAAGAAAAACTCCAGCTTTTGCGTGATCTGGATGACGTAAAACTTTAATATTTTCCATATTGTCAATTAGACGTTGTTTGCTGTAGAAGCTATTGATACCTAATGCCATTTCAACTTCTTTGTAAAGAAGTACGAATACTTTGACTCCTTCTAACTACAAAAGATATCCAGTTTAAGAAGTCTACACGTATTTCAACAACTCAGAATACTAACTGCTTTTCGCTGTAAAATTTTATCAAGCCTCCAATATTCACCATCCAAAGCAGGTCTTTTCATATATATCTCTGGACTTAACCACCAATCAGCTATAAAAATCTCTTCTTTAGCAGCTTCTAAAGCATCAGCGACTGCAGACATATATCCCGCTCCATCAACGAACCAACTAGCTTTAACATTCGTACGGACGGGCGCAAACGAATTGTGTTGATTTTGTTGTGTGAAATCTCGAGCTGAAATTTATATTTTAATATTTACATATCAAGAAAAAATCGGTGGTACACTGACCTTCGTGGTTAGCAACATCTTTTAAGTGTTGCATCCATTCTTTGCTTTTTCTCCGCGTCCAACATTTTATAGTGAGTTGTCGACTCATTGTCATAATTTGAAGGCCATGGTGCATACCAGTGGAATACATTCCCGAAGACACTTCAAAACCTTGGTCAAACAAAATGACACCTTTAATTCGGCCATCTTTGGGTCTTATATACCCGAAACACGTCTCTTTCGCGAAAAACCAACGGTTGCGCCATTTACCGCAAATAACATCATTACAAAAATAATTACATCTATAAAAATTTAATATACAAATATTTAAAACCCAAAGAAACATATAATTCAATTTGTAAAATATACCTAACGCAAACAGTACTATGAAGAAAGCCAAAACAATTACACCCAGCTTGTCCGGGTTGTGTACTTCCTGTACGTTTTTGTACAATACCTTCCTTTCCTTTTGGGCCTAAATCATGTATGAACGACAAATTTGAGACTTCTAAAAATTGCAACTACATATTATATTAGTAAACTTTAATATTAATGATTTACAGTTACGGTCTATCCAGTATGTTTAATCGTATAGTGGATGAGTGAGAATATTATTTAAATACGTATTTGTTTAAACCCACTAGATAAACTATAATTTAAAGGTTTCTTACTGTTTCATGATGATTTCGATAAATAGTTATATTTAACAGATTATTTAAATAATCTTCCAACTGTTTAATTCTAGCGTCTAAATTTTCATGCGGTACTAATGCGTCTGGTTTACTTGGAAATCTAAATATGTTTTAATTAATAAATATAATAAATTAAAAAGCTACGAACGCACCTCGGTAAGGCACCTTTCCGTTTGCCCTTTATCTGTTCCGCATTATTTCTAAAGCTATTTCTTCGTTCTTTATGTGTTTTCGTAGGAAATGGAATATTTAATGATGTCCTAAATAGACGCAATTGCTGCTGTAATTGTTGTATGTGCTTATATCGTTTTTTAACCGTCCATGTGTAATCGCCATGTTTTAATTCTATTGTATATCTAAAATTTGATTGGTTAATCTATTTGAGATCTGTTTCAGAAGCATGGATGAAATAAACTAAGATAAATAATTATAAACATAATTTGAGCTTAAGCTAGTTCCGGTACAAGAATATGGGCAATATTTACATTATACAGTGGTGCAATTAATTTTCTGACCTAATAAAAGAAGTGGTGCGGACCGCCTGTGCATTAAACAGATTAGTAAATATTTTTAAGCTTTTCATAAAATGTTTAAAAGTTTTTAGTTAAAATTATTTTATTTAAATAGTAACAAGAAGAATTATGTAACATTAGAAAAATGCATGTATATTACAGAAGGTATCATTTAAAATTATATTACTCGCATTCGTAGGAAATATAAAATATGTTTGATTGCTTCTTATGTCCTTTAGGTGTTTATACAACTTACAAATTCGGATTTAATAAATGTGTAGTCACACTGCGTTCATTATGAATAATATTCGCTGTAATTTCAACCCCTGGAATAAAGCATTTTCTGTGGTGCGAGTTGAATTTTAGTGGAGTATTATGGACTGCATTGAACGGTATCACTTTATCAGCGCCTGCCAAGTGTGCACGCAAATTTTATCAATCTAATCTATGATAATAAAAAAAGTGATTACCTGAAAAATCTATTTCTTCTTTGCCTTCAACCACTACAGATTCGCCAGCTATATCAATCACTGTTAACGAATCGGGTACACCCAAGAACTCATCATACTCGGATTCCATCCCAGGACTCCTAGGTTCTTGCAATTCAACTGCATTGTTACTAAATCCATCAGTTTCATAGTTTTCGGACATACTTAAGAATAAAATAGAATTATTATTCATACTTACGAACTAAAATTAATTTAAAATAGATTTATACCTAATATGCAATTTTAAGGTCGACATTTTCACAGCTGTCAATTGTGCCTTATCAAATAATTTATTTTAAGCTATGTCGAAAATAACTGATAACTATTTAAAAGTGGTTCATTCATGTTACGATCAATTTTATAGTTTTTAATACAAAAATAAATAACATAACCCTAGTACTATAGTTCTGGTTGAGTTGTCGCAACACGCTTATATATTAATATGATGAATTAACAATTTTTACTAATTACTAAGAATAGTTATTACGAAATACTATTTAATAAATTAAAACAAATACTTACTTAAGAGCGGTGGAATAATTATAGATATAGGAAACTGGGTGGGGACTTAGACATTATAACACAATTTGATACTATTAACTCGAATGTTTATTATACAAACTAAAATAGACTATTAGTTTATATTAACAAAGAAATCCTTGAACACAATTACGAATTTTTGCATTTATTATATAACGTTTATGAGAACTAAACTGTTTGGTTAAAAAAACGTTTAGTAATCAAGATAGGTGTTTTAGAATTCCAAGTAAGATATTAATGCTTCTGAATAACTGGATTTTACCTTGTTTAAGTAAACGTAATTGATTCATGGCCAGTGAAAGTAGAGTAAAAAGATATGAAGTAACATTCTTACATATGATTTATTTATAAAAGGGTAGCACTAATTATAAAATAAAATTAAACAAATTATTAAATAAAGAATGTTTTATTTATTAAAGTCAAATTATTCTTGTCCAGCATCAACATTTTCAGTTTGTAAACCTTTTAATGTAGCTACGGCGACATACGTAACTAATGTGAATAATTTGTTGGCAGAATCCTCATCATCGTTTCTTCTGCGGGACAAACGGACTCGGATGCGGAATGGTACGTTCCTGAAATAAAAGATAGCAAATTGTGAGTAATTTTAAAACAATTATAATTTAGTCGTATATCTTATGATTTTCTACTTTGAATAAATAGTGGTAAATTATTTTTATTTACTTTTGCCTAATTATTTTTGGTTCCATCATCATGTTAGTCGCAGATGCACAACTTTGATCATTCAAAATGTTAAATATATAAAATGTGAAACACTAATTTTAAGTTCATTGATCCAATATTAGAAGATTCTCCACAAAAAAAAAATCGTGCCTCGTAATTGGCAAAAATAATAATTTTTTTTGTGCATTTTGGAGAATTGATAAGATTTACTCACATAATTAAAAATTCTTGCCCATAAATTAGCAAATGTACAAATTTACTTGTGTATGTTAGAGAAAAGTAAACAAAATTATATAAAATAATACATATTTTAAATACGCAAAAAAACGTAACTTGCAACTGATGCTTCGTCTAAACGAAGTAATTATTCGTATAATTAAGTAAACCTAGCAATGATTAGCGATTGTATATTTTAGAGAAAAGTAAACAATATTATATAAAATATGATACGCAAAAAAAAATCAACGAAACTTGCAATTAATGCAACGTCTAGACGAAGTAATTATTAGTATAATTACGTAAACTTAGCAATAATTAGCGATTGTAGACTAGAGTTGTACATTACTTAGATTTGTTTTACACGCGATAATAAGTTAACTAATTCCATGTGCTAATTATAGAGTTTGATAATCGAACCTTTAATATAGTATAGTAGAGAGCAAGAGGGTGAAATTATATAGTTTTACCGGTAAATGTGTGAAATTGAAAGTTATTTACGAAGGCAAATTAATTGTTAATAGAAAATTTGAATATTTTTAAGCTAGCTTCGTCCGACTAGAAATTCTATTAAACTACTATATATAAAGATGTAAATGCTTTTATTGGTGTATGTGTAAATTGAGGTTAGGAATTTCCGAAATATTGAATAAACTCACCTAATGCCTTTCGACCACAGTTGTTTGTTTAAACGTGTATCAATTCTAACATCAGGAGTTCCCATTTGCTTCTCGGCGAACTTCCGAATTTCTTTGATGGCCCTTGGTGCCCGTTTCTTGAAACCTATTCCATGTAACCGTTTATGTAGGTTTACGGTATATTCACGGGTTACGACTTCATTGATAGCCGATTTGTTTTTCTTTTCACCCTTTGGTTTACCCATTTTACCTTAAAAAAACACAGATATTAACATTCACTTAACCTGTCAACTGCATGTGTACACAAGTTGTTCAATTTATTTTTAAACCGGAAAATATTTATATAATTACATAGAACAGATCACAGCGAATTGATTTGTGTGCAAATTGTGAGTTTTTATTATATGAAATGCAAGATGGTTTAAGATACTTCGTTAAATTGAAAACATACCTATCCGATATTTATACGCGACAAATAAGAAAGATTGGTTTTCTTCTTCTTCTTCAATAACCAACCAGGTTATTCTTGGTTAATATCCACACAAACAGTGCTCGATATTACCCACACTACACTCGATTTAGGATAGTTCGTAAAAGTTACGATAGGTGGCGATAGGTACTAGTTTTCAAATCGGAGCGCTAAAGTACGTATGCTAAAACCGCACTTACTAAAAATATATATATTTTCTCATTTATGGAAAAGTTTGTGAAACATTTAAAAAATATATACATAATATGATTGGAAATTAATAAAATAGATATAAAGATTAAATAAATTTTAAAAATAATCCTGCGATTTTTAAATATAACTCATTACTGTAATTAATTGCTGTATATTTTTTCATTCAAAAGTATTAAAATTTATAAAGTATTTGGGTATATAATAAAGTATTTAGTAGCTAAATATATTTATTACAAGATTGTAAATAATGAAAATGTACTGTAATATAAATTATTTTTACGTAAAAACTCAGTCTTCAATTTAAGCTTATGTTCTTGTTTTGTCTACTCAACGTATAGAGAGAGAAAGAACATGAGTTTAAACTGCGCGAAATTGAGTTTTTGTGTAAAAAGAATATAGCAAATATAAAATGTTCTATATTTATTTTTAATAAAACCAAATATTTTTTATATATTGCTAAATCAAATTTGCTTTTTTTTTCCAACAATTAGAAAATAGAATTTTCTTTACTAGTGCACGTTTTGGATTCTTAAAGAAGGTTTTTGTTGAAGTATTTCCGTATGATTATTTAGAAATAATTTGCGGATATGAAATGCATTGTGAATAAAAAATTCGTGCGTCTCGAAGAAGTTATATAAAAAAATGTTCTTGATAGTAAAAAGTCAAGTTTATGTCACACCCGGAAACCGATGTTGGTATAATTTTGTAATTGAGTATACAATGAAAGGCATCTGGCCTATGATGGCTGCTTTGGTGTGCAGTTGTCTGATGTGTTGGTGCGTTCGCTGTGCCCCACTGTGCCCGCAGCCCCACCTTGTTGTGCGACAACCAAAATTTAAAACGCCAGCAAGCAAGAGATGCATCGGCATCATTGCGAGTTGCGTTGTTATGCCCTCTAAAGAACCTCCAAACTACAGCTAGGTCATTGAATTTAACAGTGGCGCAGGAACTAATTCAATACTCCCGGATGACTACCCGCGAATAATATACACAAATTCCAAGACCAACTTTAGTTTCGTATTTTAAATTACTACATTTAATTATTTAACGCGGAAATCTCAGCAAATACGATGACGTCACTGTTCACTTTTGTAGCAACCATTG
Organism: Nebria salina; assembly: GCA_944039245.1. Taxonomy (NCBI): domain Eukaryota; kingdom Metazoa; phylum Arthropoda; class Insecta; order Coleoptera; family Carabidae; genus Nebria; species Nebria salina. The sequence goes on from OX063269.1 coordinate 4,619,391, forward strand.
ACGCTAAAATAGGTAAGTAATGACGTCATATACAAATCAACCAAATTTCTACTTCGAACTACCTGTTAGTTGGCTTGTCCAACATTATTTATTATAATCTGGTTTTTATTAGAATACAACTCTCACTAACAAAGTTTAAACTTTATCCATTGTTTGAGAAAGATGGTGCAATAGTTCATAAATGAGAGCAATAAGGTACAGCATAAGACTAACGCTGTAAATCAGTAGTATAACTAGACAAACTAATAAATTAATCCAAATTTCCGTTGTAATTGTGTACGCAAATGCGTGATTCTCATTTTATTTTTATACTAAACTCTGCTTAGCGTAGTTTAAACTTGCGTTGTCTTTCCAACGTATAGATAGAGAAAGAACACGAGTTTAAACTGAGCCAAATTGAGTAATAGTGTGAAAAGAATATAGCAAATGTGAATATCAAAATTATATATCACACTTAAGTCTGATTTACACGAAGAGGTATTCACGCGATTTAACGTAAATGAAATCTCAAGGACAGGAAATACGTGTTTTGATTGGTCCCGCTGTTTCAACTAAACATAGTTGAACCAATGAAAACGCATATTTTCTGTTCTTGAGATTTCATTTGTGAAAAACCACACGAATTTCTCAGAATGTAAATCGAATATTAACTATCATTTATGGTGTTATTCTGTATAAATCTATGCGCGGTGCAACTTTCAAACAAGTATACAATTCTGTATATGTTTATAGATCTTATAGTGTTATAGGAATTTTTATTTAAGATACAGAATGGTAATAATAGTGAATTTAATTTCATACATATTTTGTCCTTTTTTATTTGTGTTCAAACGTTATAATGGCGTGTATAGTATTCATATAAAATTAAAACATATTTCATAGGTTAGTTATTTTTACTGTTGAGCGTTTTGGTTTCTTATTTTATTATGATGATAAATTTGCAATATATAAAAATGAAGCCTCATACATTTCATTTTGTAGGAATGGAAATTTTGCATTTTATTATTATTATTAGTTTTAATCGTCATTATTGCCGAACTTTTGCTAGTTTTATTATAATTGATGTATATATACACATACATATATTTAAATTGAATTTTATTATAAAGAAATATATGCTCTACCCTTCCCCTACGCTACTGATATTTTTGGCCTTCAAACGGACTCGCGGCCGAAGCCGCGGCGCGGAACGCATAATCGCATAGCTGGCGTTATTCGAGAGGGGGTCAAACGAGTATCTTGTTAAATAAATCAAACCAAATATTTCCTTATAAATCTCAAGATTTACCCATATTAAAATCAGCCCACTTTCTTTGTGTTACGCGTATATAGCATGACTTTCACTGAATATTTTCCAAGTTGTAATTCGAGCGATTTGTAAACCCTTGTGGGCTGCCACTGCAGTCTTGAAATTTCGGTGGTGTTTTTTTCGGGGCTTGGCCCGCGTTGCTGTTTCGGTGCAATGGCCGCAGTGTTGATCCTAGAGTTTGAATGTGCGTGCAGTGCACCAGGACACCCCGGTGCGCCCCTCCTCACCGACGGGGTCCGCCACGGTGTCGCTGTTTTACCCTCTTTGCACCGACTGTACATTATAAACCTAAACTCGCACCGCGTATCCCACGCGTATTTTGACGACGCACATAATACAACGTACATACATACATGTCGAGACATTTTTTTTTTCTATTTTCCAGAAGGAGTTCTATAAATTTATTTCATTGTACTCGTCTTGAGAAACGATTTGCATCTGGGCATATGCGTTTCAAATTGAACATTTCTATTATAATTCGAGAAATTTCAACTATTTAATTAGTGCAATTATTTATTTATAATTAAAATTATAATGTGTGCAATTCTCGTCGGCATACATGATTCTTATTTGAATTGTAAATTAAAATTCGTAAATATTAAATAGATGAAAATTCTCTAAATGTTATAAAGTATGACGAAAATTAGCATTTTTTTTTGTATAGCGTTTCATTAAACTGTACAATGGGATTAGCGAGTTGGTAAACTTTCGCTAACCTCATTGAAGGTTAATAAAGTTTCGAGTGAGTCAAGTAATAAAAATGAGTTGAGTACAGCGAAAACGAAATATTTGTAGAATGTTATGATGATTGCGTTATAAAAGCACCAGAGCAAGACTGCATTTCTTTAGTTTAGTCGGGCTAGGTTAGGTTAGGCTAGGCTTGGCTAGGACAAGAGTTCTCAACTTTAGCGTGGTCACTGCACCGGTGGCTTCATCATCACGGCCATGGCCATCATACCTTCTTCTTCTCGTCTCTTCTCGTCTCGCACTCACTCCACACATCAAGCATCCTTTTTATTCATCGTCATAACCCTTCCTAACACCGCGCGCTCTTCCGGTTACATCTTTTTGTCCCGTGCCGCGCACAATTGAACGTCGATTTCGTGACTGTAATATCCAATCAAGCGAATATGCTGGCACTGCCTCGGCCTCCTAATAGCATCATCATTCAATATTGTGCTGGTTCTTCACTACAACCAGTATTCGACCATTTCGCATGTCAAAAACTACCGCAGCTGTAATAATGGCAAAAAATTATTGCCTTTTTAGTCTCAAATGATATTTTAGGGCAATTTATTGTCTGGCGCTGTCCTATATAATTTGATAAAACAGCGTCGGTTGACCTTGGTAGACAAATACCCCGCATGGTTGCCAACCGTCGCCAATGACACCAAACGTCTGTCACTGTATCAAATTGCCCTTTTTCAAGGGCGCAATCAGCCCTGAACAATAACATATGTGTTTTTTTGTCCCTTCCGTTTAATAAGCAATAATAAAAAGATATGGTGGTTGCAATTTGAAAGGGGATCGACTAAACATGAGGGTGCATTGGATGCGATCAAGAATTATTCGAATTTAATTGATCTGACTAAGAATTACAAAATCAATATATATATAATTTAATTTTTGTTAGGAATCAGATTAAATAATTGCATGGTTTAAATAACGAGTGAACTGAGATCTAATCTAATGTAATTGCTAACTATGTAACTACCACGTTGACCTGATTTGATACTGTAAAAAATAAATAAAATAAAACAAAACCTAGATTAAATGGCGGAGATAGTAATGTATGATTAAAATATTGTGTATCTTTTTTAATATTTCGTAGGTTCACGTGTTGTATTTAGTTTCGCAATAGAACGGTGACCCTGTTCTTAATTTCACGCGGATTTTTCGGACAATGACCCAAAAAAACCTTCAGTTATATAACTAGTATAAGGCCAGATTTTTTATACGGCAATTTCGATAAAAGTTTGCTAAAATACCAAAGCGTTGTAAACATTGAGTAAACTTAAGTTTAAAATAGTTTTGTTTAGATGTTAAGTCCATGCACAAGCTGGTTTAAAATAAATATTGACAATTCGTTGAACCCCTTTATTTAATATGGTCTTTTTTCTTACACGAATTTTTGTCTTTCGAACATTTTTATTTATGAAATATTTCGTTGAGTTTGAAGCGCCGCGGCGTCCGCGTATGCCTCTAACGTCGTTCTAAATTTAGTATATAGTACGCAAATAATACCTGTATATTTAGTTTACACCGAACTGGTTTGAAAATAGAGCATTTTTTATTTGTCACATATGGTAATTTCGTGAAACGAAACTATTACGCGTAACCGAGTTCGGTGACACTAGCAAATTTGCATAACTGCTAACTTGTTTATATGTTGGAAACAATATTTCAATTTTTTTTATAATACTTTAACACTTTTTACTACTATTTTAGTCCAAATTTTAGGACAAAAATCTTATTTTTATTATTTTGCTAACTTTTGAAATACTTCTTCACGAAATATATTTCTTAAAATATTCGGATGTTGCAAAAGCATCCGGGTAATCGAATAACCGACTCTGAATTATATTATTGGTTCTGAATTCTGGTTTTTGCATCCAATTATTGATTACTGTGCTCAGCATCCTAGATTTAGCTCTTAAAATTGAATCTTAGAATCAATTTTGAGATTCTCTTCTTACATCCGGCTTGTGATGTGGTTTTGGTTCTTTGAATTTTAGAATCGCTTCTGGGATTCCGTTCTTGCAATTAATTCGGTTTCGAGGTATAATTCTTAGAAAACTGGATTTAATATTCAGATCAAGGATCTAAGAATCAGATCCAGGATTAGATTATTGTTATCTATATCCGGTTAGTCGTAATATTGGAATAGTTGATAAAATATGAACCGGTTCCAAATTTATCCATCTACGATTTCCCTCACTAGTTTATATCTTTAGATTCATAAAATATGGAAGAATGTCTTGAACTAAATTTAAAATGTTTGTTTATGAATGTGTTTTAAAATTTGTTATACAATGTTTATTTTATTAGAAATTATGGCAGAGATATCTTTATGATGTAAGTCTAGCCTGGCTGAAGTTTTCCACGTGTAAATGTACCACGTGGCCGCGTGGGGCGCGGTTTGCGCGTACTTTTCAGCGCGTAAAGAGTGTATAGACAGTGCCGCATTTGAGTGAAGTACAGAGGAGAAGAGGAAGAAGTCACTAAGCCCACACGAATATGTTCTTCTCTCTCTCCTTTGAAGCAACAGCATATGAGCAGAATGTGATGATAATTTAGAAAACTCGCCGAGTGTGTTAGGCTAACGTGACTTAGGTTTGCTCAGGTCGATGACCTTCTAATACAGACAGCCGTGCACACTATACTCAAAAACGACATACACACACACGCACACACATGCATTTCAAGTGCGTGAAAGATAGGATAGCCATGCGTTTAGACGCATACATTTGAAGCACACATAATCTTGCGTAAATACATACATACTAACAGCCCACATACAGACGCGTAAACAGTGTATGAACACGCGGGTTTTGTTGTTGATATTTTCGAGCGTAAAGCTTGTATTTGACGACCGAAACGAAGCCGGATGCATGCGAAATCTATAAATATATTTTACTGCATTCAACTCGTTTTTAAAACACAGGATACATGCTATACGTTCTCGATTTCACTAAAACAATAAAAACAAAAAAACCTACAAACAAACTAGTTAATATAAGAGCCTATTTATTCCTATCGCACATAGGGACTTATCATAAATATTATTTTGGAATCAAGGACACGTTACTTTCTAAATATTATTTGCCGAAATCAATTATAACTTCAAAAATATTAAAAAATAATTTGTATTTGAGTAATTGCTTATTGACGCGTAATCATGAGATTAAAAATAAATTGTTCTCAAAATATAGACATAGTATTTCCGCGGTTGTACGCATATATATAATTTATAAATGCAATATAAAGCTTGCTATAGACAGAATCATTTAGCTTTTCAAGCTTATGGAAACGTAAATTATGTTTTAAATATTAATTATTTTAATATGAGAGATTAAGGATATTTGGGAGACAAATCAAATCACTCATTCTCCTAAATGTAGTTGCCAGAAGTAACAAATAAAAACCATTCGCTTTTAATTTTGTTATTGTTACAATTTATTAATTTTGGTTATTTATTTCCACTTATGACCATCTCTGAAGAAAAATCGGTAATTGGATAAATTCGCGTGGTAGTTAAATTTTCAACAAAATATTTTTATTCGTGATTTTAATTTAATATATAAAATTAGCATGAGCACATGTTATTCTTTTGTTTAATAAATTAATTAAATTCCCCTAATCAAACAGCTAATTAACGAAAAAAATGTTTACAGTTAGAAAGTAATCAGTTCAGGTAAAAGAATTAAATTTGTAACTTTCCCATCGAATCTGCTCTGCGAGCCAAGTGGCGTAAAAAATGTGCGGTTTGCTAGAAAGGGTCGAAACACGTCAATAAGGAGTTAAAAATGCGAACCCTTTTTTATGGGGGTGCTAAACCTTTTAAGAAAGGTCTCTATGGTAGCTCAAAGATACTAAAGTTCCGTTATCCCAGCGGTTGCGGTAGAAGAGAAAAATAAATTTAGGGCAATCGACAAAAAAACCCCTTTTTTGTAAAAAGTCTGCGACAGAGTTATAAAATTTTAAAACTGCAATGAACGGCGAAAATGCAACTTACCCTTTTCGCCTTTATTACCAAAGATATTGCACCCTTTCTGGCATTGTAAAATTCTACTAGAATTCTGTAAAAGAATTTTAAAAGTAGCAAATTGCGAAAGCCCGACCAAACATTAACCTTGTATTTATGTTGTAAAACTAAAATTCTTAAATTGCACCAATATTTTTTTACTAAGTCGCCTTTACATTTTGTCGTTTTCAATCCTTTTTTCTTTTTCCTAAACTTTTCCTATTGTTATATCACCTTTATGTTTTATTTACTTTTTTGTGTCTTTTAAATTAATCACAATTTCATTTATTCATGGCGATTTCATATTGTTATACTGTTTTTGAAGAAAATTTTGACAAAAAAATTCTATTTTCTAATATTTTTTATTGCGCAATAGCTATTTGTTATTAAGCTCCAAAAAAATTTTTAGATCATCAAACACCAAATTGTTTTCGTAAACAAATATTCGAAATAATTTAGGATAAACAAAGTTATTACTTATATTTGCGGTTTAAAATTAAAATATTTCTATTTCAGTTCCAATATTACGAACCTGTCAATCTCTGAATTTATAATGAAGCCAATACGAGACCAAATTCGATTCAAGTCAGCGAAAGGTATGATGTAAATTATTATTTAATATTTTTCACATTCACTTTAGTAGTATTTTTTGTGTAACATACGAAATATATCTGGGATTTAAAATTATATATGGTATTTTGTATATGTTGTATTGATTGATTTGGGGAAATCGATTGACGGCATTTGGCCAATTACCAAATACGTAATAATAGTATGTGTATTGACTGCGTAATATATTTGGGTCAGCTAATGGAAGTCAAAATCAATTTATTTTCGTATTAGTGGAAATAATTAATTATTTAAGTGTACATGTACAAATTTACAAAACAATACCGATTTAGTTAAACTATAAACAAAACTTATAGAAATATGCTTCTTTAGGGAAAAGTATTTTTATGATGCAAATAAATTTTATAAGAACCTTTTTTGTAAACCATTGCTTTTGAAATAATTTTTTTGAGTCTAAATCTGTGAGCCCCTACCACATCTCAGGTATTCTCCGGCAGGTTGCCGATACGGAATGCCAAAAGGGCGCGGGGCGTGGGGAGGGATTATATAAAAAGGGCTTATATCCCGGAATAAAAACCTGACTAACCGGTGTCGCCGAGATTTTCGTTCAAGGTTAAGAGACACTGTGATGTTGTGCATAGCATGCAACCGTGTGAGATGACCATGAAAAATAAGATGAAAAAAAAACACATTGAATATCAAAGCCAACAGATCTCTAATGAATCTACAATAAGTACAAAAAAACCCACTATGCATTGATGGGCTGGTTACTGTGGTTTTACCCAAACAAAAAGTGGTTTGAATTTATTTACCACGATTCTATCAAATTACCGAAATCGGTGTTCCTAGGTTTTGATTCAAGAATTTTAATGTCAGAGAAAACCAGGATTATGTATCATCAAAGTGCTCTCATTTGCATTCCAATCATTATAATGACGTATGTTCAATCAAATGCAAAATATTACAATAATTTGTCGTCCTAATACGTATATTAGGAATAGGAACGCTCTTTTTCTTTACGTTACACCTAAGGAATTAAGTATATAATTGTTTGTAAGAAAATAAGTGCAAAACTGTAAAGTTGTGGCCATAATTTGATGAATGAAATGGAATACTTTTTGTAACATTTTTATGTAATTTTAAATACCTTGCTTACTTATAAGATGTAATAGTATTGTAATCGCGTAAAATGCCGAAATCAAGATTTTAATGGAGCCATCAAATTCCTGCTGTTTATGTTTTTACTTTCTTATACGAAGTAATAAGTAAGTATTGTAATCATGAAAAAATTAGTTCTCGCGATATTAACGGAAATATGCCTTTTGACCTTCCCTGCATCGATTTCGACTGTTTTAAAATGATTTTTGTCTGGCTGTGTGTATGAGAATGTGTGTGTGCACTCTACAGCCTCAATGGTTGAAGAAAAACTATGCAACTTTAAACTAAAGCTTTTCCTGAAACAATTAAAAAAAAATCGAAAAATATTCAATCCGGAAGTGCATGTTTACTCTAGTCATTTTTAACTATTTATGCAATAATTCAAGAACGGTGGTACTTACAGCAACAATAATTAGAATAAAAATTAGAGATATTAATATTTCTTACAACTTAAGTTTGAAATATTAATACGAAAATGATACTGGTTAGAAGAAAATGATTATTGATATTTGTTCTTATTTAATTTAGATTTACATAAATTCTAGTAAAATATAATAGTAAGATATTTAAATTTTTGTAGAACTTTTTTTTTATGTAAACGAAAACTGTCGAACATATATGAAACTTAAATTTAAAATTTCTAATATTTTTGGAAGAAACTTTCCTATGCTTGAAATGAATATTGAAACCGCAAGTGGATGTTTCATCTAGGCGGTTTTTATAACTCCAAGGTAGCTCGAAAATGGTTACACTTATAGAGTAAATGATAATAATTAAATTGAAAAATAGTAATAAGCTTAACAATTTTTATTTAAAAAGATTCCTCAAGAACTGTATCATTTACAATAAAATTTCATTTGAAATTCATTAGTTTTCCATAGTTCTACATATTTATTTGTATAGAAAAAAAGAAGTAAAGATGTATAAAAAAACCATTTGTTGACTAAACCAAAACAAATATTAAGTCCACTCCGATTAGCCATAGAAAACAAATAGATTTCACAGTAGTTTAATACAAATTTATCACCCAAAAATTTCGCTACAAAACCTCGTACAAAACGCTGCCAACTTCGCAAGAAAAAAAACCTGTCTGATTTAAGCGAATGATTAATATCTCCATTGTCATTTAACACACAAACACCATAGGATTTTCGATTCCCACAGCGTGGAGGGTAAAATCGGCACAGATTTTGGACATTTGAAAAAATAAAAGATAAAAAAAAATGCTAATGGCCACGTTCAGGTATAGATTGGCCCGTTAGAATTTTTTGCTCGATTTTTACCGTTAGATGACTCTTCCGTGTGTGTGCAGAACAGTTTTGCGTGATCACAGGTGGACAACCGTAAGTCTGGGAAAAAACCTTCCTAGACACCAAGTCTTAAGATGCTTATATTATTGATATATGTATATGAATTAAATTTTATAAAAAAAAAAAACTGATTTTGTTGGTAAACAGTGAAATAGGGATAGCAATAACCTAAAAATAGGACATATAATTCTGTTTCATACAGTTAACTCATCAAAAAATCCCCAGAAAATAATTGGCGATGATTAAAATGTTATTCTAAAAAATAATTATGTTTCGTGTGTGCAAAGAGACCTTGAGTGGTGCGCGTGTGCGTGTACGCACTATCGTTCATTGCCCTCTGGTGGCAAATGGTGACGAACAATCGCCAAACACTTGGCCAGTATCAATTATTTACACACACACACACACACATATTAGTAAAATAGCGACAGCCGATTGGCCAAATGCATTTCGGTTACAAGTGTGTCGAAATATCGCATATAATTCTATAGTGGGGGATCATATACATACGTATGTATGTGCACAAACACATCAAAAGTTGTTTTTTTAGTACACTGACTCAAAAATTGAACCTGTAATTTTCGAGTAAATAACACTTGGCAATTTGTTATTGTCTACGTCATTGTGCAATAGCAATTATAATTGCTAAGATTTTAGATAAATGTATACTCAGTAGATATCTTATGTAATTTTATTAAAATAAAGAATATTTTTATTACAACTATAATTTTATTTTATTTTTATTTCGCAACTTTTTAAAATACCATTTAATTCTGGATATTTTATTAAATGAAGCTTTTAAAAATAATAAGGAAAAATAAAATTTAGAGAATGATACAGGTTGCAGTTTTTATTTATCAGATGATTAAATAACTTATCTATTTTAATTTATTATTAAAAAACGTGATATTTATTATATATTAACAAAATATTTCTGTATTTATCATAAAAATTAGTTGAATTTTGATATCGGGAAACCGTTTTAGACTACATAATTTGTTTCGTAATAAATGGCAGCAAAAATTGCAAAGTAATACAGAAATCGCTGGAATTATTATAAAACCTAAAACAATCTTCAGATAGTCAGTTTATTTTATTTCTTTAAGTAAAAATTCATCCAATAGTATAGAGTAATGGAATATTAGAAATAAATTGCCATATTTATTGCGTTATTATTTTCATTACATTTTCCAGAAAAAAGTTTTAACTTATTTATTCGATAAAAAGTACAACAGTTAAAACTAGGTATTGCGAGTGATAATAAACAAAATTTAGCTAAAGAATTGAATGCTACATTCTCAAATATTGTCTTATGTTAGCACAGTTGTTTATTATATATTAATTTTTAGAAGGTGAAAGAGATTTGGTTATATGTCCGTACGTGCAAATGAAAACACGCGAATCGATAGCCACGTGTAGGTACATATATGAAAACTTTCTTAGAATTTTAATATGCAAAATAACAGGAACCACACCTGCCATTTTAGTTCATGCGAAAGTAGACCAAACTCTGAAATAATAACGACGGTGCGGCACGACGCGGCGCGGCGCGGTGTTTACATCATGTTATATACTACATATTTTTTGTGTTTAGAAAACAGTCAAACAGCGTCGCTATGCAACAGCACTTGTCGCATGTCGCCTCCTTGTTATTTGTCCATTGCGTGCCGGTGTCGCGAAAATAAAATAATCATACTGCCCGCAATTTTATCGATCTATTTTGGTTTTAGCTTGCTAAATTATTAAATAGCATGGTTTATACGAAATTTATGTATTTCATAGAATTCAAACAGATATATTCTCATTGGAATCTTGATATATGTATTAAAATAATTTAATAAAGCAATTGTTATTATAATACATAAATAGTCATGAAATGTACAATTTATTTTTATTTAATTAAATATTACATTTTATTCGTACATTTTTTCATTATATTAAAACTAAATGTGCAACAAAAAATATATATTATAATTTTTTTTTGCTTTATTGAAACCAGAGCCTCTATTAAATCACTTAACCCTTTCGCGGCCGAACAAAACAAATCGGCCTGTGGGAAAATTTCAGCGAATCTAATACCGCCCCCTCGTAGTTTCTTATCTACCCTCAGTCTGTCTTCATTTTTTTACGAACCACCAACAGATTTTACCCTTTCGTTACCGCCCGGTGCTGCACTTGTCTCGTCTGGCAATCAGGTGCCCCCCAGACACTAGGCGACTTCAGGGCTGAAGTGGGACAGGAGGTTGGCACTTTTTTACTATGTCGGGATATCGCATATAGTCAAAAAACGGCTAGGCTAGACCAAGGTCTTTTAGGCAATGCACTAGAGTAGGTAGACAAAATGCCTTGCATGGCTTTATATGCTAGACGAATGGTCGTTAGTGCGTAAACATAAACGTTCGTCACGGGAAGGGCACCTTATATCTTATATAAACGCACGCCTATTTAATTTTTTTGTGATCCTCAAATGTTAGTATTCGCATCATTTATATAAAATATGATTGTCTAGATTTTGTGTATGCCTATACAATTCCCGATCAAAACCCCGAAATGCACCTGTGTATATTCGGTGGGACCTACATATTTCATATTCACCCCGTTTTCCCCGCGTTGCAACCCTCTGATCGCCTATTTCTATTCTTTTGTCACGATGTGTGCTTGGCTGACTTGCGATAAACTTTTCAGAGTTTCATATATCAGCGTTTCTAAAGATTTAGATCGGTTTTATACTCTGTAGATTGGAAGGGTTAAATCGTAATTTTTTATAAGGGTGGGTTGCTAAGATTGACCTTGGTTTGAAATTTAGGCTAGAGTTATAGGTTCATGAAGGAATGCACATTTTTTTTTAAAATGATTATTTCAATATCTATGTACATACATACATATAGTAATATAAATAAATATAAAGTTACTTTAAGAAATATGATTGAATATAGCTTTATTTTTAATATTTTTACTCAATGTTATACGTAATTGCACATTTTTTGCATGCATGCTATATTAGATTGATGCTTCATACAGTCATAGTAAAAAAGTTGCCGAAACTAAGAATTAGGCTGTCCTATTTTGCACTACACAAATGTTGAGATATGATAAATATTTTTTCTGAGTATGTAAAATTTGGTAATGAGTTGCGTTCATTTTACAACACGAGCATTGTTCACGTTAACCAAGCACTGGCTCGATCAACTCATTCATAGCTACGCCTTTATATTTATTTGGTGGGGATATATTTGATATATTGCTTTTATCGTCAAGAGGTTTGCGAGTACGAAATTTTAATTGCAAATAATTAATAAATTATATAGTTTATAATGGAACAAATACGAAATAAATTTTATTTAAAAGTAGTAGATATTATATTTAAATAAAATGATTATAACAACCAAAAATTAAAATAAATGTCATAAGCGACGAACAACTGACTAATTTCATATATAATGCATCTAGAGTTTTTATCTATATTTTTTAAGTATACGTCATTGGTTTTAGTATACATGTGTGTAAAGGTTTATTAGGGGTAGAAAGAGCAAGATGGGGGGTTAAACCTGCCCAAATTCCCTCCTTCAGGGTGTCACGATGGCAATTTACGACATCCATGACTATTCCGGCATACAAACACACACACAACACCCAAAAAAAAACCCACACGGTCAATTTGCATTTAAATTTAGTTAAATTCTTGGTAATTATTTAAAAAATTCTTTACTACATAGCCTGGCAGGAATTTCAAAATAAAAAAACATTTTTAAAATATGTATTATTAATTTTCAATTAAAAAAGTTACTTTTCTATCAATTTATTATAATTATTTATATATAATACTCCCTAACGATTTGAAACGCTTATATTTTAATAAACAATGTTTAAAAATGCTATACAAAGCCTCACAACTAATATTATGTACGTAAATAGAGTACTTTCGTAACAATAAGCACCCTACTGCAGTAGCACCCCCCTGTGTATCGGTTCGGTACGGAACTGGAGCACAATAATACGGAAATATTTAAATCAAGTGTACCAGATCAGGAAACGTGGAGCAACAGAAGAAAAGTAAAGTAGCGTGTAATCTGTGCTACCAGGCCGAGTTGTCTGCAGCAACAGGTGCGCAACCCCTCACTAACACTTTTCATCCTTTGTCAGACCCAGTCTTATCTAAAAAGCAGTAGCCAATTAAAATCGACCAAGAATACACTGCGTTTAGGGTTAATTGAATTTTCTGAAGCGTTGTATTTGTTTTTGAATGATGAGGCTATTAAATTATGCTAATTTTAAAAATAAATTATTTGCATTCAAATTAAAAATACTCATTTTCTTTACGAAATCATCCAATGGGCTAAGGGTTTGCTATGGACAAAATAACATTCATTTGCTTTAAATTGTCACGAATTGACCATTATTTAAATATACATAGATAATGACGTCACAAGTATATATCTAGTGTGGAATATTATCAACAAACCAAATACTAATAGTTATTTTATTTCAATTATGCTTATTTATATTTTTCAACATTTACTTTGATTGTTTGTGAAATATCATTCATTTTCGTTTCACAATTTTTTTCCCTTATCTTGACAATAGAAAAGAATTTGAAAACAACCACAAACAGTTTTAACTTCTGATAACTGATTCATAGTCGCAAAATAAAAACACGAACTATACGTTAAATAAAATATCAATAAATGTGGTAGTGACGACATTCGGTTCAAACTTAAATAATATTTTAAAATCTACGGTCTAAATATTTTCTAACGATTTTAAAATTAATTAAATTTTATTTAAACATTAATTCTGAGATTAATTTTATGCCTGTTTACAAAATAAAATGTTTCTAATATTTCAATATACTTGTACGGAAGTATGCGAACATTTTATCTAACCATCCTATGGCATGTGTGACCAGAGCATTTTTAATTTTATTGGCTCATAAAAATCACTAATTTATTTAATAAAAATACATGTAAATAATAAAACATTTATTTTTCCGTGTAATGAATTTAAATAAAAATGTCCAAATACTAATTCGCATTTAAATTTAAATCGAAAAATTTGATACACCACTGATGTAAGAATTCAAGGCCTCGGTTTGCATTTTGTCGTCCCAGTCTGTCTGACCAGCAAATCAAATAGTTTTTTGTTGGCCACACACTCACACATTAAGGGCTAGTAGCCGTGGAATTCTTGTGCTGTTTTCACCCCGTTCGCCATCGTGACCAGACCATCGCTCCTCACCCTTGCCCTATCCGCATGACCGTAGACAGGTGAGGGGGCGGCGGGGGTGTCAAGGAAGAGGGTTGCCATTACCTTGGACTGTCCGCAATAGAACGATGGTTCCTTGTTCAGACTGCGTAGATTTTTTTTTTGGTGTGCGTAGAAAAAATTTGGGTTCTAATTTATGTCATTTTTTTTCTTCTTCTGCTGAGTTGCCTTTCGTTATAAGACCCCATGTCAAGAACTGTGGATAAATTTTATCAAAAGGGAAAAATATATTTTGGTGTTGAAATTTTTATCCTCTACCAAAATATTCTTATCCTTAAGATTTATTGGGTGGCACAACTTATTTTAGCTTTTTTAAAAACAAATTGGCATCGCGTGTTGTTATTTCTTCTACCGACAAGCAACGGTGCACTTTTGGCCAACATTGTGCACTGTTGCGATGCCATTTTATAGTTATTAAAATTTTCTATAATTTTGGCTCCCTGTTGAAATAGGGTTGCATCACCCTTTAAAATCGCCGGATTAGGGAGGGCGTTGTATATAATACAAGGCTCAAAGGGCAGGTATTGACCGGATGCACCTGACGAATAAAAGGGAACTTTTACTTTCATTATTATACCTTTACACAAATAACCAAATTAAGACTATCCAGGAATATCGTTAATTAAACGCCAAAAGAGCACAAAATTTAGACAACTGTATTAAAATGTCCGGAATGGCTTGCACTGAAATACGCATTTCCTTGCTACCGGTACAGTTTTTGAAAAAAACACACTCATACACACACACACCCACACACAAACACACAGAAACACACACATACGCAGTCACACTCACACACACCCAAACACACACACACACGACATTCCAAAAATTGTCTAGGCTCGATTCAGGGAAGGTCAAAAGGTATAATTTCGTTAAAATTTCGAGATCGTTTTTTTTTATGACTACAATTCTTGTAATTCATATAGAAATTAAAAATACAAATTTGTTATTACTTTAGTTCAAATTCGTTAATATATTAATAAGAAGAATAACTAATCGATCTGCTGTTTTAATTTGCTCCTAAGCTTCAGCATGTCTGTTCTCAATAGCCACTAAATGTATTTTAAACCGACACGCGACAGATTGCAATTAGATTGTAATTTAATTTATTTAATCCATATTTAGTTCATATCGTTTATTAATTATTACAAATTAAAGTTTCGTATTGTTCACCATCTTAGCGACGTCCAAACAATATTATTTTATCTATCTCTACAAAAGAGAAAAACGCGGGATATTGAACTTCCCGGGTTACGAATAGTTAATGAATTCAAATTTTACGATGTTGTATATTGAAATTCTAAAAATAATTCTACTACTCGTGCTACGTTGCGTTCTTACGTTACGTGTGTGTATATTAGGAGTTTGATTCACGAATTATGTAGATTACCTGTGCGAAAATGTATGTCAAGTAAAAACTTTCAGATGAAAAGCAAAATGTTAAAAATCGTATTTTTAATTCGCGTGTTACGCATAAGTGACCCCGATTATATACGCTCCAGGTAATTAAAATGTAAATTAGGTGAAATTTAAACTGAATATTTTTAGAGCACACCAATATATGTATTCTTTTTGATTGCGGATCTTTTGTATACGCCGAACTGTCCAGGCTGTTTTAAGTAAACTATTTTTAAAAACAAGTATAATATTTTGAGAGTGTAATTTTAGGGTTTAGAGTAGGTCTATCGTAGGTCAACGTATGAATAAACGCTATTCTAGTCCGGTACACTCCCTGTGAAAAGTAACCGGATGTATGGTATACACATTTTATCTACACACCGCAAAACGAGTCACTTATGTAGGATTGCGTGAAACTGTAGTCTAGTTATGATTCTTTGCATTTTATTTGCCATGTCATTGAAAACAGAATGAAATATGCATGGTGTTGCACCGCCCATATTGCTATAAATTTCTCTTTTTGCAAAATTACAAACTTGTGTTTTCATCAAATTACTTATTAATGCCTGCAAACAGGTGATTTGCTTTGATTCGCGTCCGCAAAATTACCAACCGCTACTACATAATCATGAATTAATATTGCAAGCCGAGAAATTTCTGCACATGTTCATTACCATTGTAATCATTGAGGTACGTCTTCGCAATCAATGATAAATCGCGTCGAATCTGCATAATTTTTTTCGATTATTATAAACACAAATGCTTGTTCATAAATTATTAATTAATTAAGTTTATATTCATAGAAAAATATAAAGACATATCGAAAAATAAATGTAATTTCTCAAAAATGTCTCAATTATTAAATAAATTCAGAACATTAGATATTATCAAAAAATGTTTTTTTTTGTCCAAAATACTGGTAGAGATATAGTAAAGTGTGGGAGAATAGTTTGATTTGATCAGTATTCGCGTTAAATGAATAAAAAAAAGTCTATTGTTGTGACCGTGAATGTGAGGGTGGAGTTTGAATCTGCTACGCTTGAACACAGTCTGCGGGTATCCAGGGGATTAGTTGACGTTTTATCGGTGCACAAAAGAATGCAATAGTGCATAGCCGAAAGGGTGTGGAACACATACGTCCGCTTAGACTCAAACGCATTGTGACGTCGCGTCGTAAGAACGTCCTAAGCTGTACATTGATGATTAAAACACCTAAAATTATCCTTTACAGCTTTTCTCTAATCGTAAACTATTTTAATAATAATGTTGCGTAAATATATAAATATAATTACTTAATAAACAATAACACAAAATTTGCTCAACTAATTGAACATATAACGCAATATGTATCTCTAGATAGTTATTAATATAAAATACTTAATTTAACATGCCCGGTTGCAGTAAAAAGTCAAACCAAAACTGTCTAACAGCCCGGCAGGGATCAAACGGATCCGCGAAATGCGTCTTTTGTCATGATTCTTATCTCATCATAATTTAGGTTTATATATTTAATAGTAGTAGGATATTACTTAATTATTAAATTCTTTGCATTATTCAATTATATCAATTACTAATTTATGTACCGCTATTTGATTTCATTGTGCCAACTGTTTTTAATTGCGCTAGTTATGCTTTACGAAATATTTAATTGTTTCAATAACATATTTATTTCTATCTCTTACAATTTTGGTAATTAATCTTATTTTAACCATTTCCTTGCTTAATAGTATGTTACAAAAAAAAAAATATTGTAAAAGATAAAACAAAATTAAAACTTTCTAATGTATATTTAACTAGAATATATAGCGAAATAGTGTTCAGCATAAATGCGTTACAGTTGTGGATGTACGTTGAGATTGTTACGTAAAGGAGGATGGGGTTAAGTCGCCACCTTGTCGCCCAAGAAAATCTATTATGCGGTCGCTACAACCGTATCACGTATCGAATATATATAGGAACGTTTGATGAATGATTGAAAACCGCGTGAGCGCGATTTTTTCTATCACCTGATTCCTGGAATCTCCTTTACCATTCGCTTCTGAGAAATTCAATTGGATTGCATGATCGTCCAGAGCTTCAATTAAGGGATGTTCACACACTCATACTTAAACATTGATGAACCATATACGTATGCTATAATATCTAGGTTTAGTCAATACCGTTGCTATTCATCATATACATTTCTGCAATATAATATCATTCAAACTAGTCATTATTACAGTACTACTACTACTAGGGCAGAGGCTAGAGTTCTATTTTTTTTATTGGTCCTGATATTATTGCATACTTAAGTCATTTTAATATGGATCGAGACGGCATAAATAATTTAAGACTCCGCATGTTCTTTGTGGTGTAAAAAATGAAAGACCCGCATCATATAAATTAAATACACATTAATGCTATCAAGACTAATGCTACCAACCAACAATTGACTCAAGCACTATCCTAGATAAATATTGCACGGTATTATAGTACGAACCACGAACAGTCGAATAGATTCTACAAAAGAAAACATTCACATTTTTCCGAATCATGTATGTTACATACATTCCGATGCATTATATGTATATGTATCTCAAATCTCGAATAAAATAAAATAAGAATTTTTTAATCAAATCATCGTTTATTTAAATTTATTACGACTAAAGAACATAATTAGAACGAAAACATAATTGGTTCATGCCTTTATTGTTAAGAAATAAATTTATTCTAATCAATCTAGTTACAAAGTCAAATATTAAAAATCAAGATATTTTTGTGAAAACTAAAACACGCAATTAGTGTATAAGATTCTATCTATAAAACACATGACGTTTTATTTACAAATTTGCATTCATGACAATCTAAAAGTAACATTAACGCTATATTATGATAAAATTAGTTCTATTTTTTCTGCAATAACTAACATTTCATGAATCGTGTACTAGTTGTCCTAAATATATAAAATCAATCAATTCGAGCGTAAGTAACGATTTATGTTTAATCAAAATAAGTGAATATTAAATAGTTGTTTTATAATAAAAATTTAGCTATTTCTGGGTAGGCCTATGAAATAATTTTGATCTAATCCGAGCCAATGACCTTGGCGATGTACGGAAAACAGTTTTTCTTCGTATAGTAAATAATATATTAACCACGAAAAAATACGATTAGCTTGTATGTTTTATAAGCAGTTCGGTGAACGGTTAATCTAAATTATCTGTGATCTTTCACATCTGTGAATAAAAAACGTGTTTTTTTTTCTTGGCCATATTGGGGAGAAAACACGCGAATTGTGATTTTTCATAAATGTTTAATATTTTCATTATACACTTGCTTGCATATCTTCCATAAATAGTTAAGCTTTGGACATCATATCAATTGAACATATATACGAATCGTGATCAAGGGCGTTTTTGAACAAATGGAAGAAATTGCAGATAAAATTATGGTCGTTCCTAAATTAACTACACAATGTCAGTTTAGCGACTAAAATTCCTTATCGCTCAGTTATCGCAACTAACTTATCATCAGGGGTTTTAAACTAAACTAGGGAGTGTTATGTAAACACGGATTATATTTTTCATACATCCAAAAGACCGGAAGTGCTCAATTCTGTTCATTATGAATGTAGGCAGCCATTGTTAATACGAATGTTGTTGTTCATTAGACAAAGATAGACGTACTAGTGCACCAGTGTCTGCATCAACATCCAAACGCAGAGCTACGTAAGAAAGGTTAGGTTTGGCCTTGCATCCATAGCATAACGCAACGAATGCAACGTACGCTCAATGCATCGCGCGTTGTGCCCGCGGATTGGTTCTCTTTTAGGTCACCCTGTGCTCAAAAACACGACGTGGCACCTTCTCTAGGAGTTCGATGCACTTTTTCTCGTGTCCTTTTCTAGCTTACTCGAAGCCATAAGAGGTTTCAAGTGTTTTCTTTCACTTGGCTCGCGAGATTTTCGACTTTTTTCTCATGGCCACTAAGTTTCGTATACTCCTCTCTATTATTATTCTACGTAAAACTATCCTCTCGAAACTAGAAACTACTTTTTAGTTACCGCAACAGAGTAAAATGTAAATCTGCAAAATTCTTATTTCTGGTCAGTAACTCCCGCAGGATTACCAGCAGGTAAATTTATCGCAGTTATTAATTGTTAGATATACGAAAAACTCAGGTCCTATTCCCTTTAGAATTGCTTTATCGTACTTTAAAATAGGATTATCAAAAGAACTAAACAAATTTTTGGCGATGTATCCGTTTTTTATTTTAAAAAAATCGGATATTTGGAATATAGTTTTTTTTAGCACAAAGAATCCCTGTAAGCTGCCATTTATTCTTCCTATCAGGTAATTAGTGCATGCAATTTCAATCTAAATGATGGTGTGTAGCATTTCGCTATAAAATGTTTCATAAATAACACTTTTATCGTTGAAAATATTAATCGAAAGACGTTAATGATTAGTTGAAAAGAAAAAAAATTTATAATTTCAGCGTATTCCATTTCGCCTGTCACATATGTTGGGACTCTAAAATAATAGAGTATTATTGTTAATTGACTGTGTCATTAGTGAATACATTAGTAAAACACGAAATAATGTATCTGGACAAAACAACATGTCTTCCACGAGATACTGAAATATTCGCGATAATCGACTCAATTAATAGTTAAACGGACATCAAATGTATGTACGTACACGATCGTGCAAAGGTTCACTGTTTTCCGTGGTTACCTCTGCGTTAAACGATTACTTGAAATTGCTAGTTATTTGGCGACCAATTTATATAATATAATAGCTATTCGCGGGGGACAGGTAGGAACAATGATTATATACCATAGTTTGCTTATTCGTGTAAAGAATTGATGACGTCAGATGTTACTAGGTGACGTTAGGCGGTACCATAAAAGAAGGAATTCTAACTCTAGTGTAGGGCCAGACGCTATTTTGAAGTGAATACTTAAACTTAATTTTAAATATAAAAATTTTTTAATCAATTCAATTTACATATTATCACAGTTTTTAAGTCGCCGTTGGTAGCACGGTCGAGCTTAAGTGTTCGTTTGCATATTTTGTCTGCAATATTCTCGGATTCAAAACATTTTCTCACAGAAATTAGTTTTGCATCGCCTTCAATCGCACACTCGCTCGTAAGATCAAATTTTGTCGCCTCTTATTCTTTGAAGATTCCGAAGCGATTTCAACTAAATTTGGCACACATATTATGTAGGCGCCTGATTGAATCCGTTAGTATTTTAAATTCAATCGGTACTGTACTTCAGGGGATAATCGATTATGTCCTCTATATGTATTTTAAAATAAAACAAAAACAACTGGATTTTGAATAATATATGTATATTACTATTAAGATAAAATATATACTTTTTATAATGGCCAAGATATAGATATAGATGATTGTTACTTTATCATAGTTGGTTTGATAGATAATTTGAGAATTATATTAAAGTAGGTACATATATTGTTTGCTTGCCAAACTTTAAACATTGGTGAAGTTAAATATTGTTTTAAAAAATATTTTAATATTACAGAAGCAAAAAATTAATAAGTTGATTTCATATTTCTGTCATTTTTAGTTCATAACGAGAAGATAAAGTGACTTCTTTTTGCTTATGTTCATCCTGTAGTATTTATTCTTCCTGGATGATATTGTGTGACGTCAGATATTATTGTGTAACATCGTAAAAGTAATAAATGTTCATATTTATTATGATTTTATAGAATATTGAATTTAATTAAAATTTATTTCACGTTCGCAACAAATAATGATCTGCCATTTTACCGAGTACATCGTTGGTCTACTGTACCCTTTCTTGTGATTGAAGAAGAATTTGGGCAATCAGTGCTGCAAACCCTATCCTTCCTAGGTCATTAAAGGAACTAGGCCAAATCAAAATTGAAAAAGGGTTGGATGTGGGAACGTAACAAAACAGCACCTGCTTCACTATGGCCGCCATATTGCTAACATCTAGGAAAGATTCATTTTACAAATGTTGTCATTGCAATTCACGGTACATTAAGTGAAAAAGAATCGATCCAGTCTTTTTATACCTTCGCATTGTTTGTATGTATCGTACTTTTAGGCATAGACGTACATAGAATTATGCTATAGAGAAGTGTAATCGGTTATTAAACATTTTAAAGATATTTTTTAACTCTACTTTTTAATAACATCCACAATTTTTTAATAAAAAGAACTTGCTATTGCGGCATAAGACTTTAGGATAGATCATTTTTCGTCATCATTTTCTCAAAAACTAAATGAATAATGATTAGGCATATAATCGTATTTTTATACAAGTACAAAATTATAATTTAAATGCGATTTGTTTAAAATGGACAATCTATGTAAAATAAATTAAAAATTTTAATTTGTAAACATAAAATTGAGATAAAAGACAAAAAAAAACATAGTGACTATTTTATTAATACGTTGCAAAACAAAAATTTAATATTGCTATGGAAATTAGTTACGCACGTCCATGACCTCGCGAGTGGGTCATGCAAGGTATAGAAGCGTCCTGGACACATACTCTTGGCGGTGGTTGGGGGAGAGGAAGGACAAGTGGGGGTTATAATAAATGATTGCTCTTTCTATAGTGATTTTATGTCTAGATATTTCTACATACAAAAATATTTGTGAGTCCATCCATGTATTGTAGATCTGTGTATATGTATGTATGTATGTCTGAAATACGCATTTGTAAGCAATTGTATTAAATATTGAATGAGACGAGTAGGTAATGCTTGGACAAGGCAAATTACCATCCAGTTCAATCGATAATAAACTCTAATAACCTACCAATTATTGTTTTAATAACGTACAACATTCGTTATTATTCTTCTTATTCCCCAGTTGTAATTTCATTTAATGTCACGAAAAAAAACTTTGCATTGCAATTATTTTTTTCATTTTAACTAACGTATATGTATGTACCCACCATGTAATTATACATTAAAGTTTTTTTTTTCTTTTTTATATACATCCATAGCAATTAGTGCTTCAAATGAAATTTTTGGTGAAACATGTATTTAAAACTTTGGCCATAGTTGCACTGAATATTTTACAATATATGTCAAACTTGATATGATAATTTTATGTACTGTAAAAGCAATGTTGAAAATTATAAAGCTATTGTTCTCTTTGGAGAAACTCAAATACAACGAGAAAGATCTTTTAGAAAATGAGGATCGATATTTGTTAATTATTGCAATGAGAGTCATTTAGAGAACATGTACGCATTTAAAAATATATCGTCATGCGAAAACGCAATTTACTAATGAATCAAAATGATGTTTACCATGTTCTTGAAAACACTGCACGCTTACTGTTTAGGAGGTGCTTTAATCGGTAGTCTCAGTCAGACTTGTTGCTCACTGCTCAGTTAAGTACAGTAGTGCATATGCGAGAGTGAAACAACTACAGAAATTAATACTTATAACTACTATTTGTTATTTTCCAATAAAAATTATATTAAAATTTTTAACAATATAGATTTACTAAAATAGAAGGAACAATCGAAGATGGTGCCCAGAATTTTAATTTTAACGCTAGAAGCAATATTTAAATATAGTTTATAATTGCTACATTGCACACGAATTAATTAATTTTTATTTTGCGAATCAAAATTCAATTCCAAATGTTGGTTGATTAACATAAAATATCAGTTGAAATAAAAGCTTTTTTAATTGAAAATATGCAATATTTAAAATTAAAATACATATTCCATTGAAATTTCGCTATTGGTAGAAAAATTCGATATGTTGCAAACTTTATTAATAAATTTATACATATATATAAAATTAAAGAAACCTCCCACACGATTTTCTTACATCTTAATTTCTAAACTCGTATAATAAAAATTGTTAATATCATATTATGGTGTTATTTTCTGTAAGATATCCTTTGTTTTACCTAATCTAAAGTTAAGATGCTAAACCGAAACAAAAAAAAAATGTAAGTTTTTTTTTAAGTACTCATAGCTAAGCCAACCACCGGACCAATCACAGCATGGGCTGTTTTAATGACAACCATAATTCTAAATGGAATATAGTTATTATGAGATTTTTAGGACAACGGGATACTAAAACATTAGATAAAACATGTTAAAATGTTTCTACGTCATACACATAATTTTTATTTCAATCAAAGTATCTTTTTTGATTTTTTCTTATTTAAATATCTGCAGTGTCCTGTACTAGGTTTTCTTAGACGCGTAAATAAGTATATCGGAAGTTATTTCAAAAAACCGTTCACTACAAAAAGTGTTTTTCGTTTACTGGAAAAATAAATTTTTGTAATATTGAAGGTTTTTCTTAAAATAGACAAAAACTGAAAATGATTTAAAATAAATTAGCTCTTTTAGTTGGATAATTTTTACAAAAAACTTTGGTTTTATAATATTTGTTATTACTTTGTATAAGAACGTAAAAATTATTTTTAAAAATGATTTCATAAGAAATCTAATGCTTTTCATCCATTCTATTTTTCGTCGATGATTTCGCTTATAGTTCTCATTTCGTTTGATCAAGAATGATGCTGTCTGCATCCAGTTGGTTCCCACCATTAGTTGGCAAAGATCCTAGTCCTTAACCCTTTCCTGGCAGCTGTTGCTTGGCTGTCACGACTTCCGTAACGTAACCAGCCAGAACAATCTTTGAAACAATGCCCATATAGCAAAGCAAAATTCTGTGTACCTGTTCTTATTTGTATATTAATACTATAATACATTTGATTGTAGTTCAATTTCATTCACAGTACAGACAAAATTGTGACGTCATTCAATATATATTTACGATTATAATAAATAACAATTGCATATATTATTTTATTTTGCTTTATTTCAAGTGCTCTTAATTTGAAGAATAGCTTAACTTGCATAAGGGGTAACATTGAAACGAAATATAAAATTAAATATTATTAATTCATTTATTGACAACTATTATTCATAATACGTTTTAAAAAAACGTACAATGCTTGTTTTTACGGGTTTAAATAAAAATAATTTTTTATTATTAATTAATTCATTGAAAATTAAGTATTATCACTATTCTAATACATTTTTTTTGTATATATTGTTTCTAATTAAATTAATTAATTCATTTAAAATTAAGTATTATCACTATTCTAATACATTTTTTTTATATATATTGTTTCTAATTCGTAAAAAATCCAAGTGTAAATTTTACTTAAAAATATGTAAAAAACGTTACACAATTTAAAATTGCAGCGGCGCTTTTTAAATTGCCCTAAAAACCGGAAGTAATAACTAATCCATTCCGTTGTTTTATTTCCCGGCACTACACTGTTTTTGGTCTATTTAAATACAACAGTGTTGCCGTTTTTTACAATTTTATACGTTTCACTGAACAACCATGGGTGTGCTAAAATTTACAAACATATGGTTTGGTATTTATCTAGTAAACACATCCCATCCAACATTTTAAAAAAACAATATGTTAGTATCAGCAAAAAACAATTTAGACCCTAATGTTTCTAAATCGTACAAGTGTAATGGCAAACATGTACAGATCTTAGATGACCTATAATAAAGTTATCTAGAATTTGATTGACAAACATTGGCTTTTTTCACATGGATGTGTGCATTACATAAACTCTACGCAAATTCTATATGTTTCACAATGCCCAAAATATATATAAATTACACACTTGGCGCACCTGTAAATGCCTACTAATTATTAGAATGTGTTCGATAGTTTGTGCGTTTGGAATCGCAAATTAAACGGTATCTAAAAATGAGGTCAAAGACACTATTCAGGTGAAAGATATGATAATGTTGTTTACGAAATTTTCAAGCGAATATTTTGTTAATTTTTATACATAACATGTCTAAATAATAAACGATTTTATATATTTTAATTGAAATACATATGGACATATATATTTTTTCTTTTTCTAGACCAGCTTAAAAACTATATTCATAGGTGAGTATTTCATACATATATTTTTAAAATTATTAATTATTAAAATTCATCAGTCGAATGGGAGAAATGTAAATAGAAAACAATAATAAAAATGTGTAATTTGCGAAAACGGAATTTACTATCTTCGCTACTACTAAACATAATTTTTATTTGATTGGAAAATTTCTTTAGTGGAATCGTGAATTTTCACCAAAACTTAATAATATTACAATTAAGTAGAATATAAAATAAATAAAATTGATTAATTTGTATCATTATTCGTATTTTATGGATTAGTACGAAATGCCTTTCCTTATAAAATATTAGATTGTAATTAAGGGTACGGTGTATGCGTCATTCATGACATACTAGGATTCTTAGAAAAACAATCCATTTCAAAGCAACCTACATGATTTATTATTTATTACGCAAATACCACAATATTTATAATACCATTTGTGGTGTAGTGTACAAAATTCTATACAACATTTAGGATGTGTGATTTCATTTATCAAAGTATTATTAGATGGATGCAACCAAAAAGAATTAAAGCATACAAAGAGAAATAATAGGTATAAAGAAGCACCTGCGCGTTCAAAATAATTTCGGTTTTTTGATTTTATAAAACAAATGCATTTTGTAAGCATCTGTTAAATAAAATTAAAAATACATTTATCAAGTCAAATACTCTAGAAATGTTTTTACATGACATTTTTCAACACTCATATAATCGCGAGTGCCATTTGTCAATCTTTAATGCCATTTCGATGTCATATTGTGACCAAGCGTTTACCTGGTCACGCTAAGGATGTTCAGATGTTACAATTGCAAAAAAAGGTTGTTAAAATTAATGAATACTTTATATAAATAATAGCTTTCAGCTTATAGCGTTCCTAAACATTTTAGTTATTTAAATTTGCTAATTAGATATTTATAAAAATTAAATTAATTAGTTCATTAGATGGAATACATTTTTGTAAGTTGCATTATTTATTGGTAAATATGCTGTTTGATTAAGAAATAAATATAAATATCTGTAACACTTTTTGCACCAATTTATTTAATTTAATCCGAGTACAATCTTCTCCCTAAGAAGAGTTAAACGGATATCACTGTAGCTTTTCGCAATTCAACTCTATATTTATTGATTTATTTTAGAATAGAAAATATATTTTTCGAGACAAAACTGTAGGAAATGGTAACACCTGTAGATGCCGAATTTTATTTTAAAATTTTTATTGCTATTTCATATTCAACCTGTGCAGTCTGTGTTAAATTTTAATGTCCTCTGAACATAAACATTTTTAACAACGTTTCAAAAGAATGTTGGCTGGAGATATAACAATATGAGACCGCAAAATTAACCTTACATGGAAGGGTCTTATGTGTGCGTTTAATACGCCTATAAAATTGTCTATTCGAGCTCGTACACAATATATGTATGAATTTAATAGTTTCTCCTTAACATTTACCGAAAAATGTGCGCGAAAGTAGGTCGCAGTTTGGGCAAAGCGCGATTTAAACTGCTAAAACGTATTTAGATTTCGTAAAAGGTAAATGGCAATGATGAAAATGAAATAAAATCGCCTCGAGATTCAGATAAGTATTTGTAATATGAATGGAGGGAGATTGAACTGTATTTAAAGTTAAAGGTTAAAGATTATGTTTAGGAGAAAGGTGTTTTAATATGTAGCAGTGTAATGCAGTCTCTATTTCATACATGTATATGCCATTGAACAAATTAGCACATGAAGCAACACCTATACTAAATTTAGTAATAGATTTAAATGTAGTCACATCAAATTGGCTATGAAAACAAATTAACTATCATTTTGAAACAATCATATTTCAAATGAATTTCACGTATCCATAATTTATACTTGATTAGCTCTATTTCACACATTACAACCGACAATCTACGGTTGGCATAAAAACAATTGTCGTTTGCCAAATGTTTGCATGACGTAAAGTAAAAAGCTTTGGGAAAAAATCGAGATTTTTATACCGGAGCAGATGCGTTATACATTTAGATTTTTTTGTCCGGATAACAAGCTGTAGTTCCAAAGTTGATTTTAATTATAGGCCCTTATTTCAGAAGGGTGCAGGTGGATTCGATATGGGCTTGGTTCGATAATAAAATTGTCCAATTATACAAATTAAAACTTTTTAGTAAGCTGTGCGATTGACCCATTGATTGACATAATTACTTATTTTGTATAAAATTTGCAAATCGGGATATATATTTTTATTATTTTATTAATTTATAATATTTACCTATCCTTTCACACAAACACATAGACACACAGAGGCACACAACACACAGACACACATAAACACACACACACACCAAAAATAAACAGAATCGATTCAGGGAAGATCAAAAGGTAAATTACAGTAAAAATCTTGAGACCGAATTTTTTATAATTATAATACTTTTTAACTACTTCGCATAAGAAAGTAATATAAATATAAAATTGTCACCAAATAGAATAAATTTCCTTTAAAACTGTAATAATAATTATTTGAATTTAAAATATATATTATATAACAATTTTAGCATACAAACATACATATAAAGTGCCAATATACTTTTCAACCCCATTTAATTTACTACTAATATAACTTATTCATTAAATATTAAATTTGCGCATAGTGTTAATTTTATTTTTAAGGAAAAGGAAAAGAATTTTTTCTTGTTTTTAAAATATGTATACATTTATGTAATTTCAAGACACATTTAAAATTTTGATTCACAATTATTTATGTAATACATTTTTGAAGTAGATAATGTTATATAAATTTGTGTATTAATTTTCCAAAAAAAGTTGGTGTATGTATAAGTAAGGTGATTACGAAAATAAATTCGTTATTGTATTCGCCAACTAAAGTACGTTGAGAAATTCAACAATAGTAAATAAAAAATGATAAATATATAAATGAATTATGCAAATTTCAATGGTATATAATTGTTCCCCTTTCTGAATAGAATGATAGACAAAAAACTGCATCGCGAATACTACATACATCCATACATACACACATAGATACATACGTATAGTGTGTAAGTTGAAATGTTGTCGGACAAGATATCCCCGAACGGGACGGGCTAGTTTCGTCTTTGAATCTCATTTCGCCACGTAATATACCGGCTTTTTGATAACTTGTTTTTGCCCTTCTAGCAACGGGCCATTCTGCTACGGGCCCCAACAAAGCGCTATGCGAATCAGAATGTGTGAGAAAATTTATTCACATGATTATAAATCTGCTTCTTCTAACATGTCGCACACTATAACTTACATTACTGCAGCGCTTATTTATTCTTCATTTATTGCCCCCATGGCCCCGCTCATTGACAATTTTTAAACCATTTTATATCGATTTGTAGTTTTTTTTTATTCCTTTAGATATTTAGAAAACAAGTATATACAATGTTTTCGTTTATTCTCTTGTGATTTAAGATAAGTAATCTTTGGAGAATTAATAAGTTTGTTTGTTTGGGAAGCATTAAACGTGATACTATTGTTCAATTGTCTATGGTTTACTAAATTTTTTACAATAATAACTTCGAATTTGAAAAGCGAAAAAGTTATTCTATTTTTAATTGCATTGTTGATATGTAATACTATTTATTAAGAATCAGCAGTGTACTAGTGGTTTTAGTTTCATATACGAAGTAAATATTGTAATCATTAAAAAATCAATCTCGAGTTTTTAACGGAAATATACCTTTTGACCTTCTCTGGATCGAGCTTGACTATTTTTGGAATGATGCCTGTCTTTACTGTGTGTATGTGTGCGCATGTTTGTGTGTGTGTGTGTGTGTGTGTGAAGCCATCAATGTTTAGATAATTTTTGGCGAGTCAATAAACCTAAACATATAATTTAGTAATTTACGGTCATAAAGATCCTTTTCTAGATCCTTTTTAATGTTTCGGAAACAGCGTTTTTTATTGTAGCGACAAAACTACGCATAGTTGCAAGGAATTTGATCTGGAACTATTTAAGCGATGCTTATCTTGCACCTACATACATACATACGGGTACATTAAAGTAAGTAGCAACCGGGAAATCTACATACATATGTATATACTATGTGCATGTGTCGTATGGAGTGCTATTCTTTATTGAATTGTATGCATGTTGGCGTAGCCTAAGAATATACGGTGCGTATTACTGGTGCGAGTGAAAAATTTATGTAATATTTTATAAACTAATTATTTCAATAATTACACATCATGTTAATTGTAATAAGAATACAATTTCGTAGAAATTTGAAATGAAAGTAGGAAGAATCACTTCATTTATAAATAAAAGTGTTTATAGGATAGCTTGTAAGTTAACGGTTCAGGGAATAGCACTAATTATTACTTTGACTACAATACGGCGCCATAATCTGTATGTACATTTAACTGTCAGTGGCATCTATAATTCAGACTGTCATAGGCAAGTAATCTAACGATTGCTTTGTATTATTTCGCGCGCAAGGAAGATTCACAATTGTAGATAACGACATAATGGTGCGCAATATCAAAACCATTATCATTTTATAGTAGCGGACAGGCCAAGGATTATTACAATACAAACACAAAATTGTACATAGCGTTTAATAGAAAAAAAAAATCGCTTACAAATAATTGAAATTTTTCTATATCTAGATTAAGGAAAATATCGATTTTTTTCTATTTGTCACCTAAATATGTCTCTATAGTTCATTACTGCTCATACTTAATTTTATCGAAATTTTTTGTAGTATAATTGTCCCATAATATATTTTATTTATTATAATTTTATATACTATAGACTTTTTAAAGTTGCGCGTCGTTTTAATGACGTAACAAAGATATGATATCTACTGTTTTATACACTATACGGTTGGTGACATGTTAGTAGTGATCCAACACGCTCTTTCATCACATTAAACCGAAACTTGGTGTGATCAACTCATTCTCATTTGTTTGTTGATTTGACATAAAATGACGTCACGAGTTTTCCGATAATTACGAAATTTGAATTGCATATAATTAATTAACGATATAATTTCAAATACACAAATACGCATTAAATTCCAGTTTTGTTCGCTTTTATGCTTATCATTTATTAATTATGTTTTATTGGAATTTTGTACTTTTCGCATTTATTTGATATTAAATAAACTATGATTTGTTTCTAATGATTATTGCAACAATATTTGTATTGATTTATTGAAATGAATAAACCATTAGTATTATTTTGTTGTTTACTGTGTATATGGAAAAATAAAAATAAATGCAGTTTGATTTGATTAGACGCGATGCACAACGCAACTTTCAAGTAGAAAGGGCTAGAAGGTTGAAATGGAACAAGGTCTTCTTTTAACATGTAAATCTGAGAGATCGACGACCACATAACGGAACCGAACATTTTTTGGAATTTCTTTTGATAACAGCCACACAAAATTATCAAAACCTTCCAAATTTGTTGACTAATTGCATTTTTATGACTACAAGAAATATTTCTATGCTACACTAAACAAAAAAGTTTAATAATATTTTATTCATAATATATCTAACTCGCATATGATATTATATTGGTACCTACATTAAAACAAAATGTATATCGTATAGCCGATAATCACAATATAATATATAGTCTTTAACTTTCTATTGAAGAAAAAACATTTATTCTGCTTTGAACCACCTACTGTGGCATTATGTTTTATGAAATGCAAATGATAAAAAAATTATAATATACATAGAAAAAATCATAGATCTTTCATTAATTTATTATCAGATCACGCTAGTACATCCAACAAATTACGTATATAAAGCCTTAAAGCTGTCGACAACCTAAATTTGCTATTTTACGTAAATAATTTATTTTTGCAAAATTAATATGGATGATAGTGTGTGGAAGGATTAGCTTGTGTTTGATTAGAAATGATATTTCGTAGTAGAACAAAATTCAATTTGTATTTTCTAAGATCAAAATAAATTGTCAAGTAATTTCTAATAATTAAAATGTCATTTTAAATACTAATTCGTAGCTTGTTAATTATTTAAAACTACTTTAATATTCTTGTGTATAGTTGTACATAAGTTTAAACATATTTTAAAATTGTGTATAAATTAATATAAAATTTCGTAGTGATACAGTATTAATTATTTTTAAATTAAAACAAATGTTTTGATAGTCGCAAGCGTATATCTTGAATCTATAATATGTCAGTGCTATTAAAGACTTGCCCATTTGGAACTAATGCATTAACGATCGAATGTTATTTTCACAAAAGAATATTATGTACCTATATTTTGCTTTGTCTATCTATGAATATATTTATCTGTGTGTGTGTGTGTATGTGTGTATTTATATATATACAATCGTTTGGCTTTTCCATTTAGAATTATGAAATATTGATAATTTACACACAAAACTGATGCAATTTTTCAATAAATTTTCTTTATATATTTAGAAATAAAAATGTTTTTATCACTGTAATACTCAAGAGGCAATTATGGTACGGGCTTTATTCGATTTCTAAATAAATATCATTTTCTCATTCACCATGATCATCTTAGATTATCAAATTTGATTGGAAACCAAAATAAATTCTAATGTAATTACATGCCAGATTAATATGATTGAATGCGTGAATTTATGAATTTCATTCCATATTCGCACGAAAAAACATTATTTTATTCTTGCCTTTTATTTAGCAGTAGCAATAAGAATTTATGTAAAAAGCATATTTTATTATTTCGTTACGCCGTATTAAAAATTACAATTAAATATACTAAAGTGCGGGGAGGGGGCAGGTTTTCTAGGCATTTTAAAATAAATTTAAAAAAAATAAAAAATGAAACATTTCATAAATAAATGGGTCATTTTTAATGTTGGAAATTTTTGTTTGTTATTTTGCTATGACAAATGGTAAATCACTTCTGATCCTAGCTCTCGAAATTGTACAAAGGGACTTTCACAAGCTTTTTTATTTTTGTGATTAATTCCTAAGATTTAAAAGAAAGCGTCCATTTGATGTTATTTTTGCTAGTTATTTTAATAATTTTCGTTCGATCATCGAAATTCAAAGCAGGGTTTTTCGGTTCTTTGATGCTATGAATAAGTAATGAAAACTTGTTCGTGTGAGTGTATCCCACCCGGCACATGATTCTTGCTAGAAACTAACGCGCGGGACCTGTTTGGCCAGACCATGAATTTTGGTAGTTTTTTTCGATTTTTTATTTCGTCAAAATAAGAGAAAAAGTACGTTCCACGCACCATCGTCGCTAGAACGAGCGTCCGCGGCTGCGATTGGCCAGAAATGGATACACACTGCCGGCTGTTTCTAGCACATACGCACTCACACACACGCACGCACAAAACTATACGCATATATGCATATATACAGCTTAGTCATCGTACCTCTGTATACATAGGTAATAATATGCGTGCATGATGCATTTCTACCAGTACTGTAATTAATATAATTATAGGGCTGTGTTTTTTTAGGTGTAAGGATGCGAATATCGCAAGTAAAACCTCATTAATAGCTTTTAGCACAGGATTATTTGGGGCTTTACCCTTTGGAAAGTAGGATTAAAATTTGCTAACACCTGGATTGGAAATAATTTCACGATAATTTTTAGTCTTTGATGCCGCAAATGTAATACTTATATAAATTAAAACGCATGACTAGTATTTACTATATTATTTAAAACTAGAACAATTTTTTATTAAAATAGAATGATGAATAGAAAATGATAGCAATAATACTATGTCCAAATTCATAATTCAAATACCATAAATATCTATTGAAAATAAATCCATCTTCACAATCTCGTGGATTTATTTATCAAAAAAAAGTACAGATTCTTCTATTTATAGATATTTGTGAGTTGTTGTAATAAGTTAAAATTTATCATTTAAAACCTTAACATTACTTCTATATCATTACTTAATTGTTAACATTGAATTATTCTCCTAAATTTTATCAAAAAAAATCTTATATTTCTTGTGATTACGGACCTGATACGTGCATGTACCACACGCATATGTGTAAGTGGTATTTCTTATTAAGGAACGCAGATGCCTGGTTCTAAGAACGACCATTGGTCTTCTAGTTCTTCTTCATCAATGCTTCCTGCATAATAACTATACGTGTACAAGTTACGAGTTAAAAGTCCAGCAGGTGTCTCACGCGATTGCCAGATTCTTTTGCACGGAAACGACGCCGAAAAATCAGAGAAAAGATAACAAAAACTTCCGAAAAACAGACACATTTATATTCAATAGAAAAAAATTCACCAATTTTTGTATTAAAAACTTCTAATATCTCAAAACTTGCGAATTCTAAAAGATTGTATCTTAATCTTAACAATTAAAATGAAAAACCTATTTTTTGTTCGCAATATGACAGATTTACAATATTGAAGATTAAGTTTTAAACGACTACCATGATTGAAGTAGTATTTTAATTTGGTCTAAGTTGTAAGCGGATATTTGGAAGAAATAGTTGATAAAAATAATATTTAAATACTAGCAGTTTAGAATATAAATATTGCCTAATATTTGTGCTATCAATGCGCTGATAACCAATAACAAACATCGATTTTAGCTCCTAAAATAAATATTTGTTTGTCTGCATTCATATCTCTAACATAATATTCTATTTTTCCGAATATAAAATTGACTAAATTTCTTAGAAATCAAAATTAAAAAAAACCCCATTTTCAAACGAATCAGCTAACCGTTCCAAACCAATTTTTTTATACGGCGTTTGAAGTAAAGCACCTGTTATTTTTAGCTAACCCTTTCGATGGTGCGTCTGCTTACTCCTGACAATAGGTATTCCGAAATATATAGGTCAGACTGTCAGCAATAATCTCGCCAACTGTTTTTGGGGAAATTAAATTTGATTAGGGCCTGGTGCATTGTCTGTCATTGGTAAAAGGTGTTGTGTTAACCCTTTCTGGTACGAAATTAGGACACGTCTGGTTCTGGTCGTCTGCCAGATGAGATTTCTATTTGTTTTTTTATCAATGGATGTGTCACTCTAGGTGCTGGGCTGCTTGATGATTGAATTTGGATCTAGGTCAAATTTTGTCGGTCGTAAGTTCTATTATTAAAATTATTAGATTTCTGATTGTTTTAATGGAGAAGCAACATATAAAAAGTCTAACTTAACTTTATAGATTATTATTAAGAAATAAATCACCACAGTTTCTAGTAAACTATGTAAGTTAAATATTAAACTTATATTCGTGCAACTGGGCATATTTTAAATATGTGAAAAAATGTAAAGGGTTTTTTACCACCCTATTGATGGGAATAGGCATTATGATATTTATGTAAATATGTTTGAAATGAAAGGACGCTTTAATTTAAATGTTGAAATAAAATATCGTATAAAGACAACACCTTCCCTATGATCATATGGCAGTGATTATAAATCTTTAAAATAATAATTAATATTTTGACGATCATAAGATATAATAATAACATCCTGACAAGAAATGTTCGGGATTGGTGTTCCGCGGCGACAGGTTCTCCGGCTGCGCGTTTTTTTCTAAGCACCGCTCCGCCCCACAAATTACACACGATGGCTTCTTCCTTGCAAACGAACAAAAGTGTTCCACCCCTCTGCGCCCCCTGCACACCCAATGCACGGTGCATGCTAATACATATACTTGTACATTTTATGCATCGCTGGCCGAGCGAATATTTTTTATACAACAGGAAACTCCGAAATTGTGAGAAATAAACGTGATATTATTTTTTATTTAGAATTACATTACATATTAAAATAAATACATTTTTATTATAAGTATACTGATAAAGTGTGAAGTCAAACTCGTCTTTGTGAAAAATATATTTTTTTATTTTATAAAATAGATTTGTGAAGGGTGGCAGGGTTAAATAAACTCGACCCTTATGCAGTTTATCACATTTGTCCCCCACAAAGGTCAAATTGCACAAAAAACTGTGTGACATATTGACATGGTTAACATGTGTTAGGAATTCTCAAATACGTAATGCAATTCGATCTTTTTCATTTTCGTTTTCTGTAAAATATATTAACGACTCTGTCGGACTCAAATTACACAAATATGTGAACAGTTTTGTTTTTGTTGTTATTTATATAACGCTCGATTAAACGTTGGAATATTCATTAAGGAAGTAATTAATTAACAAATTGTAAATTTGATTTAGTACATAATGTTGAGGGCCAGTGGAACAAAACTGATTGAAAAACTAGTTGCTCTATCGCATCGAATGCATCGTTTGATTGTTCACGTCTGGTTTCTTTACCTAGTTCGAATGATGGTCGCCAGACGCAGACGTGTAGAATTTTTCTCGAAACATCTCTAACTGTACACACAAGTCAAGGTAAGATGCAACAACGTAGCTAAGATTAGGATGGGTCGTTAACCTGAAGATTAAACAACACACACACACACACTCAGGGTATCGGCCATTTTAGAAACCTCGTCGTCGTCCACACGGTTTTATAAATTCTATTTTTGTTTTTTCATCCGCGTTTGAAATCGCGTGACATCATCAAACTTGTTATTTCCAAGAGAAAAAATAACCGAAAATGATAACTACGGATGTTGTGCTTCT
The DNA here is from genome assembly GCA_944039245.1 of Nebria salina. Classification (NCBI taxonomy): domain Eukaryota; kingdom Metazoa; phylum Arthropoda; class Insecta; order Coleoptera; family Carabidae; genus Nebria; species Nebria salina. The sequence goes on from OX063269.1 coordinate 4,655,664, forward strand.
AATCTTTGACGAGGCTTTTTTTTTACTATTATTATTTATTTTATAGTTGACAGAAGTGATTAAAATATTTTGGGATTTGGTTCCGTGAGTTTTTGGTGCATTTGATATGCAACCACTCCCAAATGTCCATTGGGGATTCAATGAAACGTGACTCAACGAAAACGACAACATGCTGTTTTGCAGCGAAACATTTTTACTTCAATTCTCATATTGTTAATTACTTTTAAATCAAATCAACTTTAATTTTTTTATTTTTACTTTCTTTTTCCAAGTAGCAACAAAATATTGTAATCATGCAAAATTTCAATCTCGAGATTATAACGGAAATATACCTTAGGACCTTCCCTGAATTCTACCTATTTTTAAAATTACGTCCGTCTGTGTATGTGAGAGTGAGTGTAAAATAATAAAAACTTAATGTATATATAAAAAATAATCTTAGGTAGTAATATCTCTCTTATCTAAGCAAAATACGTACAAGAAAGATTAGTGCAAGTCATTGCGGATATTTGTTAGATGCAACAAGAAAATATTTGTTAATTTAAATTTTTTGCTGCGTTAGTTAATTGTTAAAGTACATTTAATAAAATAAAATTTTAAAACATATTTACGAATAAACAATTGTATTTATTGTAATAGATTCAGTATATAATAGAAATTCCTTAATAGCAAATCAAATGTATTTTGTTATTTATATTTCATAAATATGATAATTTTCATATAATCTAAAGTACCAAATTCCAAATGCTAATCAAATCAAAAATACACGCACATTTATTTCTATCAACAGCTTGACAATTGTTTGCACAGACAATCGTTGTTCAAAAGTTATTTTCACGCAAGATTATTTGCTGTCGGGTTTATTTTGAACACCAGAGCATTACACGCCCAGTGGGGCGGCATTGACACAAAGTACCCGTTTTTACGATCCATTGTAAATGGTGAATATCTGCAAATCGCCGCTTCTCTAGTCGGTCGCCTCAAATAAACCAACCAAGAAAGCTTTTTAAAATACTCAAATAAAGCAGTTTTTGTTTAATAGCCTTTTTTTTAAAGTCAAGCCCTTTTTTGGACGCGATTTGCATATTGAATTTCCATTTTTTTGGCTGGCTGATGTAGCCATACAAAGAAACAGTTGTGTGGTAAATGTCAGTGATTTTTGATGTAGGTTTGAAACGATATCACTTTTCATATGCACAAGCGAACTATTCTAATCTACCAAAACTAATATTAGCTTCTTGATTTTGTCGTCTGTCGCTTCAGATATTCCAACGTAAATCGCGCATAACAGTTTTAACATAATTGGGGGCAAGCTAAATAAATATTCGACAAAAACATTTATTCAAATATTTCCACCGTTTTATTTATACACTGGGTGACGAATATAATTGCATACTTTGACCATACAGACACTGAACTTGACTCCGTTGAATGACATGTGAAAATAACACTCAAGGTAACACAGCACAATATAATCCTTGATTATTTCGGCGATATCCAAATGTTACTCATACCACAAGTTGGGAGCGTAATTTAAACTATGTCCTATTATTTCGTTTAGACTCTGTAAAAGGATTATTCTAGAGAAGAATAATAGTAGGGAAATTTATTTCAAATAAAAGTGTTGAATTTATTTATTTACACGATCAAATTGTAATGAAAATTAAAATAGGATATTTTGATGCGTGGTAGTTTGATGAATTCGTAGGGTTGTTTTCTTTTTGGGAAATGCAGTAGGTTTAAAAATCTGTAAATTATAGATTTTTGCCGTAAATAACCAAATATGGATGGTGAAGATGATTCAGGAACTCGGTATCTCCAATTGGGGATAGTTGATTCATTCGACAAAGGAGTGGATTTTTAATATTTGAATGAATGGAAATATTATTGGGGTTTTGTACGAATTTTGGAGCTTTTTAAGGAATAAAATTGCCAGATTTTAAGGAAATATTGAAACTCCTTTCAATATTTCCTTAAAATCATTATCCAAAAAAAAAATCTTACAGGAGAAAAAATATAAATTTTGACATTCTTGGAATGCAGGAAATAATTTTATATATGGAGGAAATAGAAAGGAATGAAACCAAATTTGTATATAGTCTTCAATCTAAATGGGAGAAACACTATAATCCAAGTAGAAACAGATCGATGTAGCAACACAATCAACAGGTGATGTTCTCGCACTAGCGTCAGGCAAAAGAATTCGCACAATACTCTCACTGTATGAAATTCACATCGCGAATTGGCCACTTCGCGAGCCGGTACGCGAATGATCGCCGCCCGTTCGCGGTTTGGACTTGGGACACGCAACTTGCGAATCCACCCGCTCGGGTCGCACCACGTTTCGCGTATCTTCGGCTTTTTGCACACGGCCCCCAAGTGCACACACATGATGTCCTCCCGCCGCCCCTTTCCACATATGATTCGCAACATTGCGGCAGGTCAGGTTCCATGATCTGCCCCCCACGGCGGGGGGACAACACATGTCCTGTCTCACTGTCAATGCCCTTAGCATAGGTCGTGGTCCGCCAATCACATGAGCGTAAGTATAGTAATAATTCGCACACACATCAAGGACAACTGGTAAAACGGGTTCAGTTGTGAAGTGAAACGGTTTATGTACCGTTAGTCCTGGGGATTGCTTTGCATTTTTTCTCCCGGACAGTGCGTTGTCCTTTCAATTACCGATCTACATTTGTGTTTTCGTTGGTTTTATTGTTTTGAGGATTTTTAGAACTATTTTATTATTCATTAAAATTACACAGGACGAATCGGGATTTTATGTGAGTTTCAAATACATTTTTTATTTTTTCCATTTTTGCACCCCTCACCATTCTTAATACATTCTCATATTTTAATATTTTACCTAGATGTCTAAATATATGTTAATTTTAATAATCAAAAACGATAAAAATTGTAAAAATATATAAATATAAAATTAAATAATCACCCTGTTCTTTTTACCAATCCTTTAATTAGTGTTTTTTTTAATGCCTTGTTAAATGCTTGAAATTGTATCCAATGTGCAGAAATTCGTTTAATATTTTCTTGTTGTTGAAATTATCCAACGTTTTGCAAGTATTGTTATAATTTGTGTGAGTGTTTTTGTTGTGTTGTTTTCGTGCGACAATGACATTCATTACCATCGAAAAGTGAAGGTAATTTGGATGCTAAATTAGTGCTATTAGAAATACGTTATGTTTAGGAAAGGTCATCTAATTTTGCGCGCCTAAGGCGTTAAAATGTGTCCTCATTTAATTATTCAAATGTACTATCAACAAATGAATTAAATTTTATGTGAAAACCGGAATGGTCTGTATCCACATTTCGTACCAAAACATAATTAAAAATTATTGAATTTTGATGGCTCCACTTTGAAAGCGGTTAAACCACAACATTCAAATGATCCGACTACGTGCTTTTACATTTTATTTTTATAGTAATTCTAGCTCTATTACTTATTCGACAAATTCTTGTAAACTATTTTATTTAGTTTTTTCTTCAAATATCTATTAAATATTAATAAATCATATGTTTGCATTGTTTTTTATCCATTAGAAAGTATACTAATTAATATATTACAAAACAGTTTTGTATTATTTATTATTTTGTATTTAATGACAATTTAAATATAGTCACATTTTTTTACGTATCCTCAATTTTTTTTTTAATGGTAAAAAACTATTTTTGTTTCTCAATTCACATATTAGTATTTATACATTAGTCAAATTGGCTATAGATACATTCATATTACAAATTGATTTTATTAATTATTAGAAATTTTGGTTTTTTCAAAAATTACACAAATAAATAATATTTCTCGGAAATTTAATAAAAATACATACATGATATGTATTCTCATCTGAATTGATTAAATACGTGATTTATTATTTATTAACAACAGTTTAGTTATTTAGTTGTGAGGACTTGAACAGCTTGAATGAATCTCCATAGAGCAAAAAAAAAAAATATTGCATGGCGAAAGATTGTCAAGATTAGAATTAATGTTAAAGGTTTTCTGTCCCTACATTTGATAGGAATAGGTATCAAGTGATGTGTTATTTATGTAGAAAAATTAAAATATATATATTTCCTTTCTCTGGAATTTATGATGTAAAAACATTATTTTAAAAACTATTAACTGTAATTAACAGTTTCAATGATATAGCAATATGATATTAATATTTCCTTTGTGATTTAACATTACGATGAATAATATTTTAAAAAAGCTAAATAAAATGACGACTTAATTACGCAACCTTAAACCTATTTTTTACTTCTAATAAATTGAGAATCCAGAATTATGATTAGTTAAAAATGCTTAGGAAAAAAAAATGTTCAAAGCAGCTATAGTTATAGATTTATGGTTGAATTTTATCTCAATATTAGACATGGCATATATCAGAGAAAAAATACGGGAATTGTATGTAGAAACGGGAACGTTATCGTTGCCACATAATCAAAGTCGAAAGGTCCATGTTAGGATGATAAAATATAAACTAAAATATGCATATTATTTACACGCGCGCGCACACACATTGAATATGAATACGACGATAGAAGATTGATGGATTCGTCTAACCGTTTTCTGCAATTGCAAATTTGAGCACGTCTTAAAATGTTGTGCAATAGAAAATATGGTCAGAAGTCAACAACCCTCTATATTTAAACTGGACATGATGGTCGAGCAATCTCACATATGACGTCCGCACGAACGCATTCATAAACGGTATATTTTCGGATAAACCACGATGACAAATGACACGAAACCCTCGCATCCTTCAAACGAACAGTTCAATGCACCAAATTTGTTCGATACCATTTTAAAAACACCGCTTTATCTCTATAAAACATTCCTCTCCGTTTGTAGTCCATTTGAAACGGTACATTATATCATCACTATTGGTCAGTTCACGTTCAGGTTTCAACAAGCAATTGTTGTACCCAATCAACTGTGTTGTTCAATCGACAATGAAAATTAGTGCATTCTTTTTTGTCTTATCAAATAATTCATATGTTGTTTGGTTTAGCTCCTCCAAATGTAATCCAATATTATTTCGTAGCTACTCATCTTGCAGATGTTTAGCTAACGGAAGAGGTGTATTTTTGAGGGTTTGCTGTCACTATTTGTAAATTAGATCAAGTGTGAACCTTGGAGAATATAGGGCGATTTACACCCTCATGTCAAAATATTTTTAATAATATTTAAACAACCATTAATACATCGTAAATATTTTGATTTCACTCAAACAAATGTTAAATTTTAGACCGTTTCTGTTAATTTAAGTTATATCAGAAATTAATAAATATTTACATTTTGCCTACTATAAGAAAAAGTTTATGCTCTAATTTTGAATTAAGAAATGTATTTAATTCATTGCTAATACTATTTAATCGTTGAATTTGCTAATTTTGCTGATATCTGAATAAAAATGCAATAATTTAAAAAAATTATTAATTGTATTATTTATTTGTATTCGTTTTATTAATTTTCATGCGCCTTCCTGAAAAATGCGATTCATGACAAGTCCATTGTTTTAAGTAAGCTCTTAGTTTTTTGTAATAATAATAAATACTTAACGTTAAATTTAAAGAGAATAAAAAATGTGATTTAATTTGATTTTACGTGTCACATGAAAACAATCATTCCACAGCATTTCTCGAAAACAAATTAGTGAATGTTGATCAAGCTATGCGTTAGTAATCTTATATATGTCCTTCACGCATTATACTTTAGATTCAATTTTTTATCTTTCATTTATTCATGTATAATAGATCATATTTTCATAAGGAACCATGTTAAAACTTTTAATCCATCTATTCAAACATTAAAGCATACAAACTGTTACTTAAATATTTAACAACTATGTGATATTTCTCAAACAATGATAAGTTTTCGGAAATTCCACACCGAACTCCGCTTGCTCATCGAATGCAATATTATTTAACGCTATCCTATTATTCTAAAATAGATTCGCTGCGAGACAATCATTTCTCCATTGTTGAGCTTGTATATTTAAATGTGAAATATGTTTGTGTATATATATTTGGTAAAGCGAATGTCTTTTTCAATATAGGTATACCATTGCGTGTGATCAATTGTGACAAAACAAAGTAAAATATATAGATATTAGATATCAAATATACTACGTATGTATGTATGTACATATATGCAGGAGTCGCATTACTAGTCACGAAGATATTCCTATGGCCATTTGCCTTAAATGACAAAAAGCTTTCTGTGAAATATGTCCCTTGGCCTGTCCAGTACTCCCACCCCTGGCCTAGTCAATTTTATATCTATCTACTGGTCAATATTTTGCGGAGCACTGACTTTTTATGAAATACAATTGTAAACAACTACAGTGCCGCGCAATTACCTTTCTTATACGTAATTGCCAAATCAGTTTTGATAAAAAGAGTAATAAAATACGAATTTTTACCAATTAAAGAAGTTACTGCCGAAAAGGCAAGTAATACATAGAGCAAAAATGCATTTCCGGTTTGAGTATATTTTTCAAAACTACAAGATATGGGTAAATTCAAAGTTTCAACAAAAGAGTCATTCAGAGAAAATTGAAAAGTGTAATTCGATATTAACACAGTATTGGGTTGTATAAGAAAATGAAAATATTTCTATACAATTAAAACTGGTACATTTTTATAATATGAAATATGAAACAATGATTTTTGTTTTGCTGAACAAAGAACTACTTTACAACTAATTTCGGTGATAATATTTGTTTAGGAACTTGTATGTAGCAAATAATTATACTTGTCCTCATCGAAAATTAATCAAATGCCCGAATTCGTAAAACGAGTCCGTGACATTTTGACGTGACCGATACACGCTCGTTTTGGTTCTTGCATATTAAATTATTTAGTATTGTCAAAAAACAGGAAAAAAATTAGAGGTGAATAACAACGCGATCCGGGAAGACCTTCAACCACCGATACCGTTTCGAATTTCGGAAGTAATGCTACAAGAGGGTTGGTGCCCCTGGCCTCCTGGACACCACATAGCACAGTGTAACTTACACACTTTTTTGGTGTCACCGACACAATTTCGGCTTTTAAATTCACTTCTACGTTCTGAATATTTCAGAACTCTTACTATTAAAATGATAAAGTTTTGGTTTGATAGAACTATAGCAAACTGTTTTAATTAATCAATCTTATGAATTTTAAATAAGTCTTCAATTCTGTTTTATTTTTTTTCTTAATGCGTCCCCCATATTCTACGTATGGAATTGCGCAGTAAACTAATTAAGTATATCATAATGTGAATTACGTATCGAATATATAAAGGCTGTAAAATATATTATTTAAACTGTAATTCTAGTTATGTCCTTTAACCGATAATAATCTATATATTATATATAATCTGAATTAGAAGTTGTATGATTTGTATGCTTAATTATATGAAAGTTACAATATAGGAACAAACAAACTACTTATTCCCGTTATATATTCCTCGAATTCTTCTACGATCTGTGATGTCACTGGATGACTGATATATTTAACTTTCTTGCTCTTAAGGGGATAGTTTGCGCTTGCTGTTACTCTTTAGTTTATAGCATGCTGTAATCGGTAGTCTCTCTCAGGCATGTTGTTATGTTAAGGAAGGTAGTAGTGAATCAGACCGTATGACCTATGCCAATTAGAAGAATTAAACATGTGGTTTGTATTTGCTACTAAATTGTTAAAAAATTGTACTTTTTAAAAGTGGTTTAAATATTTTATTTGTAAGAACAATTTGTAGTTACATGAATGATGATAGTTTTCCCAGATGTATATTTGAAGCACTATAAGCAATAGGAAAATATAGACTTCATTTGCTAAATTATAATTAATATTTAAACAACAAAAATAATGCCTTCTCGTGGTATATATATATTTCTTCGTTTTAATAGTGAAATTGATAAAAATTTCAAATTTACTAAATCTAATTTATTGAATGATTTATATATTTATATACAATGTGAAATTGTTTTCATAAAAACAAAATCATAAACCGAAGTAATCACAAATACATTTTAGTATGATATTAATCATTAGTATATACTCTAACGAATAGGGGTAGTAGAGGACTCGGGGGTAAAACCAGTGATGTCCGTTATTGGCGGCGCATAAGTAGCACACACACACATCGTACCTTCTATCATAGACATAATCACAACATCAATCGATTTACCAACTTTGTATTCACAAGAGAGCGAAATAATAATACCGGTCACTTTTTTCTCGATGATAAATTATTTAAATTGAACCAATATCGGTAATGGGTGCGATTTGCGTTTTCGATTTTTTACAACAAGAAGAAAAAACAAATCAACCCCCACTATTATTATTTTACTCCCAGAATTGTATAGAGAGAGTACGCACTAATAAATCCCTCCCCACCCTCTTATCTATTCTTTGATCGACCACGCAAAAACACATTAATGACAGAGTCAAACATTAAAACTATTGCATTATTACTACCGTAAATATATAGTTTACAGTTGAACTACCACTTCTGCCAAAGTCACGGGTGCCTCAAACGCAGCTGGGTTGATTCTACATTACTTTATCGGTTTCCGGAGTTAATATCTCACCTTAAACTTCGGAGAAGATACTATCGCAAATTTTGACACCTTTTTGAGACTTCCTGTTTCTTGTTTCCTAGTTTATATCTTCGATAGCTGATTTTTAACTCAAAAACATAACTTTATTTATCCATGTGAATTTGTTATTTTACCTAAATAATTTATTTTTTATAAACTGATAATGAAAATTAAAATCTGCCTTATTATGACTACATAACAATATTAGAAATTAATATTCCTTTATTTCAATTAAAGAGATGATAAAATGTTTTTTCGAATTATAAACATTTAGAAAAGCAATGATCTATCGCAAAGCCGTTGAATAGATGTCCAATAGATGTAATTATGTTTTTATGGCAAAAATAATGATTTTGTTTTGAATTGAAATTTTGCCTGACTCCGTAAATTTATACACGCGTGTATATTGACTACGGACTACCACTGGTCAATATTAAGTTCTATAATAGCCTAGGGGGGGCTACTTTGCATGGAAACCGCAGGGACACGCCACGCACTGGCCCACGCACATTGGTACACCGCGTGGCACAATTCGCGTGATGTGACGCGCGTGCAGAATGCATAATAATAACAAAGCCCCGAAAATTCAAGCCATACACCATGACAGCCTAATTTACCCTCATGTTTTAACTTGTTTACTCTTCTATCCATCGTTCTTTCTTTCTCTCTCTATCTCTAGTAGGCCTCTTTATTTTTCGGCAATTTTTTTATTGTTATTTTATTTTTGTGTAGTGACAGAACGCCAATAGCAAATTAGTGTACATACTTGTAAAATATTCATACTTGGAAATAATCAATAGGTAATTGGGTACTTAGACTGCTCCTTTTTTCTGAGTGTGTGACGAATATGCGTGGTCGCAATTTTTGTTTTTTATTTTTGGTTTCATCAATAATTTCTTTATATGAAATATATTTTTGTCCTAAAATACTATGTTTAATTATTCATGGAATCATTATATTATTTATTCATGTGCTAATTATTTGTTCGTTTTTTTTTTGTTAACTCATAAAAATCATTCCAAGTTTTTGTCACTATATGTATGTCAAATGTTTAATTTAAATTAATTTTCTATGCGATCAAACAAATAATATATGAATTTCTACAAAAATGTCGTAATTTTTATAAAGCATTTGAACATTAGCGGTGGTTTTTGCTGGTCAAGGGGCAGGAACCCGCTGTCCGAGAGGCGGCACCGGAGGCGTCGCTCGCCGCGGAACATCGGCGCACGGCGTCTCGACGACCTGTCATTGCAATTTTCCTGCGGTGCCAGTGGTATTGCACATGTGTACACAGCAGCTTACGTTTTTTATTCTCTTTTTTCTAAATTAATAATTCATTGACCACTACGTATGTAGAAGCAATAGGGTTACATTATTGGCAGTGGGGCATAAAAGGGGGTAGTATGAACTTCGTTAAAATGTTCCGGTGTTCTGCTTTGGATCGGCCAAGGACAATCTATATTATATTAATTTTTATTTTTGTTTATACGTGACCAACAAAAAATCTTAGGATGCATATTTAAATATTACATCTTTATATACATATTAGAAAATTGATTCTCCAAATATAAAATAGTTTCGCATTTTTTTTATAGTATAGTTGCAAAAATGAAAAATCATCCCTTATTGTAAAACAGATTAAAAACTCGCCTATTACTACCTATAATTTTACAACCCCGCATAAACATTCGCATAATCTACCCCTACCATACACCCTCAAAACCCCGCGAGCCCGCGCGCTGATTACCATCCACATGGATATCCGCCAACCCTGTTGCATGTATGCTCAAAATTAGCCCCTTACGTCGCAGCATCGTGGTCTAGGAATACCCCCACTCCTACCCTTCACATATCTATCTATATCTGTTTCAGTGTGTGCGTGTGTGTCCAAATTTTTACGCTGGTGTGCGGGAGTTTTGATGAAAAGTGTCTGTGTTAACTCCGCGCGGCTTGGCTATCCTGGCGAGGAGTGCGTAAAAAGTGCGCGCAGCACCGAATAGTGCGTGTTTAGGCTACACTACCAAAACTTGGTCGGGCATTAGACCGCAGTTTGTATGCAACTACTATCGAATCAACAACAAACATTTATTGTTGTATTTCTTCGCCATTATTATTTTTGTTCGAAAAGCATTGATTATTCTAGTGTTATTTGGCAACTTTAGTGTAGTTCTGTGAAAATTCGCACTAGTGCGTTTTTTTTTCAAATGTATCCGACGATTTTGACATTTAAGTGAATTTGTGATTTTTGTTTTATTTAGTTCCATTTTTGGTTTTATTTTTTACGAATAAAATATGTAAGTATTTTTATTAATTTTTCTACCTTTTAACTCTTTCCTATTTTTTTAATTTTTGCCAGATTTTAAATTAAAAAGTCATATTTTTTTAATAATCTTAAGTTACATACTACTTGAACACACCTTATCATATTAATCTAGAATTGCAATATTAATTATATTAGTTATCACCGCTAAAATAATTTAATTGTGAAACAGCGCACTCAAAATATTGCAAATATTTACATGGAAAGCATAAACTTTCCGGCTACTAAAAAAATCTAGCGACCGTGCAAACTTTACTTAAAATTTGACATTACTGAATTTGCTTTTTGTATTTATCTGTAAACTATATTTAAAAATAAAACTCAAATTAGGATTCTAATTTTTCTTAATGCTAATAATGTATACGAGTATTGCGGATCAAAGTATTTTTATTATTAATATTCGGTATAGATATAGGGTGGTGCGTATATTATGGCGTGTTATATTTACCCCCAAGTATGGGACGGGGCGCGTAGGGTTCAAACTGCCAAAGTGGCCCGGGCTTCGCCACGAGACGGTTCGCATCACAGTGCGTGCAGTGTGCGTATAGTGTTGTATTTAGGACTTAACACGGCCGAGGTACGTAAGTCAATTTTTGTTACGAAAATCGCACACAAACGATTGTCTACTACGGGAAATATTGATTAGTACTTAATATTTTTAATAATGTCACGCGCACATATTTTAATAATTTCGTAAAAGGAAATTTGTGTAGTAATTCTTTAAAATTAATTTTCCATTAACTCGCGTTAAGTAGCTAAAACGTAATTTTGTAATAAGTTATTTATGTAGTAGCAATTTATATTGTTCAAAATTATCTATAAATTAGAGTTTTTTTTATTTTATATTTTAATTATACAGTGTTATATATTTCAAATCTTATATCTGTCTTATTGGATTCTTAAGAAATATGAACGTTAGTGTCGATATGTACGCTAGTATTTAAATTATATTTTGCAATTACATTCATACATATTTATAGTTAATTTACAAAAAATTATTGTTTTGTTTGCAAAGTTTTAAGCGAGTTTTTAACATTAGTATAATACAATATTCATTTCGCTAAACAAACATGTAATATAAAATAAAATTCTTAATTAGATTTATTTAATGAATACCAAATAATAAATACGTGTTTTGTTTGGTTCTTAAAAACATTTATTTTTAAAATAAACTAGTACTTTGCATAACTATGGTTTGTACAAAATAGTTTAAAATAAAAACTTCATTCATTCAGTATTTTTTGTGTATTAGAAGCAGTAGTTGCGAATTGTGTTATCATTTGAAAAATGTAATTGGTTTAAAATATTTGCGTGTGTGTGTAAATAAATGATATATTGCAGCATATTCGCTTAAATCCATTTGTGAGACTTTTAAAAGAAAGTTGTTTTGTTATACCATGCCATTGTCGTTTGTCAAATATTTGTTGATAACTAATCAGTGAGCCGTTGTCATTTTTCGTTAACATATGCGTTTCCCGTATAAGCTAAATGTAAATTTAAAGAATTTCTACAACCAAAATGCAATTAGTTTTTTTTGTCAGCAATTAACAGCGCAAATTTTATAGCTGCAAGTGTTTTTTTTTCTATTCTGAAATACCGCTATTAGAAACTTTGTATAAGTACTTGCATTTTGGAATCAAAATACTTTCGGGTTAACCATTCGATGAATCATGAACCTAAATATTGTAATCTTTTGCGAAAATTCTATTTGTCAATGTCCAGTCAGTAGAAAATTATGAAATTTATTTACTTTCTGACGAAATTAACTGCCATTCATGTTGCGTTGTTCGGTGAAAATAAGTTACCCCTAAAATGCGAAGGGTAGCACGCACGCAATGCATGCGTGGATACCTGGATACCAGGGGGTAGTTTGCCAAACTATGAGGGGCCAAATAACAAAATTCAAATGATTAGAATCGTACTACGAAACTAAATTTATTATACTTTGTTCGTTGGTTCGAATTAACTTGTGATATTTTTGTTTATTTGTGCTTTATTGGGAACTGATCTGCAATCATTCGGGATTTACATATTTTGTCACTTAATAAAATAAACAAAACATTTTATTCTTAACTTTCTTTTTATTACTAATTTGTCTTACATTTGTCCTTTTTTGAATTGTTAAATTTACGTGATTAATAGTTTAAAGGTGTAAATAATATAAAAATGAATTGTTTTCAGTGAGTATTCACCACGATGAGCGGGGGTGCGCAACAGTACTGCCTGCGGTGGAATAACCACCGTTCAAACCTCCTGACCGTTTTTGATGAACTTCTACAAAACGAAGCCTTCACGGATGTAACGCTCGCCTGCGAAGGTGGCACTTCGATAAAATGCCACAAAATGGTCCTTGCCGCGTGTTCCTCATACTTTCAAACCCTCTTCACCGAACTCCCCTGCAGTCATCCTGTGGTAGTCCTGAAAGATGTGAAATACTCCGAAATCAAAGCGATACTCGAGTACATGTACCGCGGTGAAGTCAATGTTGCTCAAGACCATCTTGCTGCCCTTCTGAAAGTTGCCGAAGCTTTAAAAGTTAAGGGACTTGTGGAAGAAAATAGAAACTCTCACAAAGCAGAATCGCATCACAAAGAAGAGCATGAAATGCGACAGTATTCTCCCCCAACCATAAGTACTTCAAGTACAAATATACAATCGGCAGCTCACAGTAGTAGTAGCAATGCTTCTCCGCCGCATTCGACCGGTTTAAATGGCCCGACTTCGTATAGCCACAGCTCAAAAATGCATTACGGAAGCATGTACAAAACACCAGTCATGGATAGGAATCATCGTATGAGTATGCCAATGTGGGCAGTGCCTGGTATGCCCTTATCGCATCACACCTCTACGATATCACCTCAAGGTCATCCGCACGCAGCAGCGACTGCAGCCGCTGCCATGTTGAGCAGCTGTTACGACGTAGCCAGTGCTGATATGTCTCCACTCAAGCGAAAGAAATTATCGAGTTTATTGATGAATCGCGATACTCCAATCCTGCGAACGGTACTTGGCCAAGGACAAGCAGATTCTTCACAGCCTGTTTCAATGGTATGCCATCCGGACAGTCACGAGAATATGAATTCCAATGGGTCAACACATGATAACGAAAAGGTATGCATTGACTTTGTTTAGCAACTAAGATATCATTAACTTCCTTCACGCCCAGGAATTCATTTATGTTTTTTTTTTTTAATTCTTTCTAGGTGCTACGAAATGAACCTTCAGAAGATGCCCAATCGCCATATACCGACATCTCTATGGTAGATGATGAAGACAAAAGTAAACTAGCACTTTCTTCGTCCCCCCTTTCCTTTGGTGGAGGTGTATCATCAGGTATTGCCACTTATGTGCCGCAACAGAAACCCGAATGGAAACGCTACAAACAATATACCCGAAACGATATAATGTCCGCAATCGAAGCTGTTCGAAACGGAATGAGCGCCTTACAAGCCGCCCGTAAATACGGCGTCCCTTCCCGTACACTTTACGACAAAGTTAAAAAATTAGGCATCACCACGAGTCGGCCTTTCAAACGAGGAAGCAATGGAAGCAGTGCCTGTTTTCCTTATGGTTTAAGCGGAACTAGCTCCCCCTACGGTGGTCACACTTCGGAAGGAGACGATACCGGACATGCTGCATTACTGGAAGCAAGTTTTTTGCAACATGCCTTAGATCAACGTGGAGGAGATGTTGGAGAAAGAGAAGCTTTAGCAGCAATGGCTGCGGCAGCTGCAGCTCATCATGCAGCTGCGACTGGGAATTCGACAAGTCCTGGGAATCACGGAATGGCTCGGTCGCCTAGTCCAAGTCCAAGCTTGATTAAATATATGCGACAGAATAGTTTGACTCCATCGCCCGCTGGAGGGAGTGACCACCATCACAGCGAAACGAATGGTAGTTCTGAACGGGATCGAGACGACGATGAGGACCAAGTTGAAGATTTATCAATGTCGCGGAAACCTGAACCACAACAACAGCAACAACAACAACAACAACAGCAACAACGAGTTATAATGCCACCGATGAATCAGGTTTCAACAATAATAAAAAAAGAAGATTCCCTGAAAGAAGGATTAAGAGATGACACGGTTCGACGAGAAATAAAGGTCGAAGAACATGAGTGACCCGACGGTCCAAGGTCAAGCGAATTAGCCCAAAATTACAAAGCAGCGTGGCTATAGGTACGTACCCACTTTGGATCTTTGCAAGACTGCTGACATATAGTTTTAATGAACCAGTGTTAAGTTTTCATTTATATATATTATATATAAAGTAAATAGATTATATATATATATTTATCGTATCGTATCGTATCGTTTCGTACGATCAAACTCACACTCTAAATGATGAAATATTTCGATTTCATTTCGACTGAGGATTCAGTGCAATATAATAAAACGTATTTTCTGTGGTCAATCCGCAACCCGTACTCAAATATAGTTGTTAAAGAAGTAGCTTTATAATTAAAAAAAAGGAACAAAAATATTAATGTAAGGAGATACAAACATGTATACTTAGTTATATATACATATTTGATTGAATTCGCTTATTATTGGATCTCAGGCCCAAAGCTCGGCGTCATTTTAATTACGAAGTGCAGCTTTGACATTTCAAGATGGCCGCGCGTCTTTTGGGCTTAGTCGTTTGCGCTCCCAATTTGTCTCAAACACCGGTGTTTTTCACTAATGCAGAGTTTCTGTCTGTCTGTCTGTTTGTTTGTTGTGTGATCACTCATTGCACACTAGCCCCGTAACTGTTTCTTTTTTATTATTGTATAATTTGATTTCGACTACTAAGTAAGCTGTTGAGCAGGGGACCATATTAATACGTATTTAACTGAGCTCATTGTTACAAAAGCGTTTCGCAAAACGCTCGAACTTATAAGACTGATTTTTAGATATAATTATAAATAATGTTCACTTGTGTATTATATAAAATGGGGAGAAGTTAACATTATTATATTTATGTTTAGGCCGATTTCAAAGGCCAACCCTGAGACTGATTAGTTGCATTTATTTAAGGAGCCGAATAGACGAATTCACATACTATTCTCCCTGTTTTTAAACATGTCTGCACCCAGCGAAACGAATGTTGGAAAGTTGAATCAATTTCGCGTGAATTATCTTTTAAAAAAGATGTAAATAGACAAAATGTTTGATTTTTGAATTGTTAGTAATTATTCTTCACGCTGAGGGGCTCTGAGCCCGTCTAGCAGAGGGGCGCAAACATGCGTATTGTCGCTATTTTTTTTTTTTATTATTTCTACGAAACAGCGCCCCTCTTTAAATCAGCTCCAATGTGATTTTTTTTTGTTTTTAACAGAATTCGTTTTTATTATTGAGATAATATTTGATAATGATTATATTATATTTTTGGTTTTGGGTTTAGATTGTAGGTCGGTAAAAAAAAATTAGAAAAGGAGAATAGGTTAACGCATTGGGTATATAAAATGGCGATAATTTGTAGGTAACGATCTGCAAATTGTCATGTTTGTTGTAAAGTTTGTTAGAGATTGCGTGTGGCACCCCTACTACATGTTTGTTTATAATGATAATGATAGATAGTTATGAATAGCACCACCAAGGTAACAAATTAACCGTATAGTTTATAGAAGTGCACATGGATTGCCGTAGATTTTGTTTGTTGGCCGCAACAGCCCGGTATGTTGACTGATTGATTTGTTTGATTGACGCGATTGTTAGTTTTGCCGAAAACCCGCCTACTTTTTTCCATAGCTGTGATTTTCTAGACTGACTAATAGAAACGACACACTTTTAAATAGACTGAACCAGTCTAGTCTTTGCATTTAAACAAATATATTCGCCACTACACACACACACACACTGACATAGTTAACAAATCTACAGTTTTATCCAAATATGGTGGCATTCAATTTATATTCTGAACACAAATACTAACTAAAGTGCATTAAAACCAAACTTTAACTTATTTTTTATTACTATTCAGAATTTTAATATTTTTACATTTATAATATATTCGAAAATTAAATCACATGCTGAATTATTGCGGTTCTCGTGATAAATTACAAATCGTTAATTATGCTCAGTTTACGATAAAAAAACTTACATTTGTTAAATTCAAATTATAGGAATATAGTAGCTTTTTTTCGATTAAATTATATTAAAATTGCCTTCCCACTTCTTATTTGTACAATAAACAAAAATAGTAAAATTAAGCACGAGAATCGCGGTGAAATCATATTTTTTAAACCATGTTTGTTAACCAGAAAAATTAACATCGTGGTTTTATTTTCGAATATAATATTATGAATTAGTTAAACTGCCATCTTGTTTGGGTTCAGATGTAATACTTTTGTTTTGCAATAGTAAACATGATAGTTTGCCAATAAAATTGGTGTATATTCTCATGGTTTCTAACATAAAGTTTATCACAGATGTAACAACCATGAAATAGATTAAAGATTTTAAAGTTTCATTTCATCGGCGGATAAATAAATTTATATTATACGTGTAATTAATATATGTATACCCCTATATTACTTATTATTATAATTATTAAATATGTATATCTAGTTATGTTTCTATATATATTAAGACACCAAGACTGAGCAATGAATGAAAGAGTAATTAATTTTATAGTTTAATTAATTCAATTTTTGTTAATTATCCTGCAATACATGTTGAGTATCGTTGTTGAATCAAATAGGCAAAAGATCAAATCTGTCTTTTAAAAACACATTCGTGCCTTGGCAAATTTATAAATAATTTTGAAAAAACATTCCATATTTTGCCTTTCAAATGGTCGCACGTGTGGTGTGTTGCTAAAATTGTGTCATTCACCCCCTCAAATACAACGCACGCCAATGATGATTTCTAAAATCGAATTTTGTTAATTTTATAAAACGACTACAACTTGTACTGCATTTGCCATTTTTGTTTAAGACTGAATTAGTTTTTTTTTTTGTTTGTTTTTTATTACTATTAATATATAAATAATATTCCCAAAGTATTGTAAGCCATATATGTAACTGTCGTATACTTTTAAGGGCCATATTCTGCAATGTACACATTCACAAATAACAAAAAAAAAAAAATTATATAAGTTTATTGACAGATCTCACTGTATATGTTACCGCGGCCTTTTCTAGTGCCGTAATTCAAACTACCTCAAATAACAATGAACATTTATTTTTACCCACATAACATAAAACTGCAGATGTATGTAAATATATTAGAGTAAACAATTTTATACTAATACCACATATGTATTTATAAATAACAACTAACAGAGTTTATTATTTAGTTCAGAACTGAAATAAATAAAATATGATATATCGAATTTATTATGTAATTTCTTAAACAATTACAGTTATATTTTAATAATGCCCCCTCAAATGTGAATAATGTTTGATGATAAAAATGTAGTTATATTATGAAAACGTTGTAGTGTTGTGTATTTGCACTGCACTTGGATTTGCAATTATTATAAATGAAAATATACATATATACTTGTAAAGTTGTTTCATTGTTGAACAACAATTATTCATTTTCAAGTCGTTATAGGAATAGTGCGGGAATAATTTTAACCAGATCTTGTTATAGGATTTTACACAGTGGTAAGTTTATAGTTATTGATTATAATGTAAGTTAAAATGTAATTTATAACTTTATATTCAGATATTTGACTTTTATGAACGATCGAAATTGATTTCTTTTAAGTAAAATACAACTGTTGGTTGGTCAATTAATGCAAAGACTAATCTAAATTTAATAAAAATTCTTAAACACGCTTTTATGTTAATGAAGTATATATCATAATACATGTTGAACATAATTATTATGATATGTGAAAAAGGATATTTCTTTTAAAATCATGATTCGTGATTAAAATCTTGTACTGTTATAGAAGAAAATAATAATTAAAGGTAGTTTTTATGTGCTAAATATCCATTACGTATGGCCAAGATCGTAAATATTTTAGAATTTTTTTTAAATATCAAATACATTGGCTGGAAATTAAAATAGATTTTGGTCTTTTCAAAAATGAAAACCTACCGCCGCTAAAAATATGTAATAATCGCCATTAATTTAGTACTACTAGCGACATCTACTTTTACATAACAAAATTAAAATAAACGAAATCCTTTTCAATCGACAACATAGCTGAGCCAATGAGTACGGACTATTCCGTACCAAAGAGTACTCATTGGCTGAGCACAGCAAATGCTAAAGAACCCGCCAGATATGTACTTTTAATACCGGAGATATAAATATAGCTATTTTGATCATTTTAATTATAGTACATATATTATTTATTTTCATAGAAATTTGCCATATTAAACTGAAAATATAAAAATAGATATCTTAGATAGATTACAATGTAGTTCTTGGTTTGGTTTGATGCTATATTTGAAAGATAGTTAGTTTTTGCAATATTTCCGAAATGGCTGCACTTATAGTAAAATTAATTGTATTTAAAATGAAAGCAATTACTATTAACTTTTGTTTGAAAAGTTTTTTCCAAAATATATGCTAGTTGCAAGAAAATTTGCCAGATATTCTAAAATTTATTATTTATGTTGCCCTGGTTTAGAAATTTATATTCAATCATATCAACTATGCCTGTCAATTATTTAACAGGAAAATAAAATACTCTAAAATTATTTGGGATTTGAAATCGAAGATGAAAAATGGTTATAGATATATACAAATTAAAGAATATATTCTATAGAGTATTTAATTTATTTGAAAACTAACAATTTTATGGTCATAATTAATAATACTATATAATAGATATATGTTTCTTGAATTGTCCATATCTGCTAGATATAAGAATTAGATTTCTTAATATTTGAACTATTCGATTATTTGATATTCTAGTAATTTGGATAAATTTTGTTAGTTACCATGATTTATCTCGTTTTATAATTATGGAAAAAATGTATATTTTAAATAGCTAAGATTGGTGATTTGCAATATACATATAAAGCACAATAAATATTATTTCGATTATCTGTGATATCAAAATACACGATTTTGTTCTCGATTGTCATCAATTTTGTGCTGCCACCTAAATTGAGTTTACTTTTTGTCGAAAATTGCAAAACAAATCAGTTCTATTACTACACGCTAAATTTCAAAATTGTTGTTATAGTATTATAGTTTCAAGTATACCAATAATAAATAAGCATAACCATATTATGTTATATAATTCTATTGTATATTTAACTATTTCTACATTTTACAGTTCATCATTTTACTTGATTTTTTTAAACATATATTTTAGCTAGTGTTTATAAAACGATGTATAAAATTCATGATTGACAATATTAAAAATATTATATTTTAAATGTTTTTTTTTTTTGTTTTCACAATACTCTTACAATTATGGAATTGAAATTTTCAGTAAGTCATTAATTTCATTGTAAAGTTACAGTTAAAACAGTATATCACAAATATTAAAGAAAAGCACATACACTCGTTACCAAAATGCATATACGACAAAAAGTCACTGATATATTTATAAACATTTTATTTAAGACTTTCTAGACTTTCAATTGTATCTTTTTTGGTTGAGCTACTAGTGATAGTTTATCTATAAAAGCATACAATTCTTCTTTATATTCTTGTGGATGGTATCGAAAATGACCAACATGAGGAGATTTTTCAAAGCACTTCCAATAAACCTTTAAACAAATTAAAATCTATTAGTTAAATAATAATATACTACAAGTATTATTGATGCTAATGCTTCTTTTGGATAGATACATTTCAGAAGGAAGAAAATAAAATCGAACATTATATATTAGAAATTATGTGTATTTTACCGGTATTCCCATGGATTCCCAAGATTCTCTTGCTCGGATATTGGATGTTATTGATCCAATTGTGTCAGTTTTACTGAGGAAGAACAAAGCGGGTACTTTCGGTGTATTGGTATGAAACATTTGACTTGCCCTTATATAATGAGATGTTGCGGCTTTGTGAAATGTTTTTAGATGGTACCTGGCAAAAGAATTATAATTATTACTACACATCCATTGGTAAGTGATGTTTTCACATGACCATCAAGATTACAGTAATACAAGCTTGATACAACTTTCTAGATTTAAAGCATATAAATACAAATTTCAAATGTAAGATTGGTATAAGGTAATCATGAAAATTTTCGATCTCGAGATTTTAATGAGTCGAATCAGACTAATTTTTGTCTTCATATGTATATGTAATAAGAAAATATTTACATGATATATTGTTGCAATGCCATTTGCAAAACTTTATTATTCGGAAATACAGCTGGAGGAACACCTAGTTGGATTTCAGTAACGTCAACTGAACTATCCCATATTTGACCACATATTCTGTTGATTACTTCTTCATATTTCTCTTTTTCTTGCGATACTCGCACCAATACTTCACCCCATAGATATGCGCCTACCGAAAACCCATGTATAACTAGGGGCGAATAACTTTGATTTGCTTTTAAAAATTGTAAAAGTTCGATAGCCACCAACTGCAAACAGAGATAACGATCATCACAAACATAAGGTTACACATAAAACATATTTACTTATATAAAGAAAAGAAAGAAATCCATTTAAAGTCAATATACTTTATTTTCTTCACTTATAGCTAAATTACCCTTATTGTCAAAAAAAGTGATAAGAAATATAAGAATAAAATATGAAAACAAAATTAATAATGTATGTATAAGAAGATGTGTTTTATTTGTTTGATAAATAAATTACATTTGGAGTAATTTTTGAAAGACCAATGTTATATTACCGGTAAGTTACCAATTTTTGGTAACTTTCTAATGGTAGCATTTCCCTTATAAATCAATAGAAAATTATATGCGTATTTATTTACCTGTATGCCTTTAGCAGGCCATAATACTTGCCATGGCGATACGCTGACATTAAGGACATCAAATCCTTGTTCCAAATAAACATTAGCGTATTTCAATACATTCTTTCGTTTCGCCAACAGCCATGTCAAACAGACAATTAAAGGTTTTTCTTGCTTGTGATTAAGTTTATAATTGACAACATTTGTGATCAATTTTTCCTTTGTAATTAATTCCAGATTTCGGGATATTTCGAAAGATGATATGTTACGTGTAATCATAGATGCGGATATCACATTTTTCTGTAACCAATAATTATAGTATCACTAATTTTTACTTAATATTTAAAGAAACACTTACGTTTTGAATAATATGATGTCCTTTATATAACATATGTACAAAACGTCGGTGAGTAAAATACAATATGCTTAAGGTGGTCATGGCTAGAAGAATTAGTATTGGAATATTATATATATTTAAAAAAAACTCCATTATTATATTATGTACTCCGTACAATGGTAACAATAAAATATTTTATAAGACTATTAGACAATTTATATATAGTCAACCTTGTGACAGAAAAATATGGCAATGTCTAAAAATCCCATTGAATTTACAACGCAAGTTATAATTCAAAATTTAATGCATGCACATTTAAGAATAAATTAAGGTAATCCAGGTGATAATTTATTTTTAATTTCTTATACATAGTTTTAAGTAAGTATTGTAATTATGAAAAATTTCGACCTCGAGCTTTTAACGGATATATACGTTTTGACCTTCCCTGAATCGATTCCGACTATTTTTGGAACGACGTCCGTCCGTATGTGTGTGTGTGTGTGTGTGTGTGTATGTGTGTGTGTATGTGTGTGTGTGTGTGTGTGTGTGCTTGTGTATTTGCGCGTGTGTATTTGTGAGCGTGTGTGTGTTTGTGTGTGTATGTGCGCCGGTGTGTGTGTATGCGCTCTACAGCCTAGACGGCTAAAAGTAAAATTATGAAACTTTAAACTTAAGATTTGTATGTGCCTCGCATATGCACCTCCTAATTTTGAAAAAAATATGCAATCCAGAAGTGCCTGTTTACTCTAGTTATTTTTGCGGTTTCTGCAATTACTCAAAAATGGTTAGTTACATAAAAATTGTTTGGACAAAAATTATAGGTATTTATATTTCGCACAAGTTTTGTTAGAATTTTTTTTCAAAAAGGGCACTGGCTTCAAAATGAAGGCTATTGAAGTTTCTTCTGATTATACTTATTTTTACATAAATCGTATCATCTGTGCCTATCAATTGTTTGACATTTTATATTTATTCTAAGAAATATATTTAGTGTAAAAGTGTTCCAAAGGTAAGAACAAATATTATAAATTAGAAAAATAACGAAACTACGATGTGGTCTAATCCAAATGCTTATAAGAAAGTTTGGTGCAAGACACTGCAGATGTTTTATACTGTTGGACAAAATTAACTAGCACTTAAGGTGATTCTGAATTCAATATAAATTTTCATTAATTCAAGGTTTGAACACGTACAATAATTGTATGATATGCGTGAATTTTTAATTATTCGATTTTATAATAAGTTTTTGATTAATATTAACGATAAATGTAAAGTACATAAACCTATTATAAAATTGGACAATTAAAAATTGCCATATTATTATAATATGTATTAAAAATTAATTTGATTATTTGATATTTTTCCCAAAAAGTAAATGCTTAAAAGGTAAATAAAACAATAAAAATATTATAGCATTGGAGAATATATTCTGTGAGGAATTTAATTGATTTGAAAACTTACAAATTATTGATAATATGGTACATAAAAAATAATCAGCAGATATTTACTTTTATAAACTAACGATTTTAATATCGAAGTCAATACTAATAAATAAATGCTCAGTGACACTTGATTGGCAATGGTAATTTCCAATTGAAGTGACCAATTGGTAATTAACTGATAAAGTGATAACAACATTAAGTAGAAGTCTGCATTTTCTATCTGTTAAACAATTCGATATTTCAGCATCTCATTTCATTTCTTGTTAAAATCTAATTAAATTTTAAAATTTAAGAATTTAACATATCCGGACAACTTTTCTTGCTATCGCATTACGTCACTAAGTCTGATATAAGCAATATACCTATACAAGCTCCTCCTAAAACTACGTCATAGTGACGTAATGTGATATTATGGCGGGTGCGCAGTCTTAGTAGCAAGGGCGGGAATGGTTAATTAATATGAAATCGGTAGAAGAAATTAAAATGATAATAATATTTAATCATATCGTAGTTGTTTTAAATGGTATTTTATAATAAAGCTAAAACAAATCAAATTAAAAAAAATTTTATCAGAAGAATAAATATATTAATATTATTGCAAATGTTAGCTCTAATTTTCTCATTGAATATTTCCCCATAAACTAACTATTGAGATAATTAAACTACAAACAATATAATGTTTTATGTAGTTCGAGTTATTTGATTCACTTAGCCAATAAAAATGAATTAGTTGACCAACCTTAAGTTCCCACAACGAATGTAACGCGACGTGGTAAAAATATTGAAAGCAATGCAAACAATACGTTTTACTTTCTTATACGCAGTATAAGTAAGTATTGTAATCATGAAAAATTTCGATCTCGAGATTTTAACGGAAATATACAACCTAGACGGATGATGGTAAAATTATGAAACTTTAAACTTAAGATTTCTATATGCCTGGCAAGAAAACCTTCTATTTTTGAAAACAATATTCAAACCAGAAGTACATGTTTACTCTAGTCATTTTTTGTGGTTTCTGAAAAACTCGAAAACGGTTGCACTTATAGCAAAAACAGTTATAATAAAAATTATAGATATTAACAAATCATCAACTGTGCCTGTAAAAGTTCATTGTAAGATATTTTTTAAATATTTATTATATGTGACGCGAGTTTTATTAGATAGTTATAGATGTTGATATGCAAATGAAATATTAAAGAAAAGTGTCTATAAACGAATAGTTGTTAGTAGTTTAGGAAAATACAATGACGAAAGGAATTGAAAATATATTTTGTGTTGCGAAAACTCTAAATTTGTGTATGTATATTTGTTGTACATAAACTATATGTAAATCAATCTTAATATATACTTATATGTATTATTTTTAAAAAACAACTCCGGCGAGCAAAGTACTAGAAATTACATGATATATATAGATTAGCTTTTATCATTAGTAAATATAAATATTATTATTTTAATTTAATTTCAATTATATATTGAAATTTAAAAATTCTAAATTTAAAATGCTCGATTATCTCAACAAAGTTTAGGATACGTTATAGGTACTGATTATTCCGCTAATGATACGGACTAAAATTATGTGTTCTATTAAAAATTATAATATATTTCATAATCAACAGATTCTCAAAAAGATAATCTAATTCATATAATAGATTTTCTCAAGTAATAATGATAATTTTTTTAATTTTTTTTTATATATAATTATAGCGGATCGACTGCCAGGGTCATTACCGCTGATATAATAATATTTATATATAAGAATAATAATTCGAGTTCTGTATTTGAAATAATATGTTCGAATTTATTTTCATTTGCGAGCTGGAGCTTAGACATGTATTTGGAATGCATAAAGTCGAACTTTGATTTAAAAGTTCGTTTATCAGTGAAATTTATTTCTCTGGCGGTGAAACTAATGTTCTACAAAAATTGGTCGTTACGCCGGGCATTAATGAACCAATCAGCTGTTCATTAATGCCAATTAATTTGTTTATATTCAGGAGAAACTAGAGATAATAATTTGTACAACGTGGTAAATAATATTATATATATTATTATAATGCAGGTTTACAGTTTTCCTGTTATAAAATAATATTCTAAACCTCCCACGTTTTTATAATTTTTTGAAACACGCTTAATTTTTTAAGTTATTATTTTTGTAAGTCGCGAAACTTACAAAAATAATAACTTTAAAACTAAGCGTGTTTCAAAAAATTATAAAAACGTGGAAGTTTTAGAATAATATTTTATAAAAGGAAAACTGTAAACCTGCATTATAATAATATACATAATATTATTTACCAAGTTGTACAAATTACTATCTCTAGTTTCTCCTGAATATAAACAAATTAATGGTTAATTTTAGTTAGTAAATTTAGCAAAATAAACCAAAATGATTCTTATTTCAAGACCATAGGTATTTAAATGAAGTTGGATATTTTAAAATGTCTTATGTAATGTAATGCTAGAAATTGCGATTAAATAAATAATGCAAACAAAATCTGTTATTGATAGCCATCAATAACAGATTATTAAATAATAATAATACAATCTCTTTTATCCGCGTTAGGTTACATATTGATAGATTAGATCGATTGTGACGTCACGATCCCTCATTTTCAATTATATTTTTCGCTCTTTCGAAGGATTAAACATTTTAGATGTTAATTTTATCACGATACTTCCAATTAAATTGGGAAGGCTAGACATTTCGTTCAATCCCGAAAAGATGAAACATTTCAATCTTCTGTTCTGCGAGTAACTCAGACTTGTGGTTGGATGAACTGCGCACAATGTCCGCAAACGGTTTCTCGTCACAGCGCAACTAGTCAAACTGTTTGCGGCCTCAAAAATAATCTGATTATATTCTTTTTGCACGAAAATTAATTTCGGTTTAAACTCATGTTCTTACTCTGTCTACCTCACGTTTAGAAGAAAAAACTGAGCTCAGCTGAGTTTTTTTGTAAAAAGAATTTAAAATTATTAATTGGAATTAAAATAATTATCAAAATATATATATTATATTTATTTAAAATATATTTACTACATAGGTTTTAAATATAACCAATGTAGATTACTATATTTGTGATTTAATCAATTCATAATTTATACTCTACTATTTTAAATTAGCAGAGTAGTAGTTTAATTAGCGCGGTATAAATAGGAATTATTTACGAAATATAAATTAGAAAATAAAAGATTCAGACTGACATTATTTGTGCTCCTTATAATAATAGTTTAATTTTGATTTAAAACGCTTGCCGGCTATTTGTAGCAACACTGTACTATTTGCGATAACGTCCAAAAAAAAATTGCATATATCAATATTCATTTTATTCACTTAATATATACACTTTATTAATAAAATATTTACAATTATTTACGACACAATTATAATAGGCATTATATTGATTTTCGAAAAATATATTTACCCGGTAAATGGATATTTTAAACAATGCCGAATTAAAAACAATTAAAAATTGCTGTTCAGTAGTGCGTTAATGCACAAATTACACTTAAATAACATAGAATATAACAAAACTTACCGGCACTTGAGTTTCAGGCACTATTTTCGTATGTAGGAAACAATAATCAGACTTTTAATTGATGTTAGCCATGAACCTTTATTTAAGCTTATATATCAGCTGTACTGTATGTGCATATATATTGAATTCTGGTGGCTTCAACTTCATGCACGTGGCCCACGCCTGCTCATTTAATCAAACCATTGGCGTGCCGATAGATTTCACCAAAACAAATTCACGAAGAAAAGTACCTTAATTCTCAATTTGCGTTGATTTTAAATCAAAATTAAAAAATCTTATATTATATATGTGCGTCTCTATTGATGTAAAGTTGTAATACGTCGGTGTAGAATCTTTTCGTTGTTCAATTAAACGTCTGACTATGTACGCTTATGCGGTTATTTCCTTAGATTTTATTGTCATTAGGATCACTTTGTGATGGTCGCGGATGCTCAATATATTTCATCTCGATGTATAGCATTACTTTTCTTTGCTTACATATTTAGATACACGATTTTTAGCCCCGAAATTAACCATAAATACATATCAAATCTAAATCTGTTATAAAAGTGGAGATCATTAACCTATAAGCGCGTAAACTGCAGTTATTACAATTTTTTAAATGCATAATGTATAATAATTTAAAATGCTATTTGATATTAATTTTTTTCTTATAGTGTCAAAATAATAAGATATATCTAAGCTCAGAATACATAAACACATTGATATTTTTTATTTCTGGAGTGCAATTAGGATACTAATATACAAAATGTTAAACATTCTAATAAATTTAATTATTCATTACACTATTTTTGAATTTATTACAGTTTTATTAAGATTGTTAGTTTTGAAATCAACTTAAAAATTTCCATTCAGGGAAGGCCTAACTTATATATTGCCAAACATGAAACAAGCACTGGTTTGACCAATGCTACGAGTTCGACTTTGGCGAGTAAGTTTGGCATGGTTAATTTAATATAGTTAATAATATGTATTTGTGCTATAATTAAAATGATCAACAATGATATAGTAATCCAACAAAGATATCAACTAATGTATAGTTATGTCGCACAAAAAGCTAAAAAAAAGAAAAATTATCCTTACTTTTTGACCTTTTTCATAAATTATAATATTATCTTCATTATTTATATATTTTTATTTGCTATAACCATCAGCTGATGTTTTTAACTACTTTCGATTGAAAACGAGTTTATTCATTTTATTCACAGTAATTCGCCTATACATAAATAGATGGCGCGAGTAGTATCAAATTAGTTTTTGGGCAATAATAAATTCTTTTAAGGATATATATCGTTAAAAAATAGGAGTATTTAATTATTGCCCAAAAAAACTAAATTGATACCACTGAAAATATTCAAACCGGAAGTGCTTGTTTACTCTAGTCATTTTTTGCGGTTTCTGCAATTAAGCAAAAATGGTTGGACTTACAGAAAAATTGTTGAAATAAAAATTATAGATATTAACATACTAAACAACCTTTATTTGAAACTTTTTTTTGAAAAAGAAATCGGAAACAAGAAAATGGCTATTGAAATTTGTTCTTATTTTTATTATTTTCTCATAAATCGTATCAACTGTGCTTGTCAATTGTTTAATAGAAAAACTACAATTGACAAGCACAGTCAATTGTTTAATAGAAAAACAAAAAAACTTAAATATTTAGAGTGTGACATTTAATATTTATTCTAAGAAATATGTTTAATGAAAAAGGATTCCAAAGGTTAGTTAAATTATATATAATCTAACCAAAATGCTTATAAGAAAGTTCAGTGTAAGACAGATATTCTAATGAGCTAACCTTTTTCCACGAAAGCCAATTACAAGACATCCTTAGCCACCTAAACTTTACCCGATTAAGAGAAGGTAAAAACGTATATTTCCGTTAAAAATTTGAGATCGAAATTTTTCGTGATTACAATACTTATACTGCGTATATGAAAGTAAAAAGAAATGGACAAATTCAGTACCAATAATAGTCCTGTACAGGGGGGCGCAGGAGCATGCGGCGCCTGTGTCAAAATTTTTGATGGCGCCCGATTAATTAAAAACATTTGTATCAAAAACTAGTATTATAAATAATTTGCATGCCTGGGTGATAAGAGCCCCCCAACAACTATAGGTTCGGACACTTTAATTTTTAATTCTCTAGTAGCATTTTTAAGTAATACGTCATAAATGAAAAGATAATGAATAATTAATTTGAAATACTATAATTTTTAGGCTTATGTTTAGGGACATTTAAATGACTGTTTTTGTTATATTCTTAACGCATTGAAATAAAAAACAATCAAAGATTTAAATAGTCTGTGTAAACTTTTTCATTTAAAATACAAAATTACAAACACAAGAAAACAGATAAACAACAATAATAAATGAAAAATATAATATTTATAATATAATCATAATACATATTATACGGTAAATTAAATACAAACAATGTAAATAAGTCATTAAATATATTTTACTTTCCTAGCTTTTAGCAAAGAAAAAGTTTGGATAATATCTATCATGAATATCATGTTAATCCAGTATGTCAGACTCAATTGAAATTATTGCGAGATCTGATAATCTATTTTGCGCCATTGTGGAGCGTAAATAACTCTTTATGATTTTTAATTTCGAAAAAGACCGCTCCGCGGACGCAATTGACACAGGTAATGATAAAAAAAATACGGAGTGCTTCAGTAAAATTTGGATAAACTCCTACTATTGAACATTTGAATAAATATACTGAATTATTTGGGATATATCTTTTTTTGAATTCGTAATAAATATTTGACATTGTAAAATTTCTTCACATAAATCATCTGCTTGGTCAATATCGGACTGATTTTCATGAGTTAATTTCGCTTGTAATTTTTTGCAGCAAGATAATAGGTATTCTTTATTTTGTAAATTATCTAATGAATATAAAGATTGGAATGAATCCATGGATGTTCTTTTAATAAAGAAAATCTGTCTTGTAACGAAATTAAAGTTTGATTTATTATACAGAAATAAAAATTTACTTTGAATGAATTTTCAGGATTTACTATAGCAAGTTGATCAATATTCATGTTAATAATCAAATTGAGTAGAATTTTTACGCCGTCTTAATGGCCTTGCACTACGAAATTCAGTTTCTATGTCAAACTTTTCTGCAATTCATTTGGAACTTTCAACAATTTCTGCAAAACTAGCATCAGATCGATAATTAGTTAAAAATTTAGTATTTAGTTCGTTTAATGCATCCAAAGCAAGTTGCAAATTTGTAGTTTGAGATTGAAGCATTTTACTTGATTTAAAATATCATAATACCACACTTTAACGGAGCAAATAAATGTAAATGTAGACATTTTTTCTTCCAGACATTTTGCTTGGTATTTAGATTGTTCATCGAATCTTATTTTTTTTCAAATTTCAAATAATGCATTAAAAACTTCTGGTAAATATTTATAGAGAGGCTTTATGGCCAAATCAATTCTACTTGACATGGCCAGCGTGTTTCGGATAAGGGCTTTAAAGTTAAATTAGTAACATGCTTGATTAAGATATTCCATCGATTAGTAGACGCTGAGAAAAATTTGTATAATTCTTGTACTACTTATATTAAAAAAATTTACTGTTTCATGGTTCGTTGATATATGAGCGGCATCATTTACAATTAGATTCAGGCTGTGATTCGCACAAGCAAGGAACATAAAAAGCTCGCGGGTTCAAATCTAAAATTCTTTTTTGTAGGCCAATATTTTTGCAGCGCATGCTAGAGCCATTATCATAGCGTTGGCCTCTTATTATTATTATTTACTTATGTCTAAATCTAATGTTTTTAATAGATCAATAAGAAATGTTGTTAATCCAACTAATCTAATCCCTGTAACATCTAAAATTGGATAAAATGCTAAAATATGTTCCTGTATTTCAGCCGATCCTAATGCTAAATTGAAAAAAAAAACTTATTTGCTCAATATGAAAAACATCCGGAGTGCAATCTATTATTATTGAAAAATATTTATTTTGTCGACATAAATTTATAATATGATTTTTAATATTAACAGCGCTACCAAGGGTGAAAGGGACCAAGTACGTGATAGCACACTGGATGTGTGTCAACAACAATCCGGCGGGCTAATCTGTATCACTTATTGGTGATTCCAAGATGTCGCTGGGTTTTTCTATCAAAAACCGGGAAAGATCCAGCAGAAATCCGAATTAATGGCGCAGGTACTCACTAGGCTGCTATTTCTAGAAATAGCAGTCAAGAAGCAAGTGAGCGACCTGGTTTGCGATGCCATTCCAAAACGATGCCACCCGTGAGAGACGAACATGAAAATCAGATTGGTTCTTGCCCGCGACACCCCTGAAGTCATTAGCGACCTGGTTAGGCAGCCGGACATCTAAGTGGGAAGATCGTGGATTGCCACGGTGGAGTTCTGTCACCAGGAACTGCCCGCGAAAGAAAATGGCTAGAGCTTAATCCTCGTCGTTGAATTGGGACCCCCTCTTCTTACCACTCCCATCCCCAACTCGGTGCCAGTGGTCCAGTAGTCAGGTGAAAGTGCGAGTGACTGACAATCGTTTTTACTTTCTTATCTTACGCAGTATAAGTAAATATTGTAATCATGAAAAATTTCGATCTCGAGATTTTAACGGAAATATACGTTTTGACCTTCCCTGAAATCGATTCCAACTATTTTTGGAATGACGTCCGTCTGTGTGTATGTGTGAGTGTGTGTGTGTGTGTATGTTAGCGCTCTACAGCCCAAACGGATAAAGGGAAAATTATGAAAATTTAAACTTAAGCTTTGTATATGCCTGGCTGAAAACCTCTTATTTTTACAGAAAAATTGTTACAGTCAAAATTATAGATATCAGCATTTTGTACAACTTTTATTTGAAATTTTTTTTCTCAAACGCTTCCGGAAACAATAAAATGGCTCTTGAAATTTCTTCATATTACATTTAATTTTACATAAATCGTATCATCTGCGCCTGTCAATAGTTTATCAAAAAAAACAAAACAGACTTAAATAATTTGAAGTTTGAGATTTTAAATTTATTCAAAGATATATATTTAGCGTAAAAGTGTTCCAAAGGTCAGAACAAATATTATAAATTAGAAAAATAATGTAACTACGATGTGGTTTAACCTATATGCGTATAAGAAAGTTCGGCGCATGACACTGCAGTTTTTTTTAGAATAAATCAGTGATTAGAGCGATCGACTTAAATTCAATGAGGACTGAATTCATCTTCAATGCAATTCAGTCTTAAGGGGACGATAATGTAACAAATCGAGCTAGTTGCGTACCGACCAGGTGAGTATAAGAAGAAACATCACTACACGCACATAGTTAAGCGTGCAAGTTCTCATAAGACGCGCGTTACATTGTTACATTGGCGCAGTCGGTAGGATCAGTAACTCTGTGTGATCTACAATCACCAGTACTGAATTTCGAAACGGCTTAACTATTTGTAGTGTAGTGATATTAAGATGCCGTTTGCTGGGCGTGATATCTCCACAGCGGTGGAAACGGTAACAACGGCACACACTTCTGAGACCGCAACATCCTTCGCACCACCACCCACCTATAGAGACGTACACATCTCAAACGTAAAAAGAATGCCTTTTTCCTATAATTTACCTCCCTTAACGAATCCTTCCACACCAGGTTGGACGAAGTGGGTAAATGAGATGGGCCAATCTTTGCGGACCCATCAGCAATGAACGCATTACAGAGTATCGAACATTATTCTCGCGGGGCGGATTTAGAATCATTTTTCGACGGGGTAGCTACAACCGCGGGATGTTGCAACTGGTCGGAAATCCAGATCGTGACGGCAATGAAATTAAGACTCAAGGGCGACGCACAGTCCTGTTTTTACGCGTTGCCGGCAGATAGGAGAAGGACCACGGTTTGTGCATTCAAAACTGGGCTAATCCGATTGTTTGGGAGAAAAATAGATACCGCCGCCGCAGAACGCGAATTTGTAAAAACAATATCAGAAATAAAACATGTATGTAGTTCGAAATAAATTTATTTCGTAAAAATATATAGGTAAATATTAAATTAATATAAAAAATAATTGTAATAATAATGACTATGTACATAAAAGTGACTAATATCTAAACTTCTTTAACTAATCCATTATACTAATCTTGAGCACTAAACTTATAAACTACAACTGTCTTTATTTGCAATGTTTTTAAAAATATGGAATTGTGCTTAAAATTATAAAATCTGCAGAATAGTACGGACAATTTAGCCAGTCGTTTCCAAATAAGATTAATCCATCGGATATATCGACTTCAGCATTCTCAGTGGTATAATTTTTAAAGTTTTTAAATAATTTTTGCACATTTGTCGTCTTCTTTCTCGAAAATAATTTTTTTAAATTTGTCCAAATTGAAGATCTCGCGGTGTTTGTAGTAGCTGCGTTATAGAAATAGAACGAATTTGTTAATTAAATTGATGATTATAGTTTGTTTTAATTTCAACAGATTTATTTGATCATAGCACGAGGATGTTTTGGTAGTATGGGGCCATTGGAGATTAAATATACAAAATGGGGCTTTAATACATATAAATAACAACTTGAAATGATTACCTTCATTTGAAGTGTAGGTATTATTCATCATGTTTATATAGATAGTAATTTTTCTAGGGTGGTAATTTAATTTTTGAAGTAGTTATAAGTGGCCAAAACTGAAAATAAATGAATATTTTATCTAAATATCGTAAATATAAGTATTTAAAAGTGTTTTGCAGTCATAATTGTAAAGATTAACACAGTTTCTTACGTTTTAAATGGGAGGAAATTGGAAAAAATTCGAAACAGGCTATTGAAAAAAACGGAGTGATATTACCATGGAAACATTTTTCATTGTTCAACTTATTCTTCTAATCGAAATTTTCAAGCAATTCGATTAGGAAGTCTATAATTATGATGAAAAGATACCATCCAAGTGGTTTGTCGATGTCTTTGTCGTCTTGGTCTGTGTCCAAGTCTTCGTGGTCAGTTAAGGAGTGTAATCGAATAAAGCAATTACCCGGAAATTACCTATTCTGCTAGTGATGGGGTCGTCGGATCCACGTTGTTTCTCGTGGAGTTACGAACGTCTTCTTCCTCCATTGGGTGATGGTTTCCCAAATGGATTCGAGGTCCTTCTCTGGGTGAGGTTCCTGGTGGGAAAAGTCGAAAGTGCCTGGAAAGCTTTCCAGGGACGACTCTGACGACGGTGTTCCTGTTGGGGTGCTGTCCCTTGAAGTAAACAAGTTAACCCTACGGTTTTCCCTATGCTTCTTTGCCCTAAGGCTCAGTTTTGATTGATTTTTTTTTCTGTACACTTTGATTATTTTCACACGTATTGTTCATATAGTTTGCCTGTATGAGAGGTTTAATTATTGTTTATACAATAACGAACTTGCTTTTAGCAATGAATAGTACTTTATTTATATCGGACTGTCTTCGGTAAATACGTCTGTACAATGCGAGTGATAAACTCAGAATCCGCAGAGCCGTAGTCGACTAATCAGTCGCGTCGCTATGGCTGACTTATAAATGACAATTATCTTATACTATTTTGTATGAGTACATTTTTACTTAAAATGACTTCGTCACAATACATAACTATAAATGTAAGGATAAACAAATTTAGAATTATCTACTTACTACATCTACTTCCTCCATTTTCTTCTAAAGAGTCATCTCAGATTTTAGAAAGAGAAAACGATAGAAAAACGCGCGACTGCGGCGCAAGAAGTTCATCATAAACCAACTTAGCGCGTACAATGTTCAGAAACGCGCGTATTTCCAATCGTTACATATGATTGGCTAGTCGCGCAAACGCACAAACGCTGAAAGGCTGAAACGCGAGCTTGAGTAATCACAATCACACAGCAGAATTTGCAAGACGGCGACGAAATGGCCGAGCATCTTGCCGGATTCTTCGATGCCGTGGACAAATTAGAGTCAATGGACTGTCTCCAACTGCCTAGTAAAGCAGTACCACGTCTAGCTATCTGGGTGATCGGAAGCTGGGAACGTGAATCCAGAGAAATAATTAACATAAAATAATGTAGAAGACATATACAAATCTTAATTCATAATTTTACCTTTAGCCGTTTAAGTTGTAGAGCGCGCACACACACACACACACACACACACACACACACAAACACACACACACACACAAATAGTTGGAATCTATTCAGGGAAAGTCAAAACGTATATTTCCATTGATATCTCGAGATCGATATTTTTCATGATTACATTACTTACTTATACTGCGTATAAGAAAGTAATAAAATTAATATATTGAAGTGGCCAGCGCAATCTCCAGATCTTAACCCTATTGAGAATCTATGGGAGATTGTAGAAAAAAGAATTCGTACCAAAATATTCAGAAACCAAGCTGAAACTAATCGATGCCCAGAAGATGTGGCCAAGCCATACTTAGTAAAGGTTATTGGACTAAATATTGACAATATCCCTTAAAATATGTATGTTTCTGTTGTAAAGCTGTTTTTTTTCAAAGTCGTTCTACTTTTGTCGTGACGATATATCACCTTTACTAACGCAATATAAAAAATCTTATATATCTTTTACTGTGTATGTTTATATGTATTATAAACATACACACATTTAAATATATTATACATATAATTTTTATCGAAAATATTTTCTGTAAATCTCACCCCATTTGCAAAATAGGTAATTATTTGAACTAGTAAGTTACGTCGCTCCACTTTCGTCCGATACTGTATGTATTTTGAATATAGTAATACAAACTTGTACCAAATATAGGTTATCTAAGTTGTCCTAAATTGTACTGCTGGCGTAGTACTGCAGATATATTTTGAGTAATGCGGTCGTACAACAATGAAATAGTTTGCAAATTGCCCTGAATTCTTTTTTACGTAATTATCATTAGTAACGGCAGAAGACCACTCTGTTTTAATGTTTTCTCTATCACTGCACAATATTGCCTTCATGCTTCGTAATATAATTACCAAAACTTGTAATTGTTAATTATATCATTTTAATTAAACTTGGTTCTTGATACATAACTTCAGGTATATGAAATCTAGAAGTAAAATACACGTTTTCACTTACCAAAATATGTTTCATGTTCATATAGAGTAAGAGTCTCCCAAGTGTGTTACTGATTTACACAAGGTCCTCAGATATTGTTCAAAATCCATATTTAGGTAGATCCAATGAATACAAATTAGGTTCTGAACATTTTTTGGAAAAACATATTTAATTTTTAAGTTATAAGCTATTGAATTTTTTTTGAGTTAATCAATTATATAATTAATATCTCAGATACTAGTTAATAGAAATTCATGCAATTTTGGCAAATGCATATTCGTTTATATCACGTCCTTTGAACCCTAAACACTTGAATTAGATGAACAGCGCGCGCGGTAGTTTCCTTTCGCCTAGACGTTAGTGACTCCCGAAAGTCACTATAACTCGGTTACTAATTACGGGCAGGATTTTTATTTCAGTTTGATGAGGAAGACATATTTTGAACTACTATTGAAACTAAAATAACATCGTTATCATATAGCGATAAGAAAATATTTAAAATTAAAAAAGGAGATCGCCGAAAATGTAAGATTAAAGGCCTCATAGCTACAACATATGACCATGTCCACTAGCTGAATGCATGTATGTGAAAGAAATGAACAGTGTGAGAATAAGTAGATAAGTTTGATCGACAAATAATTTGGTGAAATACAAGTTGCGAGCAAGACGTGTCGAGATTTTGATAAATCTGAATCTGCTTGGCTAGAGTTGAAACATTGTTAGGATTTAAATTAATGTAAGCAGTTTTCTGCCCTTTTTGGTGGGAATAGCCATAATGATATGTATGTATGAATAAATGTACTCGCAAATTTATGAATATTTCTGTATTTTTGTATCAATTTTCCCATTTATATTAATCCTCCAGTCAGATATTTAAAACTTTTTTAATAAATTAATGAATTCTTTATAAGCATTAATTTTTATTTTATATGCTATATACAAATAAGATAAGAAATATAATGAGACTTTTAGAACTAGATTTCATAATTAGCAAAAATATTTTTATTTAGGTATAGATAATGTCAATTCATTATACAAACCCATGCGAAAAATACTATTAATGAAAGTTAAATTACACAAGTAACTAGTATAAATAGTCCATGATCAGTAGCATAGAGCATCATTCGATCACTAGCGATACTCCAAACAACAACATGAAGACTTTTATGGTACGTTAATCTTATATATACATGTATGTAGATACAAATAAATTAGAAAACGAAATATTAAAATGAATTATTAATTCACAGGTTGCAGTCTTGATAGTCGCCGTAGCAACTTTCGGAAGTTGCGGTGTAATTAATACAGGATCATATGAAGGGCATGGCAATTCATACGGAAATGGTGGATATGGCGGTGGTTACGGAGGTGGTTTTGGAGGTGGATTTGGAGGTGGCTTTGGCGGTGGATTAGGTGGCGGATTAGATGGAGGTGCAGGAGCCGCTGCTGGGTCAACTAGCGTAAACACCATCACTCAAACCGTTCAAGTACCAGTTCCACAGCCGTACCCAGTGACCGTCATCCGAAACGTTCCAGTACCAGTACGTCAAGAAGTGCCTGTCGATGTCCCACGTCCAGTACCTGTAGCCGTACCACAACCCTACCGAGTAATTGTCAACAGACCATACCCGGTGTACGTGAACCGTCCCGTACCACAATACGTTCCAGTGTCTGTGCCCGTACCACAGCCACAACCCTACACCGTGTCAGTACCACAACCTTACCCAGTTACCGTTACTCAACAAGTTCCTGTTCGAGTACCAACACCAGTCTTTGTGAACGTACCACAACCCATCTACGTTGGAGGAGGTGGAGCCGATTCTGCTAGTGGCTTTGGAGCTGGTGGATTTGGATCCGGTGGATTTGGAGCTGGTGGATACGGTAATGGTGGCGCTGGAAGCCATGCATCTTTTGGTCAAGGTTTATATGGAAACAGTTACAAACACTGAAAAGATCTTCATAGAATGTATCGCCTGATTCCTGATCGAATGGCATCTTCATCTTGTTTTAATATTTCTTTATAATTTTTCAAAATAAAATATTTAATAAATATCTTTAGACAAAAATATTTATTCATAGATATGTTTTTGACTAATTATGCATATAAATGACAGTATATTTTCTCTTTCTCAGTATGTGTGGAAATATATGTTGAGATTTTCATTGGAATTGAATCAAATATAAAAAATCAAGCAATTTAATTTTTTAGGATTGGAATAATTCACAATTAGTAAAATACATTTTTAGTATCTTAATAAGTAAACATTTACTTATAATAGATTGTGTGTTATTTGTGTCAACTTTAAATTCTTGGAATCTATCAACAATCCAAAGTTATTTTAACAATCTATAAGCCTAGACATCTCGCAGACACTTCTAGGACAGTAAGCAAAATAAGAATCATTAAGCTCACAAAAATGGCGAACAATTTATACATGAAAAGTATAACGTAGTTTGATTGTACAAATAATGTTATACTCCATATCGTTAATAGAACTAAAACACAATAAGCTGCCGGAGTTACACGTGACAAATGTACATACATACATAATTCAGTCTATTTTCATCTAATGGGGCGACAGAGAACCCATTCATTCTCATATTTACCATTTATCTCTATCTTTTAGATACTTCTATTCCACTCGCTCACATTTCTTTCACGCAATTCATTCTTTGTCATATTTATACCGAGGATGGCCCTTCATTCTTTCAGCATAATCTCATAAAGCTCTCATCAATTCCACGTATGATATTTTATACAATATTGTACTGCTCATACCACCACTTATTCCGCTTTCTATTTCTCTTGGATACACCACATATACCGATTAAAATGTTCACTTTCATAGCTGTAACATGTTATTCCTAGTTTTCCAAACCCAATATTCACGCCCATATATCAATGATACACCATTGTACACGTATAACCTGGCAGCTATAGAAATGTAAACATTTTTCGCAATCATTCCTAAAGCTTCTAAAATCTTAAATCCAGCTGATGCTTTTGTCGCAATCTCACAATTATATTTTTCATCGCTAGAGTATAAATAATCTAAATAAACAAACAATTTAAGTTAATATTACAGAAAAATCAATATTTTGTTAATAATCCACCATATTACCGTCAATAAGGATGGCAACTAACAGAAAATTTTTATTTTGCTGATCAAAATTACGATTCCTGTGCTGTGCCGCGCAAGAGAAGCATTTCTTTCGAGCGCGCCGATCACCCCGGCCTCAATTTTGTATTGTTTTTAATTTTTATAATGCAATACGTTAATTTTACATATAATAAAGATGTGTACCAAAAATAATATCTTTATATTTATTCCTCTACATCTGGCATCAATATTTACAAAAGATCTCATTTCAGACACTATCAACAAAGCAAAACAAACAGTTTAAGACAAGTTTGCCCCAAAGATGATCACAGAATGTGATTTCTGATTTGGTTGGATCAATTTGTAACTGCGTGATTTGCTATATAATATATTTATTTTGTAGTTATTTGATTCATATGTAAATTAAGGTGTATACAAAACATTGTTTCTAATTTCATATAGGAGTACTTTCCTAATTAATCTATTTAGTTAATTTGATTTTCCCGAAATTTATCATAAAGTGCGAAAGAGTAGTCAAGCGATCATTTATAAACGAATTAAAATATATGAACTGTAACACTGCTATAAATACCCGAAAAACTCTTCTACAGTCATCAGTCAATAGGTGCGGTCTCTTCTATAAACACTAGCATGAAGCCATTAAATGTAAGTAGCGATAAAAATTTAAACGATAATAAAATATGTAAGACATTTTTATTTCAGTTTGTAGTTTTTCTATGCGTTTTCACAGTATGTGTGCATTGTAAAGATGAAAATAAACTAAGATCCTTTGGGGATGGAAACATCAACAGTGGATCTAATTTAAATCAAAGAGGATATCTGTTGAAACAACAACTTCAAAATAATGGAGCTAACGTTGTATATTTAAACTTTAACCAACAACCTCAACCAACTACTGATTCCAGTGTATTAAGTTTATTTAATGGCGGTCACTCGATGTTAAATCTACAGCCAATTAATAATGGGGATTCTTATGCAGGAGCATATAGTAATGCATTAAGTGAAACAGCCATAGCTAGCTTTTCAACAAAAGCTGTTAAAAATCTCAATCGACAAGAAGCTGGAAGAGGATCAAATATGAGCCCACAGACTGAAGGACTTGTAACACCTGCTTCTGGCATCTATTCGCTATTTCAAAACTCGCAAGCCCATGAATTAAATTTTGAAGCTGCATCTTCTGGAAGTAAATTATTTCAACCACATTCGTTTGTAAATGGAAATTCTCAAATTCGTTCTTCACAAATACCAAGTTATCTATTCCAAGATGTTCCCCAACGAAACAACGTGTACATCCCACAATCAGTTTTGCTAAATCAATTTAATCAACATGGTGCAGTTCCATACGCAGGTATAAAAAGGATTCAGTATCAACCAGCTCAAATCATTGAATCTAAAAAAAATAATATTCAGCTTATTCCAAGTAGCCAGCATACAAAAAATCAACCCATTCATATTGGAGATATGCATCCCAATACAAATTTTGGAAAAAATACAGATTTAAAACCATTATCTGACGCTGCTTCTCATCAATATGGATCCAATCAGTACGGTCACGAGACTGGTGTATCACTAGGAAATGGTTTAAAGACTATTGATTATAACTCCAATGGTTATCAATTTAAAACACCGATTCCGGATGCTATTCACTTTGGTAAAACTGAAACCCCAGAATTTAAAACTTATCCAAATCAAGCACCTTTTTATAAATTAACAGATTTTCCTAAATTCAAAGTAACTGAAATTGCTCCAAATTCTGTAAACGGTACTTTATTTTCTTTGAATGCTGCTGCACACGGTCAAGGATCTGCACAAAATACATTCAATTTCAACAAGAATATACCACATCAATTCCAAAGTGGCAATTTTGCTGGTATTAGTTACAAAACTAATCATTTTGGAGGTAAAGATAATACTGACATAGAAGGAGAATACAGTTTCCAACCGAGTAAACTGGAAATAGGTGCTGCCAAATCACTTCAACAACGTTTCAGACCAGACAAATACACCTCTGTTAAATCTAATGATTTTGGATCAAATCTATTTATACCCAATGACTATAAAATCGATTCAACAAAGAGTAATGGATATAAGTTTAACAATGTTAAGTCCTACATTCCCAAAGAATTTAAATACAATGATTTGAAACCATTTTCCAACAAGGTATACAGCCATTATACCTCACATAATGTTTACCAACCTAAACAAATAAGCGATTCTGGAGTATTTCAATATGGAAAACCACAATTTGACAATCACCAATTCGGTAATAATCAAATGTTTTACAAGAGCTATGAAGGAAACAATCAGAACACCAAACAAGGTTTTGTAGGAAATAAACAAAGTTTTGAGGGCGATAATCACAATATCTACAACGATTTTGGTGGAATCACACAAAATATATTCAAGAGCCATGATAATTATTACAGAAATACTGAAGGAAAAGGTACTGCTGAATTTGGCTTGAATATGGACTACCATGGATCTGGAATGATGTCATACGTTTACGTCAACAATGGAAATTATGGTCACAAATATAACATGAGGCATCCGTAATTATATTAACTGTTATTTCAAAACGATACATTTAAATGTTAAATTATTTATTTCCTTTATTTAATATTTATAATTTGTATGTACTTGATTTACTATGTTGAATTTATTAAATATTTTTATAGTTAAAGCATTGTTTTATTTTATGTACTCGTCAATCAGCTTTTATTAACTGACACATAATGTTCAAACAAATTTATGAAAACTATTAATATCTGTCATTCTAAATACATCTAATTTTACTTTAAATGCAGCCATTTTATAATTAATACAAAAATGGCCAAAGACAGACAAAAATAAACACGTATTTCCATAAATCTTAAATTTTAAGTTTCATAAATGTAGAGCATTAACATACAAATTTAGACGCAAATATACATGGACACGTAGAACACTTTCTCACGCTATTCCATAAATATCAAAATAACCGTTAAAATATCTAGATTTTTTAGTTAATATTACTATACTTACTTCTACGTTCGTATAAGATGGTAATATTCATTACAGTGCGCTAAATGCAAACATGCATTAGGCTGGAGCAAATATCTGAAAAACTCATGACATTTTTAAATATGAATTAGATATTATATAAAAATCATGTTTCTACTCTATTTTGGTCAAGCATTCTATATTAAATGAAGACATAGAAGATAAACAGTGAATTTTTCAACTTGAGTTAATAAATAGCAATAATTCTTTCATTTAGGTACATTTAATGCCAATCTATTAGAGTAACCCATGCGAAAACAATTGTAACAATTCCGTATGAAAGTAAAATTACACCATAAATATGTATAAATAGTCCATGAAAAGTTGCACAGAGCATCATTCGATCACAAGCGATACATCAAACAACATGAAGATTTTTATGGTAAGTTAAACTTATACATAGGAGTAAATACAAATAATTGAGAAACCGAAATATTAAAATATTTCATTAATTCACAGGTTGCCGTGTTGATTATCACCGTAGCAACTTTTGGTAGTTGCGGTGGGATAAATACAGGATCATATGTAGGACATGGCAATTCATACGGCAATGATGGATATGGCGGTGGTTACGGAGGTGGTTTTGGAGGTGGATTTGGAGGTGGCCTTGACGGTGGATTAGGTGGCGGATTAAATGGAGGTGCAGGAGCCGGTGCTGGGTCAACTAGCGTAAACACCATCACTCAAACCGTTCCAGTACCAGTTCCACAACCATATCCAGTGACCGTCATCCGAAACGTTCCAGTGCCAGTACGTCAAGAAGTACCTGTTGATGTCCCACGTCCAGTACCTGTATCCGTACCACAACCCTACCGAGTAATTGTCAACAGACCATACCCGGTGTACGTGAACCGTCCCGTACCACAATACGTTCCAGTGTCTGTGCCCGTACCACAACCACAACCCTACACCGTGTCAGTACCCCAACCTTACCCAGTTACCGTTACTCAACAAGTTCCTGTTCGAGTACCAACACCAGTCTTTGTGAACGTACCACAACCCATCTACGTTGGAGGAGGTGGAGTTGATTCTGTTAGTGGATTTGGAGCTGGTGGATTTGGAGCTGGTGGATTTGCATCTGGTGGATTTGGAGCTGGTGGATACGGTGATGGTGGCGCTGGAAGCCAAGCATCTTTTGGTCAAGGTTCATATGGAAACAATTACAAACACTGAAAAGAACTTCATAGAATGTATCGTCTGATGCCTGATCGAATGGCATCTTCATCCAATTTCATGTTTTTATATTTCTTTGTAATATTTCAAAATAAATAATATTTAAAAAATATTTTGTTACAAATGACAACCATGCTTTATTTGGTCTAATTTCATATGGAAACAGTTACAATTACTGAAAAGATCTTCATAGCAAATATTATTTGTTGCAGGATCGTATGGCAACCTCATATAATTTCATGTTTTTATGTTCCTTTGTAATTTTTCAAAATAAATAACATTTAAAAACTATCTTTTTACAAAAACATTTATTCATAAATAGGTATTTGGCAAATTTCAAATTTAGATATTACGATTAGAACCGAACACATTTCGTAAAATAAATATTTATTATATTTAGCAAAGTTTTTTTTATCTGTATAAA
Organism: Nebria salina; assembly: GCA_944039245.1. Taxonomy (NCBI): domain Eukaryota; kingdom Metazoa; phylum Arthropoda; class Insecta; order Coleoptera; family Carabidae; genus Nebria; species Nebria salina. The sequence goes on from OX063269.1 coordinate 4,699,576, forward strand.
ATAATAATAAGCAAATATTTTTCTATAATAGTTTTGTATTTTGTGCTTACTCTAAATGCTTAGAATCCGTTTACAATTTAAAGTTATTTCAATAAAATATAGGGTAAGACTTTCTTCTATTCTATTTGCTTACAACTTTTCATTCGCGCAATTTATTCTCAATTCACTTTTTTCGAGACCAGCCCATTCTCTCCCCGCCGTAACTCTTTGTTCGTCAATCTTCCATTTGATATTATTTCAAGATGACTATTTCTTCATAATTTTTCTTTTATCTATTCTTCTCTATCTATTCATATTCCGCTTTCTATCTCTCTTAAATACACCACAAATACCTTTTAAAGATGCTATTTCCATCGCAATCACACGCTTTTATGCTTAGTTTGCCAAACCTAACATTCACTCATACATCAAAGATGTCCACCCACAGTTAAATCATTACTTCAACCACATAAGACCAAGCATAATAATGCAACCATTAATATAATAAATAGCCAGAACGAAAATTTTAAAGTCGACTATATGCGTGCTTATTAAACACAATACATGAATAAAAAATGCATCGAATTAATTATTTAATATGCAGAAGTTTCCGCAGGAAAGTATGATATAACTGCTCAAAGATCTAAACGAAATTATGTCAAATAAAGGCAAAAATCCTCGGTAGTATGCCATCATCGAATCGCTTGGAGGCGCCAGATTATATGTTACCTGAATTCGTAAAATATACTTCATGAAATACAAATCAGATGTGTTCGATGAATTCAGAGAATAATAAATGACAGCCAAAACTAAATTCCATCATCTTGTTAATCGTATCCCTACGGCAACAAAATTTATTACAATGAACTGCAATTGTATCAATCAAAGAATTAAATCACATCGACACATTGCAAAAAGCATTTAATGTAATACATTTCAAACATGATTTTCGTAAAATGTGCTATTGAAAAGTCTAGGGGTTACTGATAAATATTATCGTTTTGAAACCCTCTGCGAACAAAGTTTATTATATTTTGAGACACTAAAAACCGCGGCTACAATTAATTTATACTCAATTACAGAACGTTATTTTTGATTTGCTTGTATCAATTTGTAGGTGGGTGTTTTGCATTATAATACGTTAACTATGTAAAGTTATTTGATTCATATGTAAATTAAAGTAAATACAAAACGTTGCTTCGACTTTCATATAGAAGTACATGTTAACACGTTAAATTATACAAACTTTCCTAATTCATATATTTAGTTAATATGATTTTCCCGAAATTTATCATAATGCGCTAAAGAGTAGTCAAGCGATCATTTGTAAACGTATTAAAATATATCAACTGTAACACTGCTATAAATACCCGAAAAACTCTTCAGCAGTCATCAGTCAATAACTGCAGTCTCTTCTTTAAACACTAGCATGAAGCCATTAAATGTAAGTAGCGATAATAATATAAATAATAATAATAATGTATTAAAGATATTTTTATTTCAGCTCGTACTTCTTCCATGCATTTTCATAGCATTCGTGCTTTGTAAAGAAGCAAATAAACAAAGATCCCTTGCGGATGAAAATATCTACAGTGGATCTAATTTAAATCAAGGAAGTTATCTGTTGAACCAACAACCTCAACCAACCACTGATTCCAGTGTATTAAGTTTATTTAATGGTGGTTACTCATCGTTAAAACTACAGCCAATTAATAATGGGCATTCTTATGCAGGAGCTTATAATAACGCAAACTCTGGATTAAGTGGAACAGACTTAGCTGGTTTATTAACAAAAGCTGTTAAAAATTACAATCAACAAGAAACTGGACCTGCATCAAATAAGAGCCCTCAAACTGAAGGACTTGTAACACATGCCTCTAGTAGCGATTCACCTATTCAAAACTTAAAAGCTCAGGATTTAAATTTTAAATCGGGATCATATGAAAATAAATTAAATCAAGGAGGATATTTATTGGACCAACAGCCTCATAATAATGGAGCAAACGTTGAATATTTAAACTACAACCAACAACCTCCACAAACAACTGCTTTCAGTGGATTAAATTACTTCAATGGTGGTTATTCGCCATTAAATGTACAACCAACTAATAATGGGGCTTCTTATTCAGTACCGTATAGTAATGCGTATACTGGCTTAAGTAATTCTGAGTTAGATAGTTTTTTAAGAAATGCTATTAAAAATTACAATCAACAAGAAGCTGGAACTGGATCAGACTCTCAAATTCAAGGACTTGTAACACACGCCTCTGGTAGTTATTCACCAATTCAAAACTTAAAATCTCATGGATTAAATGTTGAAGCGGTGTCCTCAGGAAGTAAATTATACGAACCACATTCGTTTGAAAATGGAAATTCTCAAATGAGTTCATTACAAATACCAAATTATCGATTCCAAGATGCCAGTTTGTTATCTAAAGATGTTCCCCAACGAGACAACGTATACATCCCACAATCAAAGTCACATGAAATCTCTCAATATCAATTTAATCAACAACATGGTACAGTTCCATTTGCAAGTGTAAATCATATTCAATATCAACCGGCTTCTATTACTAAATCACAAAAAAATAATGTTCAGCTTATTCCAAGTAGTCAGCAAACACAATATCAGCCAATTTATATTGGAAATATGCACCCCAATACAAATTTTGGAAAATATACAGATTTAAAGCCATTATTTGACGCTGGTTTTCATCAATATGGATCCAATCAGTATGGTCAGGAGGCTGGTGTATCACTAGGAAATGGTTTAAAACCTGTTGGTTATGGTTCCAATGGTTATCAATTCAAAACACCAATTACGGATGCGATTCACTTTGAAGGAGCTGCAACACCAGAGTTTAAATTTGATTCTAATCCAACAAATTCTTACAAATTAACAGATTTTTATAAATTCAAAGCACCTGAAATTGCACCAAATTCAGTAAATGCTACTTTGTTTTCTGTGAATGCTCCTGCACATGGTCAAGTATCTGCCCAAAATGCATTTAATTTTAACAAGAATATACCACATCAACTCCAAAGTGCCAATTTCGGAGATAAAGATAATATTAACGGTGGCGGAGGATACAGTTTCAAACTAAGTAATCTGGAGATTGATGGTGCGAAATCAGTTCAACAAAGTTTCACAACTGAAAAACCCTTCTCTGTTGAATCTAGTAATTTTGGATCAAATCTATTTAAGCCCAATGATTATAAAATCGATTCAACAACAAGTAATGGATATAAGTTGAACAATGTTAAGTCATACATTCCAAATGATTTTAAATATTATGACTTAAAGCCATTTTCCAACAAGTTATACAACCATTATACCTCAAAAAATGTTTACCAACCTAAACAAATAAGCAATTATGCTAAATTTGAATATGGTAAACCACAATTTGACAGTCACCAAGTGGTTAATAATCAAATGTTTTACAAGAACTATGAAGGAAACAATCAGAACACCAAAACAGACTTTGAAGGAAATAAAAAAAGTGTTGAAAGCGATAGCCACAACATCTACAAAGGCTTTGGCGGCAATACACAAAATACATACAAGAGCCATACAAATAACATCAAACCTATCTACAAAAGTTCTCAAGGAAAAGGTACTGCTGATTTTACCTTAAATATGGATAAACATGGATCTGGAATGATCTCATACGTTAGGGTCAGCAATGGAAATCTTGGTTACACTTATAACATGAGACATCCGTAATTATAGTATCTGTTATTTCATAAAGATATTATTGAATGTTAAATGTATAATAATTATTTATTTTATTTATTTAATATTCATAATTTGTCTGTACTTGATTTACTATGTTGAATTTATGAAATATTTTTTTAAGTTAACGTTAAAGATTTGTTTTATTTTAATTTTATTGTTTCAGATTTATTTACTAACATTTTTTTTTATTTTTTGTTATTAAGAATTGAAATTTTTTAGTTTTTCAAATAAATTAAATACCTTACAAAATATATATTTTTTAAAACTACAACATTTTTTCCAATATTCACTAAACCTTTTTTTATCTTTTTTTATATCACAATCGATGTCAAATTTTGTTGTTTGTTTTTAACAGTACAATATCCGTGAGCTAAATACAAACTTGCAACATGTAGAAATTTTAAATGGATATATTAGTCTGCAGCATTTATCTGAAAAACTAATGCAACATTTAAAAACTGGATATTATATAAATATCAAGTCTGTATTTTCGTAAAACATTTTGTTCAACTAATAATTTTAATAAACAATTAGCACTGGTTCTGCAGTCAAATATTATTAATTTCTTAAAGTAATTAATAAATTCTTAATATGAATAGCTTTCTACATGAAATGCAATATGCATGTAAGATAAATTATACGTAGAGTTATTTTTCTACTTGAGCTAATAATTAGCAAAAATGCTTTTATTTGGGTATATAATGCCAATTTATTGTACTAACCCATGCGAAAATAATCACGAATGAAAGTAAAATTACACCATAAATAAGTATAAATAGTCCATGAAGGGAATCGCAGAGCATCATTCGATCACTAGCGATACTCCAAACAACAACATGAAGTCTTTTATGGTAAGTTACACTTATACATACATAATAGAGAAAACGAAATATTATTTTATTGATTCACAGGTTGCAGTCTTGATAGTCGCCGTAGCATCTTTTGGTAGTTGCGGTGAGATCAGCACAGGATCATATGGAGGACATGGTAATTCATACGGCAATGGTGGATATGACGGTGGTTACGGAGGTGGATTTGGAGGTGACCTTGGCGGTGGATTAGGTGGTGGATTAGATGGAGGTGCAGGAGCCGGTGCAGTTTCAACCAGCGTAAACACCATCACCCAAACTGTTCAAGTACCAGTACCACAGCCGTACCCAGTGACCGTCATCCGAAACGTTCCAGTACCAGTACGTCAAGAAGTGTCTGTCGATGTCCCACGTCCAGTACCTGTAGCCGTACCACAACCCTACCGAGTAGTTGTAAACAGACCATACCCGGTGTACGTGAACCGTCCCGTACCACAGTACGTTCCAGTGTCTGTACCCGTACCACAGCCACAACCCTACACCGTGTCAGTACCACAACCTTACCCAGTTACCGTTACTCAACAAGTTCCTGTTCGAGTACCAACACCAGTCTTTGTGAACGTGCCACAACCTATCTACGTTGGAGGAGGTGGAGCCGATTCTGCTAGCGGCTTTGGAGCTGGTGGATTTGGATCTGGAGGATTTGGAGCTGGTGGATACGGTGATGGTGGCGCTGGAAGCCATGCATCTTTTGGTCAAGGTTCATATGGACACAGTTACAAACATTGAGAAGATCTTCATGGAAAATATCATCTGTTGCATGATCGTATGGCATCTTCATTAAATTTAGAATCTTAATGCTTCTTTGTAATTTTTCAAAATAAAATATTTAAAATACAACTTTTGGAAAAAATATGTATTCATAAATAGAATAATATCCTATCTATATCCTTGTGTTCTTACCTAGCTGCTAGCTCATTTCGTCCTAGAATGTTATTATTATTATTATTATTAGAGCAACAGTTCACGTAAACTATATAAACCAAAATAAAAAGAAAACAAAATAATTGCTATTATTAATCTTTTAATACCAATTATTTTGGTAATAAAATTAAAAGAAATGCAGTTTCTACATTTCAAACCAACCCTCGACACTGACAATTGGTTAACATTAGTTATTACCATGTATTAATTCTTCTTGCGTGTCGTTGCTTACCAACATTAGTCACTGGGTTGTCCCATTAAAATAGATTTATCCAACGACAATAAATTCACCAATTCAACAATATTTCGACAGGTAATTCGCATAGATTTTAAGTAGAAAATCATTGCTGTTTTTAAACAGTAAATAAAATAAAAATCCGCTAGTGCATCAACATTCAGCACACAAAAATTGTGGATAGTTTATACAAGAAAAGCACGATGTAGTTTGTTGGTACAAACTACCATCTACGAAACTGAAACTCAACCAGCTGAAGCTTATATTATGATACTACGGTATTAAATTCTCAACGTTAGTATATTCTCATCTGCACAATGGCTGTTGAAATGTTGACTTACTTGTGTACCAGACACGAACAAAAATATTTATCAAATAAATAAATTATTATACAGAAATTCCACAAATAGCACTTAGATCGGAATAAATCTGTTTCTCAACGTGTAACGTGTACTGAAAATATGGCAAGAACACTCAAAATGTTCGACATTAAAAGTTTCACGGAAATAATTCTTCGTTGTTCGCCATCTAAATATAATTTATTCATCACAGCGATAGACAGTGCTGATTTTGTCCAATTAATACAAAATTATATCTTTGGCTTAATGACTAGTATCTCTTGAGAGAGCCAGAGTTTTAGATATTTACATAGACGATTTCTCAGTATACGCTTTAACAAACACAAATCAGTTATGCACAACTGTATTAGAAAGTATTAAAATAAATTTCTTCGTCCCATTCATCGTATCTGCATAGAAAATGACGATGAATATTTTAAAACTAAAATGCATTATCTCTATATCAAAAAACAAGAGCCCATGTAGAAATATAAACATCCGAATAAAATTGAAAATCTGAGAAAGAAAATAGCTCAATCGCAGAGAATGCTAAATCGATGCTGCTGAGTAAAAATTACTATAATTTCTATGGGCCGGAGCTGTAAATATCTTCCGGGTTGCATGGTCGATTAATAACAAAACTTCGTTCAGAAACTGGTCAGAAAATAAATCAGATTTTTAATACATCCGAGAGTTTCGTATAGACAGTTGATCAATGTTAAATCACCAAGAAATGTACAAAACTAGATATTTGTGGACTGAGACAAAAACACGTTCTGGGTGTGGTATCGAGATAGCGGGGTTTTTCGATCTCTTCGTAAATATCTCGTATAACGGAAAATCGACTGCAAGTTATATTTTTCATCCATGAAATGGACTATTCGGTTGGTTATCTAATCGTTGGAAGATAGTAACGCCTGAGTACCGAGGCCGAATACATAACTGCGTCTAATATGTCCTTCCCTGATTTCAGTCTGACTATTTATGAAATTAAATTCAGTATTTAATTAATTATCAAAATTTAATTAGTAAAAATGACCATCGTTTCAAGTTTCTAATTAATCTTAAATTATTATTTATAACCAAATAGATTTTCTATCATCATGAATATGACATTCATAAAATGGAATTTCACAAGCAGCTCTAATCTAAATCAGGAATTATCCTCAAGGCGAATAGTTAAAACATGCAGTGATTTTGTCAATCACTTTATTCAATTAATTATATTTCATAAACTGTTTGGAGTATAACTAGTAATGTGAATAATTGGTCTTCTACTCAGATATTTATTTATTCTTTAATCTTCCTGCACCGTTCGGGTTATGTGACCAAGCGCGACTTTAAAGTGTAGTTTATAGGTTTATTTTAATATGAACTAAAGCGCTTTTAAGACAATTATTATTTCAAATAACACAAGCGCATAAGTTTATACTAAACCAAACCTATAAAACTACACTTTAAAGTCGCGCTTATATACATATAAGATAAATGATATAAAGATATATAATTTTTAACTTGAGCTAATAATTAGTAAAAAATGTTTTTATTTAGGTATACATTAAGCCAATTTATTATAGCAACCCATGCGAAAATAAATTACGAATGAAAGTAAAATTACTTCATAAATAAGTATAAATACTACATAAAAGATAGTGCAGAGCATCATTCGATCACAAGCGATACTCCAAACAACATCATGAAGACTTTTATGGCAAGTTAAACATATACATATATACATATATGGAGATACAAATAATTGAGTATACAAAATATTAAAATATTTTATTAATTCATAGGTAGCAGTTTTGATAGTCACCGTAGCCACTTTTGGTAGTTGCGGTGAGATCAGCACAAGATCATATGGCGAACATAGTAATTCATACGGCAATGGTGGATATGGTGGTGGTTACGGAAGTGGATTTGGAGGTGGCCTTGGCGGTGGATTAGGTGGCGGATTGGGAGCTGCAGGAGCCGGTGCTGGGTCAACTAGCGTAAACACCATCACTCAAACCGTTCCAGTACCAGTACCACAGCCGTACCCCGTGACCGTCATCCGAAACGTTCCAGTACCAGTACGTCAAGAAGTGCCTGTCGATGTCCCACGCCCAGTACCTGTAGCCGTACCACAACCCTACCGAGTAATTGTAAACAGACCATACCCGGTGTACGTGAACCGTCCCGTACCACAGTACGTTCCAGTGTCTGTACCCGTACCACAGCCACAACCCTACACCGTGTCAGTACCCCAACCTTACCCAGTTACCGTTACTCAACAAGTTCCTGTTCGAGTACCAACACCAATCTTTGTGAACGTACCACAGCCTATCTACGTTGGAGGAGGTGGAGCCGATTCTGCTAATGACCTTGGAGCTGGTGGATTTGGATCTGGTGGATTTGGAGCTGGTGGATTTGGAGCTGGTGGATATGGTGATAGTGGCGCTGGAAGCCATGCTTCTTTTGGTCAAGGTTCATATGGAAACAGTTACAAACACTGAAAAGATCTACATAGAAAATACCATCTGTTGCATGAACGTGTGGCATCTTCATTAAATTTTATGTTTTAATGTTTCTTTGTAATTTTTCAAAATAAATCATATTTAAATCATATCGTTTAGCAAATATATTTATTCATAAATATAGTAGAATATTATCTATACTATACATATTCTTACCTAACTGGTCTTACCTAGTTCTTTCCGTCCTATACGTTATACGCACACAGGCATATACAAATCTTTAGTTTAAAGTTTCATAATTTTACCTTTAGCCGTTTATGTTGTAGAGCACATACACACACACACACAGACAAAGGTTATTGCAAAAATAATTGGAATCGATTCAGGGAAATTCAAAACGTATATTGCCGTTGAAATCTCGAGATCGAAACTTTTCATGATTACAATACTGACTTATACTGCGTATAAGAAAGTAAAAAGAACAATTGTTTTTAGAATTTATATTAAGAATTTTGACATTGATTATTATGATAATTATAATATAAGCAACCAGGACAATTATCAATGGAAGTATATTAGTATAAATACATCATTTTGAATTTAGTGGAAAATCAGTTTAGGCTGTTTGAAGGTTAGATAGTGTGATAATGCAGTGATGGAAACCGAATTTACTTAATATATTTAATAAATAGTGAGATGCCAATGGATTTGCTGTCAGAATGAGATAACTAAGTAGTTTTTTTTTTATATCAATTATCTTATATGACTTGAGGCACGTACATGGAAGTTATCAGAGAGTGAAATACTAAAGAAATTGAAAGCACTCCAACCATGAACATAATTGCAGCATATTTAACATCATCACGTGTGTTGTCCAAACAAAAAACATTTCTAAAAAGGTCAATAACGGTAGGATGTCACAAATTTAACGTATAAGAAAAATGATGTTAAACAAGTAATCATATCTAATTAAATGATGGTTTGAAAAGTGTTATTTAGTTTTATTAAACAACAAATTGATATTAAAAGGATAATAATAGCAATTATTTTGTTTTCTTTTTTTTTTTCGGTATGTATTGTTTGCGTGATATGTTACCCTAATAATTAATATAATGATTAGCGTATAGGACGGAAAGAACTAGGTAAGACCAGTTAGGTAAGAATATGTATAGTATAGATAATATTCTACTATATTTATGAATAAATATATTTGCTAAACGATATGATTTAAATATGATTTATTTTGAAAAATTACAAAGAAACATTAAAACATAAAATTTAATGAAGATGCCACACGTTCATGCAACAGATGGTATTTTCTATGTAGATCTTTTCAGTGTTTGTAACTGTTTCCATATGAACCTTGACCAAAAGAAGCATGGCTTCCAGCGCCACTATCACCATATCCACCAGCTCCAAATCCACCAGCTCCAAATCCACCAGCTCCAAATCCACCAGATCCAAATCCACCAGCTCCAATTTCATTAGCAGAATCGGCTCCACCTCCTCCAACGTAGATAGGCTGTGGTACGTTCACAAAGATTGGTGTTGGTACTCGAACAGGAACTTGTTGAGTAACGGTAACTGGGTAAGGTTGGGGTACTGACACGGTGTAGGGTTGTGGCTGTGGTACGGGTACAGACACTGGAACGTACTGTGGTACGGGACGGTTCACGTACACCGGGTATGGTCTGTTTACAATTACTCGGTAGGGTTGTGGTACGGCTACAGGTACTGGGCGTGGGACATCGACAGGCACTTCTTGACGTACTGGTACTGGAACGTTTCGGATGACGGTCACGGGGTACGGCTGTGGTACTGGTACTGGAACGGTTTGAGTGATGGTGTTTACGCTAGTTGACCCAGCACCGGCTCCTGCAGCTCCCAATCCGCCACCTAATCCACCGCCAAGGCCACCTCCAAATCCACTTCCGTAACCACCACCATATCCACCATTGCCGTATGAATTACTATGTTCGCCATATGATCTTGTGCTGATCTCACCGCAACTACCAAAAGTGGCTACGGTGACTATCAAAACTGCTACCTATGAATTAATAAAATATTTTAATATTTTGTATACTCAATTATTTGTATCTCCATATATGTATATATGTATAAGTTTAACTTGCCATAAAAGTCTTCATGATGTTGTTTGGAGTATCGCTTGTGATCGAATGATGCTCTGCACTATCTTTTATGTAGTATTTATACTTATTTATGAAGTAATTTTACTTTCATTCGTAATTTATTTTCGCATGGGTTGCTATAATAAATTGGCTTAATGTATACCTAAATAAAAACATTTTTTACTAATTATTAGCTCAAGTTAAAAATTATATATCTTTATATCATTTATCTTATATGTATATAAGCGCGACTTTAAAGTGTAGTTTTATAGGTTTGGTTTAGTATAAACTTATGCGCTTGTGTTATTTGAAATAATAATTGTCTTAAAAGCGCTTTAGTTCATATTAAAATAAACCTATAAACTACACTTTAAAGTCGCGCTTGGTCACATAACCCGAACGGTGCAGGAAGATTAAAGAATAAATAAATATCTGAGTAGAAGACCAATTATTCACATTACTAGTTATACTCCAAACAGTTTATGAAATATAATTAATTGAATAAAGTGATTGACAAAATCACTGCATGTTTTAACTATTCGCCTTGAGGATAATTCCTGATTTAGATTAGAGCTGCTTGTGAAATTCCATTTTATGAATGTCATATTCATGATGATAGAAAATCTATTTGGTTATAAATAATAATTTAAGATTAATTAGTGTTGGGGTTTTTTGTATTTCCCGCGACTCAAGCTGCGCCTGCAGCGCCATCTGGTACCGCGTTCGCGCTCGGAACTTGTCGGTCGGCAACGAAACCATTTTGTTCATTCACTAAAAAGTACCCGCCGCGACACGTGTATTCTGAGCACTGAATAAACCGGAGTTACAAAGGAGGGTGCGGAGTTTGATTGACTCGATCCCTCGCCAATAATCCTAATAGGTTATGGGCCCAGGCAGACGCGAACACTGCGCGAGTAACCGGGTGCGAAAAAGTGTGCGCGCACGCGATCCGTTGTGAGGTTAGCGCCGGGCGCCAAAACCAAGTCGCGTGCCGAGATCGCGATTGTGCCGCGTGTGCGCGATTCCCGTATCGCCCGTCGTGACCGAGTCGAGCGAGCACGCGCTCGTGGATTTTTTTTTTGAGGTTAGACTCGGACGGACAAAATGGCGGCAGGTACGATGGCGCGTTTCGAGCTCCTTGGAAAGGATAATTACGACGCATGGAAGATACAAATGGAGGCCCTCCTGAGCCGCAACGACCTGTGGGAATACGTCGACGGCAGCCTGGTGAAGCCGGAAGTCGACGCCAACGACGCAGCTTCAGTCGAGGCAGGACGTGTTTGGGCGTCAAACAACAGAAAAGCTAAGTCGGACATCGTTCTCTCTATCAAGTCGTCAGAGGTAAGACTGATTAAGGGGTGCGTCACTGCAAGAGATGTCTGGGTAAAGCTCGAAGAGATTTTTCAGTCAAAGGGACCGGCGCGCAAGGCGACGCTGCTAAAACAGCTGATGTTGCACAAAATGGAGGAGGGTGAGGACATTCGCGAACACTTAAATAGGTTTTTCGATGCGGTAGATAAGTTAGGCGAGATGAATGTTGCACTAGACGAGAGCATGGTTTCGATTATGCTACTCTATAGCCTACCACAATCTTTTGAAATTCTCCGAACCGCTATCGAGACCCGCGACGAACTCCCTTCTCCTGAGACATTGCGCATAAAGGTCCTGGAGCAGAGCGACGCACGAAAAGGCGCAAGCGGCGAGGCCGGAGCAAGCGCGCTCGCGGCCTGCAGACAGTTTCAGAAGCCGCACAACAGGAGGCGAGACAATCAGGGGAAGCAGCGTGACAGGCATGATCAACAGGGGGAGCAGCGGACGAGCCGGCCCAACTACACATCGTTCAAGTGCTTCAAGTGCAACCGGGTCGGGCACAAGGCCGCCAACTGTCGCAGTAAGGGTCCAGGTAACAAGAAAGAGAGCGCGAGCAACGCCGACGGCGAGGTGGGTTTTTTCGCAACGTGTGAAGAGACCGCCGGTCACGTCCAGCAACCGACCCAGAATCTGGAGAAGGTTTGGTGCATCGATAGCGGCTGTACCTCGCACTTGTGCCGGGACGTGAGGGATTTCTCGGAGATCACCGATCGCAAGAAGGGCAGTTTAAATTTGGCGAGCGATGCTTCCACCGAGATCGAGGCGAAGGGGACCGTGCAGTTTACTACCAACGTAGCCGGGCGCCCCAAGAAGCTGAAACTGCACAACACGCTCTACGTTCCAAATCTTCGGACAAATTTACTCTCCGTGGCGAAAATCACCGAAAGGGGATTCAACGTGCTGTTCAAGAAAGACGTCGCCGAGATTAGGGACGGCGCCGGAAACCTCCAGGCAACTGCAGAGCGGACCAATGGACTCTACTACGTCAAGGGCAACGACGACGGCCAGTGCAGCATCGCCACGGGGACCACTGCCGAGAAGAAGACCAGCGGGGACAACTCCATGAAGGCGTGGCACTTGAGGCTGGGGCACTTAAATGCTCAGTACATCCGGGAGGCAGCTAGAACCGGAGCGTTTGAGGGACTCACCATCGATGACATTAACGAAGAGTTCGAGTGTGACACCTGCCTTGAGGGAAAGATGACGCGCCTACCTTTCCCGCAGAAGTCGACCCGAGTGACCAAAGTGGGCGAGCTCATCCATTCTGATGTCTGTGGACCTATGCGGGTGGAGTTACTCGGCAAGGCTCGCTACTTTGTCACATTTATCGATGACTGTTCTCGGTATTGTGAGGTAAGGTTCGTCGATGCGAAGAACAAGGTGTTAAGCGAGTTTTCGAGTTACAGATCCCTGGTCGAGACACAGCGCGAGCTCAAGCCGAAGTGTCTTCAATCCGACAACGGCCTTGAGTACATAAACAAGGACTTCGACCAGTACTTGAGGGACCAGGGCATGGTGCGCCGACTGACGGCGCCGTACACACCCGAACAGAACGGCATCGCAGAGAGGAAAAATCGAACCCTCGTGGAGACGGCTCGCTGCCTTCTCATCAAATCCGGGCTCCCACCTTCGTTCTGGGCGGAGGCCATTTCGACTGCAAACTTCATACGCAATCGGTGCCGGTCCAGCAAACTGGGAGGTAAAACTCCGTACGAGGTATGGTTTGGTAAACCGCCTGACGTCTCGAAGTTTCGAGAGTTTGGGTGCAAAGTGTACGTCCTGAGCGATGCGACGAACAAGGGGAAGTTCGAACAGAGGGGACTTCAAGGGGTCTTTCTCGGGTATGACTCGAATGCAAAAGCGTTCAGAGTCTGGGTGCCAAGTACGCAAAAGGTGAAGGTAACCCGGGACGTTCGATTCTCCGACGAAGATTTCAGGTCTGGCGATCAGCAGGACCGTGACTACACGGGACTCATCCCGGAGCACGAAGTCCAGAAACACGCCGACTCAGAGGAGAATGCTGTCGACGTCGTGCTGGTGGACGCAGAGCAACACCCTGTTCCTGGATGGGCGCCTGCGGAGCAATCGGAATCAGGCCAAGACGACGAGCCATCCCCGGAAGCAGAGAAGCCCGTTGGAAAACCGGGACCAGGAAGACCTCGCATCATCAGGACCGGGCGACCTGGGCGACCACGAAAGAAGAAGATACTCAGGACCGAAGAATCCGCAGACGCGGCATTCCTGGCTGAGGTCCCTGTGCATCTGGCGGTCTCCGGCCCGGACTCCGAGGAGTGGATCCGGTCCATGGCGTCGGAGATGATATCGGTTATACGCAACGATGTATGGGACCTCGCAGACAGGCCAGTGGGTCAAAAGTTAATTGGCAGCAGATTTGTTCTCAGGCGGAAGGTGGGTCCAGATCTGGCATCGGCGAAGTGCAAGGCACGCATCGTGGCCCGTGGATTCGCACAGCGACCAGGGATAGACGTTGAGGAAACTTTCTCTCCTGTCGCGCGCCTAAGCTCGATTAGACTCATCGTGTCGACTGCCGTTCATCGAGACATGTACCTGAAGCAGTATGACGTGACTACGGCGTTCCTGAACGGAACACTGGACGAGACAGTCTACCTGGAAGTTCCTGACTACCTCGAGGAATCGCTGCATTACATAGTCGCCAAGGGACCGGAGTGTTATCCAGAAGCAGGCAAGGCGAAGGCGATGTTGCAGGGGATGACCAAAGGCGACAAGGTTCTCGCCGTCAAGAAGGCCATCTACGGCCTGCGCCAAGCCGGCCGCGCCTGGCATGCCTGCCTGGATCGAGAGTTGAGGAAGTTTGGGATGCAGCCATCCAGCGCAGACACCTGCGTTTACCTGAAAGGAGCAGGACGCGACCTTCTCATAGTTATCGTCTACGTGGACGATTTGATCGTCGCCTCCGAGGACCTCCAAGAGATCACCCAGCTGGGTAATCATCTGGCACGCTCCTTTGAAATGAAGAGCCTCGGTGACCTGAAGCATTGTTTGGGGATAGAGTTCGAGAGGACCCAAGACAACATCAAGATGCATCAGACGGCATACATCCAGGACATCCTGCGCAGATTTTCCATGGAAGACTGCAATCCGGTTTCGACTCCACTTAACTTGGATGTGAAGCTGACCAAGTCGGACCCGATCGAGGGGGAGAAGAAACCACCGTACCGCGAGCTTGTAGGCTCGCTCCTGTATTTGTCTGTGGCCACCCGGCCTGACATCTCTCACGCTGCAAGCGTGTTAGGACAGTTCAACGACAATTTCGGCGAAGTTCACTGGACCGCTGCAAAGCGCGTTTTGAGATACCTCAAAGCTACCGCCGATCTTGGGATCATCTTTGGGAGAGGAGACAACATCGTGAGGGGCTACGTGGATGCTGACTGGGGTGGAAGCGTGGATGACCGGCGATCATACACTGGATTCGCGTTCATCTGCAACGACGGGGCGATATCCTGGGATTCTAGGAAGCAGAAGACCGTCGCGCTTTCATCTACGGAAGCTGAGTACATGGCCCTTTGCGAGGCTTCAAAGGAGGCCATCTACGTCCGGCGATTCTTGGCTGACTTTGGCTGGAACGACCCGGAACCAACAGTTCTCTACAATGATAATATGGGAGCACAGAAGTTGGTCTTAAATCCGGTATATCATGGTCGTACCAAACATATCGATATGAGGCACCATTTCGTCCGGGACGTCCATAAGTCGGGGGAGATCAGGTTGGAGCACGTCGCTTCGGAGAGTATGGCGGCAGACGTCCTGACCAAGGGCTTACCAAGAGGCAAACATCAGGCGTGTCTGCAACTTCTGGGAGTCGCAGCTTCTACAGGACGTTAGGCAGCAGCTTTCATCGAGGGGGAGTGTTGGGGTTTTTTGTATTTCCCGCGACTCAAGCTGCGCCTGCAGCGCCATCCGGTACCGCGCTCGGAACTTGTCGGTCGGCAACGAAACCATTTTGTTCATTCACTAAAAAGTACCCGCCGCGACACGTGTATTCTGAGCACTGAATAAACCGGAGTTACAAAGGAGGGTGCGGAGTTTGATTGACTCGATCCCTCGCCAATAATCCTAATAATTAGAAACTTGAAACGATGGTCATTTTTACTAATTAAATTTTGATAATTAATTAAATACTGAATTTAATTTCATAAATAGTCAGACTGAAATCAGGGAAGGACATATTAGACGCAGTTATGTATTCGGCCTCGGTACTCAGGCGTTACTATCTTCCAACGATTAGATAACCAACCGAATAGTCCATTTCATGGATGAAAAATATAACTTGCAGTCGATTTTCCGTTATACGAGATATTTACGAAGAGATCGAAAAACCCCGCTATCTCGATACCACACCCAGAACGTGTTTTTGTCTCAGTCCACAAATATCTAGTTTTGTACATTTCTTGGTGATTTAATATTGATCAACTGTCTATACGAAACTCTCGGATGTATTAAAAATCTGATTTATTTTCTGACCAGTTTCTGAACGAAGTTTTGTTATTAATCGACCATGCAACCCGGAAGATATTTACAGCTCCGGCCCATAGAAATTATAGTAATTTTTACTCAGCAGCATCGATTTAATATTTTGTATACTCAATTATTTGTATCTCCATATATGTATATATGTATATGTTTAACTTGCCATAAAAGTCTTCATGATGTTGTTTGGAGTATCGCTTGTGATCGAATGATGCTCTGCACTATCTTTTATGTAGTATTTATACTTATTTATGAAGTAATTTTACTTTCATTCGTAATTTATTTTCGCATGGGTTGCTATAATAAATTGGCTTAATGTATACCTAAATAAAAACATTTTTTACTAATTATTAGCTCAAGTTAAAAATTATATATCTTTATATCATTTATCTTATATGTATATAAGCGCGACTTTAAAGTGTAGTTTTATAGGTTTGGTTTAGTATAAACTTATGCGCTTGTGTTATTTGAAATAATAATTGTCTTAAAAGCGCTTTAGTTCATATTAAAATAAACCTATAAACTACACTTTAAAGTCGCGCTTGGTCACATAACCCGAACGGTGCAGGAAGATTAAAGAATAAATAAATATCTGAGTAGAAGACCAATTATTCACATTACTAGTTATACTCCAAACAGTTTATGAAATATAATTAATTGAATAAAGTGATTGACAAAATCACTGCATGTTTTAACTATTCGCCTTGAGGATAATTCCTGATTTAGATTAGAGCTGCTTGTGAAATTCCATTTTATGAATGTCATATTCATGATGATAGAAAATCTATTTGGTTATAAATAATAATTTAAGATTAATTAGAAACTTGAAACGATGGTCATTTTTACTAATTAAATTTTGATAATTAATTAAATACTGAATTTAATTTCATAAATAGTCAGACTGAAATCAGGGAAGGACATATTAGACGCAGTTATGTATTCGGCCTCGGTACTCAGGCGTTACTATCTTCCAACGATTAGATAACCAACCGAATAGTCCATTTCATGGATGAAAAATATAACTTGCAGTCGATTTTCCGTTATACGAGATATTTACGAAGAGATCGAAAAACCCCGCTATCTCGATACCACACCCAGAACGTGTTTTTGTCTCAGTCCACAAATATCTAGTTTTGTACATTTCTTGGTGATTTAATATTGATCAACTGTCTATACGAAACTCTCGGATGTATTAAAAATCTGATTTATTTTCTGACCAGTTTCTGAACGAAGTTTTGTTATTAATCGACCATGCAACCCGGAAGATATTTACAGCTCCGGCCCATAGAAATTATAGTAATTTTTACTCAGCAGCATCGATTTAGCATTCTCTGCGATTGAGCTATTTTCTTTCTCAGATTTTCAATTTTATTCGGATGTTTATATTTCTACATGGGCTCTTGTTTTTTGATATAGAGATAATGCATTTTAGTTTTAAAATATTCATCGTCATTTTCTATGCAGATACGATGAATGGGACGAAGAAATTTATTTTAATACTTTCTGATACAGTTGTGCATAACTGATTTGTGTTTGTTAAAGCGTATACTGAGAAATCGTCTATGTAAATATCTAAAACTCTGGCTCTCTCAAGAGATACTAGTCATTAAGCCAAAGATATAATTTTGTATTAATTGGACAAAATCAGCACTGTCTATCGCTGTGATGAATAAATTATATTTAGATGGCGAACAACGAAGAATTATTTCCGTGAAACTTTTAATGTCGAACATTTTGAGTGTTCTTGCCATATTTTCAGTACACGTTACACGTTGAGAAACAGATTTATTCCGATCTAAGTGCTATTTGTGGAATTTCTGTATAATAATTTATTTATTTGATAAATATTTTTGTTCGTGTCTGGTACACAAGTAAGTCAACATTTCAACAGCCATTGTGCAGATGAGAATATACTAACGTTGAGAATTTAATACCGTAGTATCATAATATAAGCTTCAGCTGGTTGAGTTTCAGTTTCGTAGATGGTAGTTTGTACCAACAAACTACATCGTGCTTTTCTTGTATAAACTATCCACAATTTTTGTGTGCTGAATGTTGATGCACTAGCGGATTTTTATTTTATTTACTGTTTAAAAACAGCAATGATTTTCTACTTAAAATCTATGCGAATTACCTGTCGAAATATTGTTGAATTGGTGAATTTATTGTCGTTGGATAAATCTATTTTAATGGGACAACCCAGTGACTAATGTTGGTAAGCAACGACACGCAAGAAGAATTAATACATGGTAATAACTAATGTTAACCAATTGTCAGTGTCGAGGGTTGGTTTGAAATGTAGAAACTGCATTTCTTTTAATTTTATTACCAAAATAATTGGTATTAAAAGATTAATAATAGCAATTATTTTGTTTTCTTTTTATTTTGGTTTATATAGTTTACGTGAACTGTTGCTCTAATAATAATAATAATAATAACATTCTAGGACGAAATGAGCTAGCAGCTAGGTAAGAACACAAGGATATAGATAGGATATTATTCTATTTATGAATACATATTTTTTCCAAAAGTTGTATTTTAAATATTTTATTTTGAAAAATTACAAAGAAGCATTAAGATTCTAAATTTAATGAAGATGCCATACGATCATGCAACAGATGATATTTTCCATGAAGATCTTCTCAATGTTTGTAACTGTGTCCATATGAACCTTGACCAAAAGATGCATGGCTTCCAGCGCCACCATCACCGTATCCACCAGCTCCAAATCCTCCAGATCCAAATCCACCAGCTCCAAAGCCGCTAGCAGAATCGGCTCCACCTCCTCCAACGTAGATAGGTTGTGGCACGTTCACAAAGACTGGTGTTGGTACTCGAACAGGAACTTGTTGAGTAACGGTAACTGGGTAAGGTTGTGGTACTGACACGGTGTAGGGTTGTGGCTGTGGTACGGGTACAGACACTGGAACGTACTGTGGTACGGGACGGTTCACGTACACCGGGTATGGTCTGTTTACAACTACTCGGTAGGGTTGTGGTACGGCTACAGGTACTGGACGTGGGACATCGACAGACACTTCTTGACGTACTGGTACTGGAACGTTTCGGATGACGGTCACTGGGTACGGCTGTGGTACTGGTACTTGAACAGTTTGGGTGATGGTGTTTACGCTGGTTGAAACTGCACCGGCTCCTGCACCTCCATCTAATCCACCACCTAATCCACCGCCAAGGCCACCTCCAAATCCACCTCCGTAACCACCGTCATATCCACCATTGCCGTATGAATTACCATGTCCTCCATATGATCCTGTGCTGATCTCACCGCAACTACCAAAAGATGCTACGGCGACTATCAAGACTGCAACCTGTGAATCAATAAAATAATATTTCGTTTTCTCTATTATGTATGTATAAGTGTAACTTACCATAAAAGACTTCATGTTGTTGTTTGGAGTATCGCTAGTGATCGAATGATGCTCTGCGATTCCCTTCATGGACTATTTATACTTATTTATGGTGTAATTTTACTTTCATTCGTGATTATTTTCGCATGGGTTAGTACAATAAATTGGCATTATATACCCAAATAAAAGCATTTTTGCTAATTATTAGCTCAAGTAGAAAAATAACTCTACGTATAATTTATCTTACATGCATATTGCATTTCATGTAGAAAGCTATTCATATTAAGAATTTATTAATTACTTTAAGAAATTAATAATATTTGACTGCAGAACCAGTGCTAATTGTTTATTAAAATTATTAGTTGAACAAAATGTTTTACGAAAATACAGACTTGATATTTATATAATATCCAGTTTTTAAATGTTGCATTAGTTTTTCAGATAAATGCTGCAGACTAATATATCCATTTAAAATTTCTACATGTTGCAAGTTTGTATTTAGCTCACGGATATTGTACTGTTAAAAACAAACAACAAAATTTGACATCGATTGTGATATAAAAAAAGATAAAAAAAGGTTTAGTGAATATTGGAAAAAATGTTGTAGTTTTAAAAAATATATATTTTGTAAGGTATTTAATTTATTTGAAAAACTAAAAAATTTCAATTCTTAATAACAAAAAATAAAAAAAAATGTTAGTAAATAAATCTGAAACAATAAAATTAAAATAAAACAAATCTTTAACGTTAACTTAAAAAAATATTTCATAAATTCAACATAGTAAATCAAGTACAGACAAATTATGAATATTAAATAAATAAAATAAATAATTATTATACATTTAACATTCAATAATATCTTTATGAAATAACAGATACTATAATTACGGATGTCTCATGTTATAAGTGTAACCAAGATTTCCATTGCTGACCCTAACGTATGAGATCATTCCAGATCCATGTTTATCCATATTTAAGGTAAAATCAGCAGTACCTTTTCCTTGAGAACTTTTGTAGATAGGTTTGATGTTATTTGTATGGCTCTTGTATGTATTTTGTGTATTGCCGCCAAAGCCTTTGTAGATGTTGTGGCTATCGCTTTCAACACTTTTTTTATTTCCTTCAAAGTCTGTTTTGGTGTTCTGATTGTTTCCTTCATAGTTCTTGTAAAACATTTGATTATTAACCACTTGGTGACTGTCAAATTGTGGTTTACCATATTCAAATTTAGCATAATTGCTTATTTGTTTAGGTTGGTAAACATTTTTTGAGGTATAATGGTTGTATAACTTGTTGGAAAATGGCTTTAAGTCATAATATTTAAAATCATTTGGAATGTATGACTTAACATTGTTCAACTTATATCCATTACTTGTTGTTGAATCGATTTTATAATCATTGGGCTTAAATAGATTTGATCCAAAATTACTAGATTCAACAGAGAAGGGTTTTTCAGTTGTGAAACTTTGTTGAACTGATTTCGCACCATCAATCTCCAGATTACTTAGTTTGAAACTGTATCCTCCGCCACCGTTAATATTATCTTTATCTCCGAAATTGGCACTTTGGAGTTGATGTGGTATATTCTTGTTAAAATTAAATGCATTTTGGGCAGATACTTGACCATGTGCAGGAGCATTCACAGAAAACAAAGTAGCATTTACTGAATTTGGTGCAATTTCAGGTGCTTTGAATTTATAAAAATCTGTTAATTTGTAAGAATTTGTTGGATTAGAATCAAATTTAAACTCTGGTGTTGCAGCTCCTTCAAAGTGAATCGCATCCGTAATTGGTGTTTTGAATTGATAACCATTGGAACCATAACCAACAGGTTTTAAACCATTTCCTAGTGATACACCAGCCTCCTGACCATACTGATTGGATCCATATTGATGAAAACCAGCGTCAAATAATGGCTTTAAATCTGTATATTTTCCAAAATTTGTATTGGGGTGCATATTTCCAATATAAATTGGCTGATATTGTGTTTGCTGACTACTTGGAATAAGCTGAACATTATTTTTTTGTGATTTAGTAATAGAAGCCGGTTGATATTGAATATGATTTACACTTGCAAATGGAACTGTACCATGTTGTTGATTAAATTGATATTGAGAGATTTCATGTGACTTTGATTGTGGGATGTATACGTTGTCTCGTTGGGGAACATCTTTAGATAACAAACTGGCATCTTGGAATCGATAATTTGGTATTTGTAATGAACTCATTTGAGAATTTCCATTTTCAAACGAATGTGGTTCGTATAATTTACTTCCTGAGGACACCGCTTCAACATTTAATCCATGAGATTTTAAGTTTTGAATTGGTGAATAACTACCAGAGGCGTGTGTTACAAGTCCTTGAATTTGAGAGTCTGATCCAGTTCCAGCTTCTTGTTGATTGTAATTTTTAATAGCATTTCTTAAAAAACTATCTAACTCAGAATTACTTAAGCCAGTATACGCATTACTATACGGTACTGAATAAGAAGCCCCATTATTAGTTGGTTGTACATTTAATGGCGAATAACCACCATTGAAGTAATTTAATCCACTGGAAGCAGTTGTTTGTGGAGGTTGTTGGTTGTAGTTTAAATATTCAACGTTTGCTCCATTATTATGAGGCTGTTGGTCCAATAAATATCCTCCTTGATTTAATTTATTTTCAGATGATCCCGATTTAAAATTTAAATCCTGAGTTTTTAAGTTTTGAATAGGTGAATCGCTACTAGAGGCATGTGTTACAAGTCCTTCAGTTTGAGGGCTCTTATTTGATACTGGTCCAGTTTCTTGTTGATTGTAATTTTTAACAGCTTTTGGAAATAAACCAGCTAAGTCTGTTCCACTTAATCCAGAATATGCGTTATTATAAGCTCCTGCATAAGAATGCCCATTATTAATTGGCTGTAGGTTTAACGATGAGTAACCACCATTAAATAAACTTAATACACTGGAATCAGTGGTTGGTTGAGGTTGTTGGTTAAAGGTTAAATATCCAACGTTTGCTCCGTTATTTAGAGGTTGTTGGTTCAACAGATATCTTCCTTGATTTAAATTAGATCCACTGTAGATATTTCCATCCGCAAGGGATCTTTGTTTATTTGCTTCTTTACAAAGCACGAATGCTATGAAAATGCATGGAAGAAGTACGAGCTGAAATAAAAATATCTTTAATACATTATTATTATTATTTATATTATTATTGCTACTTACATTTAATGGCTTCATGCTAGTGTTTAAAGAAGAGACTGCAGTTATTGACTGATGACTGTTGAAGAGTTTTTCGGGTATTTATAGCAGTGTTACAGTTGATATATTTTAATACGTTTACAAATGATCGCTTGACTACTCTTTAGCGCATTATGATAAATTTCGGGAAAATCATATTTACTAAATAGATTAATTAGGAAAGTTAGTATAATTTAACGTGTTACCATGTACTCCTTGTATGAAAGTCAAAGCAACGTTTTGTATTTACTTTAATTTACATATGAATCAAATAACTTTACATAATTAATGTATTATAATGCAAAACACCCAGCTACAAATTGATACAAGCAAATCAGAAATAACTTTCTGTAATTGAGTACAAATTAATTGTAGCCGCGGTTTTTAGTGTCTCAAAATATAATAATCTTTGTTCGCAGAGGGTATCAAAACGATAATATTTATCGATAACTCCTCGTCTTTTCGATAGCATGTTTGAAATGTATTACATTAAATGCTTTTTGCAGTGTGTCAATGTGATTTAATTCTTTGATTGATACAATTGCAGTTTATTGTAATAATTTTTGTTGTTGCAGGGGTACGATTAACAAGATGATGGAATTTATTTTTGGCTGTCATTTATTATTCTCTGAATTCATCGAACACATCTGATTTGTATTTCATGAAGTACATTTTACGAATTCAGGTAACACATAATCTGGCGCCTCCAAGCGATTCGATGATGGCATACTACCGAGGATTTTTGCCTTTATTTGACATAATTTCCTTTAGATCTTTGAGCAGTTATATCATATTTTCCTGCGGAATCTTTGAAACTTCTGCATATTAAATAATTATTTTAATGCATTTTATTCATGTATGGTATTTAATAAGCACGCATGTAGTCTACTTTAAATTTTTCGTTCTGGATATTTCATATATTAATGGATGTATTATTACGCCGGGTCTTATGTGGTTGAAGTAATGATTTAACTGTGGGTGGTATGACTGTTCCTGTATTAGGCTATTCAGATTATGTCGTGCAATTTGGTAAAACAGAAGAGCAACTGAGTAAAATGATACAGAAAATAAGTGTAGTCAGCAGGGATATAAATCTTGAGGTGCTCGAAACGGATGAATGCAGGACAGGCATTAGAAATATTTATGTGATATTTTAACATATCTAAAGATGCAAGAATATGCATGTACATACAAAGATGTTTAATGGTGGACATCTTGTATGTATGGGAGTGAATGTTGGGTTTGGCAAACTAAGCATAAAAGCGTGTGATTGCGATGGAAATAACATTTTTAAAAGGTATTTGTGGTGTATGTAAGAGAGCTAGAAAGCGGAATATTAATAGATAGAGAAGAATAAATAAAGGTAAAATTGTGCAGAAATGGTCATCTTGAAATAATATCAAATGGAAGATTGACGCAAAAAGAATTACGTCGGTGAGAGAATGGGCTGGTCTCGAAATAAGTGAATTGAGAATGAATTGCGCAAAAGAAACGTTGTAAGCAAATAGAATAGAAAAAAGCCTAGGCCTACATTTTATTGAAATAACTTTAAATTGTCAACGGATTAAGCACAAAACACAAAACTATTATAGAAAAATATTTGCCTATTATTATTTTATACAGATAAAAAAAAACTTTATTAAATATAATAAATATTTATTTTACGAAATGTGTACGGTTCTAATCGTAATCTCTAAATTTGAAATTTGCCAAATACCTATTTATGAGTAAATATGTTTTAAAAAGATATTTTTTTAATGTGATTTATTTTGAAATATTACAAAGAAATATTAAAACATGAAATTGCAAGAAGATGCCATTCGATCAGGTATCAGACAATACATTCTATGAAGATCTTTTCAGTGTTTGTAATTGTTTCCATATGAACCTTGACCAAAAGATGCATGACTTCCAGCGCCATCATCACCGTATCCACCAGCTCCAAATCCACCAGATCCAAATCCACCAGATCCAAATCCACCAGCTCCAAAGCCACTAGCAGAATCGGCTCCACCTCCTCCAACATAGATAGGTTGTGGTACGTTCACAAAGACTGGTGTAGGTACTCGAACAGGAACTTGTTGAGTAACGGTAACTGGGTAAGGTTGGGGTACTGACACGGTGTAGGGTTGTGGTTGTGGTACGGGTACAGACTCTGGAACGTACTGAGGTACGGGACGGTTAACGTACACCGGGTATGGTCTGTTGACAATTACTCGGTAGGGTTGTGGTACGGCTACAGGTACTGGACGTGGGACATCGACAGGCACTTCTTGACGTACTGGTACTGGAACGTTTCGGATGACGGTCACTGGATATGGTTGTGGAACTGGTACTGGAACGGTTTGAGTGATGGTGTTTACGCTAGTTGACCCAGCACCGGCTCCTGCACCTCCATCTAATCCGCCACCTAATCCACCGCCAAAGCCACCTCCAAAACCACCGCTATATCCACCATTGCCGTATGAATTACCATGTCCTTCATATGATCCTGTATTAATCACACCGCAACTACAAAAAGTTGCTACGGTGACAATCAAAACGGCAACCTGTGAATTAATGAAATATTTTAATATTTCGATTTTTCAATTATTTATATCTACTACTATGTATTCGTTTAACTTACTATAAAAGTCTTCATGTTGTTTGAAGTATCGCTTGTGATCGAATGATGCTCTGTGTTACCTTTCATGGACTATTTATACTTATTACTTTCCTACGTAATTCTTACAATTTTTTTCGCATGAGTTAGTCTAATAAATTGGCATTAAATAAAAGCAGTTTTGCTAACTATTAACTCAAGTTGAAAAATTTATCCACATATTAATTATCTTATATGTAAATTGCATTTAATATAGAATGTTATTCAATAAAGAATTTGTATTTAAAACTTGATAGAGGTTCATATTTAATTATCTCTATTTTCGATGCTTTTCGAATGTTATATATGAAACTTTTAGCAATTGTATTCATTTATTCATCCTGATCAAAAATGTTTCATCGAATGCCAACCACGCTTTCAAAAAATTTAAATAGCGTACTCTTAATACAATATATAACTATATAACATATTAAATATGTCAGACATTAAAAGTTGCTTAGTAAGTACATAAAATAAAACAATTATTTAACTATAAAAATATTTAATAAATTCAACATAATAAATCAAGTACACTCAAATTATAAATATTAAATAAAGAAAATAAATAATTATTCTACATTTAACAATTAAAAAGTATCTTTATGACATAGCAGATTATATAATTACGGATGCCTCATACTATATGTGTAACCATGATTTCCATTGTTGACCTTAACGTATGAGATCATTCCAGATCCATGTTTATCCATATTTAAGCTAAAGTCAGCAGTACCTTTTCCTTGAGAACTTTTATAGATATGTTTGATGTTATTTTTATGGCTCTTGTATGTATTTTGTGGAGCACCACCAAAGTCTTTATTGATGTTATGGTTATCGCTTTCAAAGCTTTGTTTGTTTCCTACAAAGCCTGTTTTGGTGATCTGATTGTTTCCTTCATAGCTCTTATAAAACATTGGATTATTAACGAATTCGGGACTGTCAAATTGTGGTTTTCCATATTCAAATATTCCAGAATCGCTTATTTGTTTAGATTGATAAATATTATTTGGAGTGTAATAGTTGTATACTTTGCTGACATATGGTTTCAAGTCATTATATTTATATTCATTTGGAATGTATGATTTTACACCGTTAATATTATGTCCATTACTCATGGGTTTATATAGATAAGAAACTACGTTATTAGATTTAACAGAGATGGGTTTTTCAATTTTGAATCTTTGTTGAAGTGATTTGCTAGCTTCTATCTCCAGATTACTTGGTTTCAATCCATATCCTCCCCCTACGTCGTTATTGTTTTTACCTTCAAAATGATTAGATTTGTAACTATTAGCAGCAACATTGCCACTTTCGAATTGATGTGGAATGTTTTTGTTAAAATTGAATCCATTTTGGGCAGGTACTTGATTCAAAGAAAATAAGGCATCATTTATAAATTTTGGAGCAATTTCAGTTGTTTTGAATTTGGAAAAACCAGAAAAATCTGTTAATTTATTAGTAGTTGTTTGATATGGATCAGATTTAAATTCTGGGGTTTTGGTTGTGCTAAAGTGAATCACATCCGAAATAGGTGTTTTAAATTGATAACCATTGGAGCCATAATTAACAGTTTTCAAACCATTTCCTAGTGATACACCAGCCCCGTAACCATACTGATTGGATCCATATTGATGGAAACCAGCGTCAAATAATGGTTTTAAATCTGTGTTTTCTCCAAAATTTGTATTATAATGCATATCTTCGATATGAATTGGCTGAAATCCTGATTGACTAGCAAATTGTGTTTGCTGACTACTTGGAATAAGCTGAACATTATTTTTCTGTGATTCAGTGATAGGATCCTGTTGATGTTGAATATTATTTACACCTGCAAATGCTAGTGCACCTTGTTGTTGATTAAATTGGTGTTGAAACTCTTCAAGTGAAACTGATTGTGGGATGTATACGTGGTTTTGTTTAGGAACTTCTTTATGTACAAAACTGGCATCTTGGAATTGATAATTTGGTATTTGTAATGAACTAATTTGAGAATTTCCATTTTCATGCGAATGTGGTTGTAATAATTTACTTCCTGAAGGAACAGCTTCAAAATTTAAACCATGGGCTTTCAAGTTTTGAATTGGTATATAGCTATCAGAGGCGCCTGTTGTAAATCCTTGAGATTGTGAGACTGATCCTGTTCCAGCTTCTTGTTGATTGTAATTGTTAACAGCTTTACTTAAAACACTATCTAAGTCAGTTTCACTTAAGTCAGAATACGCATTATTAAAAGCTCCTGCATAAGAAGCTCCATTATTAGTCGGTTGTAGATTTAATGTTGAGTGACCACCATTAAAGAAATTTAATCCACTGGAAGCAGTGCCTTGTCCAGGATGTTGCTTGAAGTTTAAATATTCAACATTTGCTCCATTATTATGCGGCTGTTGGTCCAATAAATATCCTCCTTGATTTAAATTAAGTCCACTAATTAAAAATTTTGGTTTATTTGCATCTTCTTTACAAAGCACGAATGTTGTAAAAATGGATAGAAGAACTACAAGCTGTAATAAATTTGTCTTTAATATTTTATCACCGTTTAAATTGTAATCACTACTTACATTTAATTGTTTCATGTTAGTGTTTAAAGAAGAGACTGAAGTTATTGACTGATGCCTGTTGAAGAGTTTTTCGGGTATTTATAGCAGTGTTACAGTTGAAATATTTTAATTCGTTTACGAATCGCTTGACTACTTTTTAGAGCGTTATAATAAATTTCGGGAAAACTTAATAGATTAATTAGGAAAGTATGTATAATTTGACCTGCTAACAAGTGTATTAACACGTTGGCGGACATTCAGAACGAGTATATCACATTCTGAATTGCCTTTGACGTATCCGTCAGTGTGTTAAATTAGGAACATTGTTTTACACACATTTAAATTTAAATATGAATTAAATAACTATAAATCTAACTATTTTATAAATGAAATATTATATTATGGACTACGCAGGTACAAATTAATTCTATCGAATTATTGTTACTATTATATTAATTTCCTAAATATGATTAAAGTATTAGCTATATATGCTTCACCTTCTTACGTAATTTTAAACATTTTAAATATGTTATTAGCAGTATTATTCTTGTCTTTCTACTTTAAATTTAATACATCCCTATTATTTTTACTTTCTTATACGCAGTATAAGTAAGTATTGATATCATGAAATATTTCGACCTTGAGATTTTAACGGAAAGATACGTTTTGACCTTCCCTGAATCGATTCCGACTATTTTTGGAATGACGTCCGTAGGTGTGTGTGTGCGTATGCTCTGTACAGCCTAAACGACTGAAGGTAAAATTATGAAACTTTAAACTTAAGATTTGCATATGCCTGGAGTGTGCACCTTCTATTTTTGAAAAAAACTATTCAAAGCGGAAGTGCCTGTTTAGTCTAGTCATTTTTTGCAGTTTCTGCAATTTCTCAAAAATGGTTACAGTTACAGAAAATTTTCATTAACAAAAATTAAAGGTATTTATATTTAGCACAACTTTTGTTTGAATTTTTTTTTCCAAAAAGAATACTGGTTTCAAAATAAATTTTTGCTTATTATATATATTTTTACATAAATCGTATCATCTGCGCCTGCCAATTGTTTAACAAAATAGACTTAAATAATTTGAAGTTTGACATTTTATATTTATTCTAAGAAACATATTTAGTGCAAATGTGTTCCAAAGGTTAGAAAAATATTATAAATTAGAAAAATAATGAAACTACGATGTGGTTCAACTCAAACGCGTATAAGAAAGTTCGGTGCATGACACTGCAGATGTTTATAATTAATCTGTATACTAATATGTTTCTGTTACATATATTCATTTCTACATTTCCTTCTCTTTTCGTTGTTCTTTAAGAATCCAATGTGGACCTCACCCAAGCTGTAGCTTCTCTTCTCATTTCCGCATCTGTATCTGCGCTCATTCCCTCCTTATTTTTCACATAGATATATAGAATCTTCAGAATAATTGTCTTATTATTTTAAATTATATTTTGCGTGTTTATTTGTTGATTATTGTTTCTGTTTTTATTAATAAATATGCTTCACCTTTCACTGGTTTTGGATGCTCTGTCCTTCTTCTTTCTTTGTACTTAGTTCTTTGCTTTCATAGATCGTCTTCCTCACATTTTTTCATTTCGTTATATTAATGCTTTTTGTATTCTTCTATATTGTTTCTTCGTATCCAGTTAGTGTTTTTTTATTTATAAATACGGTTATAAGGGAACAAGTAGAACTTCCATTTACAAGAAATAAATCCTGTGGAAATTACATTTACAACAAAAACAGGTTTCACAAAAGAAAAAGACTAGGAACATTGAATAAAAAAAAGGAAAATGTTATCAATTATTTGAAAATAGATCAAAAAATGTTTATTTTTCTGTAAAAATCTCGCAAATAGGTTTATTAGTCTTATATTAATAACATCCAAGCAGCACTACTAAATATGAAATAAATGCATACTTATTTCATGGAATACTGATACTTTTTAACGTCCTTAATAATGTGTTAATACATACGTATAAAAAATACTTTTTCTTAAAAGAAAAACTAAAGTACGACATAATATGAAAACTAAATAGTATCTTTTAAATTTATTTGGTAAACGATAAATTCGTTTTTAAAATGGTATATAATACGTCATAATTTGTACTACTAAATTGTAAATCGTTTTTGACGATATGCTATCACTTATTTATATCATATTTAAATCGTACTAAAATTAGTATTCCTACTTCAAAAGTACATATTCATTTTTGCATGAAATTATAACGGGTGTAATTTTTGATTCTACCAGACCATATATTTATGTTCAAATGAGATTAATTGGAGCAGAAATAAACACTCTACACTATTTTCTTATAATTGTTAGTTTGTTAAAATAAAATTCAGTTTTGCTTTGTTATGCTTTCTGCAAAAAGCCTTCTTTATTATAGTCGAACTATTAAATATATCTGCGTAATGAGTTTTTCTACTTAACGAAATTAGTAGATAATATTAAAATCATGAAGCTAAAATTTTAAAATATAATCTCTAGAATAAAGTGACAATATAATTGCAAATTATATTTTTATAAAATTAGTTGTAATTGTATTCAAAATTTTACTCGAACTAATTCGGTAACTCGGGAGTGAAAACATGTATAATCGCATTCAAAAAGAAACCAAAGTTTAATATCTCGCCAATACTTTATTTTTCTTTTATTACATAAATTATAGAAAATACTACAATGAGAGGTTAAAGCATAAATCATAAAAATGAGTAAATAGCTATATGAACTTATTAATAATAAAACTCCTTTTTTGAATTGCAGTAATTTATAGAAAATCTGCAACCGCACCAAAAATAAGTTTTATCAACAAAACGATGGACTTTATAACAAAGATATTATTGATATTTCAAAACAATCATGTTCATAGATTTTAATATCTTATAAAAATGGCATAGAATTACAAATATTTAATTTCACTGTCGTAATCTAATAAATCTATTTATTACGTCTTAAATTATATAAACAATATCGTATAAATTTTAAATTAGACGATAAGATTCAAAAATATTACCATAATAACATAATCACAAACTTGATCCTAAATAAATTGCAAAGAAAATATTCTTATTTTTAATTCTAACTATGTTTATAAAAATCCGTATAATGATGGAATTATGGGTAAAAGTGTATAAGAAATGTTTTTTTTTTTAATTACAAATATTGTTAATATACATTATTGTTTAATTTGCATTTTCTCACGGTATGCAACTTGTGAATATTTCTCTAGAAAAGTGTTCAACTCAGACATGTACTCTTTTGGGTGGTAGTACAAATGGCTGACATGCGGTGATTTATCCCAACATTTCCAATAAACCTTAAAAAAAACATTAAATCAAATTAATAAACCATTTACATTAGATTTCATCAATAACGATGTGAAACGCGCAATCACATATTTTCTCACCTTTATACCCATAGACTCCCATGATTCTCTCACTCTCATATTAGAATTAAATGAGCCCACTGGATCAGATTTACTTAAAAAGAATAGAGCTGGCGACTTGACCAGATTAGTATGGAACATTTGACTAGATCTTATATAATGACACGTAGCAACTTTATGGAAAGTTTTCATGTGGTACCTAAATAATAAAATTTAATTACATATTTATAAAATCTAATATTCTGCTTATTATTAACATAAGTTTTGTAGTACTATTAATAGTACCACAAGCATAATATAATGCAAAATGAACATAGCCAATATTTTGGTCCAAGTTCATCGTCGGAATGCATAAAATAAATAAGCTACACAGTAACGAGGTTAAATAGCAAGGTTAAATATGTAAACTAGGCACTAACTGAATACTTAGATATATATTATAATAATAAATATTAATAATTTCGCACCACTTTAGAATTTTTTTCAAAAAGGGTACAAGAAACAATTTTCCTTATCTTATTTATGTTGTCATAGTTACGCATGTATAGAACATATAACATAACTCTGACTGTTAATTATTTAACCGAAAAAGTAAACAAATTCAAATAATTTAAAATTTGTCATTTTCACTACATATATTTCTTATAATAGATATTGTAAGAAATATATTTAGTGAAAACATGTTCGTTAAATGTTATAAGGAATAATTATATTTTTTTGAATTATTCGAAAATTGTATTTTAATCCTTACTATCTAAACAAAAAACAGTATAAGAATGTTCAGTGCAAACCACTGCTGTTACTTTAGATTCAGGACGATGAAAGACGAATTTTTTGTTAGAAACAAGCTTTCAGTTTCAAACATTGTTAAATGCATCGACTACCTTCGTATAAAAAGCAAAATAAATATATAATATATGGAATTGCATATTTAACCAAAACAAGCTTCTAAGAATTTTCTACATTTAATATATTTTTTACGTTAAACAATTAGTAGATAAAAATCGATCAAATTTAATTGTTTATGACTACCTTCTTATAAATTATTTGAAGTTAATCAATATTCATAAGGTATTTCTATGCAACAAAAGGACATATATTTTTAGAGAAAAAGACCGGAAATCGTAACCGAGCATTGACCGAGCCATTTATGGAATCACATGGAAATAGCATTGTTCAAGGTTCTTTCAATTTCAAATGATATATTATATACAGTAAAATGAAGTACGAAATTGTGAAATAAAATTTCATTTCATCCATCACATAAATAGATCACATTAGCCATCTGTTTTGACTATTTTTTTATAAACACCTACTTGTGTGTGAACGCTCGAAAAGCATTGTACATACAAATGTGAAATCGAATATATTTTAGTGTTATGAAAATAGCTGCAATTACGGACTAATTGATAAAAAAATATTAATCATTCTAACATATTTTGTTTGAGTAGTTTGTTCAAAAATGCACCATTTTAAAAGAAAGTAGTGTTTGAAATTAATTTACGTCTAAGAATAAAAAGAAAACAATTGAATTATATATTTGTGGCAATTTGCAGCTTTGTCATCAATTAAAAGTTGACAAATTCATAATTATAGAAAGATACTGCATATATATTCCTAATTCTTTTAATTAGCTATTAAAAATTCGAAAGTTGACTAAACTTATCTTAATTTTTTTCTTTTTCTACTTTTGATATATATTTTAATCCACTTTCGAATTTGTTATAACTACTTTGAATTTCTCAAATAAAATGCATGAATTATACGATAAAAACTACTTAATGTTAAGCAGCAAAACTTACAAAATATATTTCCTCAGAGCAGTTTGCATCATTTGGTTCTTCGGAAAGACAGCTTTTGGCATACCGATTGGTATTTCAGTAATATCAGCCGCACTGTCCCATACTTGGCAACAGACTCGATCAAGTATATGCTGGTAACGCGCTTGTTCTTGAGCGATTTTAACAAGTATTTCGCCCATAACATACCCACCAACCGAGAATCCATGCAGCAAAAGTGGCGAGTAACAGTGATTGTTATTTAAGAATTTAACAACATCATCTGCTACAAGCTACATTCATTTTGTTTAAATTAATATCATATTAATGTCATGCTTAAACTAACATACCTGCGTTCCTTTAGCTGGCCATAAAATCTGCCATGGTGATACGCTTACGTTCAAAACATCATATCCTTGTTGCAAATATATGTCATTGAATTTATGAATGTGTTTCTGTTTGGCCAGCAGCCATGTCAGTATTATAGCTAGAGGTTTCTCATTATTGGATGGTACAATGAAATCATCTTTATCGAATTTCTTTTTCTCGTTGCTTACTAAATACACATTTTTACTTATTTGTTGAGACGACAAATCTCTGACGCAGAGCAACGCCAATACGTTTCCCTAAAATGAAAATAAAATATGTTAACCTACTACTATCTACACAAAATACGTATAAGAAAATTCAGTACCAGGCACTACAGATATTTTTAATACTAATTTTATTCGTAATTCAATTAATTGGTTAAATTTATAGTCTATTTGTAAAAACTCGCAATATTTTATATTCATTAATAGTCGACAGATTTACGTATAAAAATGAATAGTGACATCATTTTTATATTTGAAAAACGAATATTAATTCATTCTTTATGTTTTAAAGCAAATGAGTGATATAATAATCAAATTAGCGTAATATTATGATATATATTACAGCTATTTGCATCATAACAAATGCTTGACTCATGTCTATTAATATTCTATAAAACCTCTAAATTGTTTTGAATTTGTTTAACTATGATAGTTTTTATTTTATATTCCGGAAATTATGCACCAAAAAAATTTTTATTGAAAAATCTCAAAAATGCAGTCAGATTTATTTAATTCAATACTGAGTGTACCGAAACATTGAATATTAAATAAAACAAACAAAAAATAGATTGCGTTCCTGGGATTTTTTCTTTTCGTTGGTGCGACGTTCATAATTCAAGTAGTAATATTGGTTTAAACATTTATTTGTTCTCTCGTGCGAATTTCAATTAATATATGAAGAGATTAAACAAAATGGCTACTCTCTTACGCAATCATAATTATTGGCACTGCTAGCAATGACAATGGGGAATGTGGGTTTTAGTTTGAATTTAGTCTTAAATTGCAGGTTTGTATATATTTTAATTTACAAATATAAAATTACTATTAATACAAACTTTAATAAATATACTTTATTATGTAAATGCGTTTGTATTTCGCTATTATTATAGAAATAATGACGTTTTCGAAAAATGTACATAAAAGATTGAATATGTTGATTAATTTTCACCGGTTTATATAAATTAGAAACAACTAAAAATGTAAATAACTAATCAATTATACATCGAATAATAGTTTAAAAACAAATTAAAGATGATCAGAGCATTGAAATGAATAAAACATGAGGGGAAACGTCTAAGAATGTGAATAAATGAAAATTTAAGTATTGTATTCTAATTTTCTGAAGCTAAATGCAGTATAAACGTTAATCAAACATATATGTAATAACTTAGCCCACACAATACTATTAAAAATACATAAATAGTTTTGGTGTTTTTGCTTTATGTTGGTCATTCAAGTTCAGGGGCTAAATTCTATTAAAATGACTCCTACGGTTATATATATACAACGTGTAAACAAAACACCCTAATGTCATGTTGCATCTAGAAAAATATTCGTCAACACTAAATTAAAAACATTTAGAAATTCGAGTGTACGATTGATGAGCACATGAAAAATGTTCTATTAGAAATACAATTGGTAAGTTTCACAAATGTGGATACATTATTTGAGAAACTTAACAAGTGTCTAAGTGAACAGTTAACGTGCATATTTCCCTCAATCAATCAGTGAAAATGTACCAAATCTGGAGGAAAATTATTGCGAAATAATCTTTCTAGAACGTGTTTCTATCGTAAGATATACAATCAAAGATTTACATTGTAACACTCAGTGTCACTTTGCAATAACTTACATGCATAGCGCACGTACTTGGCGTAATTTCAATATATAATTATCCAAAATAAAAATAGAAAAGACATATTCTATTTTTAAATTTTATAGAATTAATCGTATTTACTTAATTACGTATAGTAATCATGATCCAAGTAAGTCACTCTATCTGTTGGTGTAACTTACAAACTAAATAATGACTTCTCAATTAAGACATTGCCATGTTGGTAAAATATAATAAAGGATTTTAAATCCATCTTACAGATTTTCGATAATTTGCAAGAATATACAAATTAGATGTGCTGGTCTACAGGTTTCCCAGATTTGACATTCAAACAACTTTATGTATATGATTAAAATTATCAAATTCATAATATTAGCATATTAAATTGAAATTCATCTATACATTATTAATTTATACTGCATCACATAAAAACTGTATATACTTAATGAAATACCTTAAAATATATATTTTTTAAGAAATAAACTAAATTTAAAATTGATAGAACATTTTAAATAAATTATTTCAAATGCAAAATTAATATTATTTGTACAGAAATTTGCCGTATTAGAAAACAAGTCTATAAATCATAATTTTATGCAAATATAGATATTGTTTTAAAAACAACAGAATATATATCTGAATTGGGACCCAATTATCGGGTTTATAGATACAAATTTACCCATGAACAACAGACTTATTCAAACAAAAACATTGAGTTGGCATTGTGTAAAATGAAATTGCACCAAAATTGTATTGCAAATAGAAACAAAAGATAATATCAAATTATAGTTGACCTTTGGATTCAATAAAATAAAACAAAAGCGGTATTAAACTAACCTAAAGTATAATTATTACAATTGGTAATCCTAAAAATATTAGATTTTGCATTTTAAAATTTAAATATTCATTTTATCTTATGCATATGTACGCATATAATAGTTGACATAGGGAAGTTTACGTTAAACATTTAAGAAACATTGATATTAAACTATATATATTTTATACTGAAAAAGAAAAGAGAAATAATATTCACGTACCTGATATATAAACTTCTTATTATTTACTTTTGATTTGGATTGATGAAAATTGTTCCGCGCAACATTGAAAATGAGCCTGAGTGTTGTCATGGTTGCTACATTCAATTAAATGATTAAAATTATAAAAACAAAAGAACATAAGGTGTTTTTAAGTTGTTTTAAAATAAAACACGTACCTAAGAATAGTTGTCAACTACGCAGACTAGTTATTAATTCCACTGACGGCAGGGGTCTGACACTTAAATGGGGATTTTGCACAAGCCACTTTTCGAGTGGAGGGGGACGTAGTGAAAGGTAGGAAATGTTAGATGGCTCTGAACGCATTAAAACTGTACTATCCCCACCTACACTATTATTTGGCAGTATTTGGGCAGTATAAAAACTGATAAAAACAGACAGCGTCCTTGAATGTTCCAGAAACTTCATCTGACTTCATCATTGTTCATCACTTTTGTTACCACGTTAATTTTAAAACAGATAGTTTGTGTTTTGTGTTTTCTAGTGTTTGTGCTATTATAATCTTGAAGGTAAGAGAATTCACTTATTGTATGTATACTTTGTTGTTGTTTTATATTTTTGGCTATTTTCAATAGTTAACGGCCTATTTGAGTTTTTTAATTTTTATACTTATAACTATGTGCTTTATATAGCAATTGTCTGTTTTTATAGCAATGGGTATGTACACATATTGTTTTGTACCGGAGTGTTCTTCAAGTACGAAGCAAAACCCAAAAGAATTATTTTATACCGTTCCGTATAACATGGATTTGCTACAAAAATGGGTTGCGAATATGGGATCTGAAGAATTATTACAAAAATCTGCAAGCTTTCTTAAAAACGTCAAGATTTGCTCGGTGCATTTTACAGAAAATTGTTTTCAAACCGAAGAAAAAAAGAAGCTAAATCGTGGTGCTGTGCCTACAATTATCGCTAGAACATCAGGTAAATATGTGGATTTGTTGCAAATTTTCCGGCATATTCAAATAAATTTTCATTTCACATTTTAATGCTCTTTTGTTTTGTTTAGCGAATGTACATCCCAGTATGGAAATTGTACCGGATCCTTCCGAGAACATGGTAGATAATGTCGCTGTGTTAATCCAGCCATTAGCTACGAACGGTAAGCACACTATTTATTACTCTTTAACGGTAAAATTGTGTATCGATCGTGGTGATGTGCCTCAAATTCTCGTCAGTACATCATGTATTTGATTAAATAAATATGTTGCAATCGGCATTTCACATTTTAATACTATTTTGTTTTGTTTAGTGAGTCCAAATCCTATTGTCCCCGAAATTATAAGAGATGAAGCAACACCGGGTCCTTCCAAGTACGCAGATGTTGCCGCTCTGCTAATCCGACCATTAGCGAGTACTTCTACGAAAGAACTTGTTTTGGAGACTCCAGGTATAAAGAAGGGTAAGCACACTATTTATTATATTTTAACGGTTACATCTCGAAATTACAGAATTCGGAGAAATCAATTCTTCTTAGGGACATATCTGTTTCGAGAACGATGTATATTTTTAAATTTCGGATTAGGATTAAATTAAAGGTGTATCAGCCTCTAGGGCTTTCCACATTTTAAATTTTGACATTTTAGTTATTATTGTATTTTGATTTGTGTATTAAATATTATTTTACAGACTTTATGAACTTTTTTAGTAATTGCTAATATTATGTAAGATTTATTTTGTAAATTTAAATAAATTTGAGCATAAGTTGATGATTTAACTTGTGTTGCTTTTTATCATGAAGTTATTTTTTATTATTATTTATTTCTTTTCTTTTTAGTTCGTCAACCGAATATACTAAGTGTAATTGGTGAGAAAAACGTGGACAATCTAACCCCGAAGAAACGAAAGTTATACGGGGAACTATTGAAGGCGAAGCGCCTTATTTATGATATAAAAAGAAGAGGAGGGTCGTGCGCTCGCAATCTATTTCAGTCGCCAAACGGTGACGTATTCAATAATAAATATCTGAAGAATATTGGCAAAATTGAGAAAATGTCAGCCATTATCCAACTATTTATTAAAAGCCAAGTAGGTTTATATAAGGTAAAACCGAAAAGTAGGCGGTATACGACTGAGGAGAAATCCTTTTATACTGCGTTGCAAAAGCATAGTCCGCGGGGATATAAGTTTTTGGCACAATTTCTTACAATGCCAACAACGCGAACCATTAACAGATCTTTAGCTAACATAGTCTTAAAACCAGGTGTTAATGAACATTTGTTTAACTTTTTAAACTTAAATTCTTCGAATTTGTCTGTCTCTGAAAGATATTGTATTTTAATGTTTGATGAGGTGTCATTAATGCCACATCTTTCGTATAACACTAAATATGATTTTGTGGAAGGTTTGGAATTTGTGGGCCAGGAAAGAACATTTTATATTGCCGATCACGCATTAACTTTCATGTTACGTGGAATATACAAACCATGGAAACAGGCAATAGCCTTTTATTTCGTGCAGTCTACTGCTAATAAGCACAAGTTGAAGCCGTGCATTGCTAGTATTATAAAAGCGGTCCACCAAAAAACTGGGTTTAATATTTTATGTTCAGTTAGCGATATGTGTAGCTGCAATCGCTCTGCTATAAAATTGTTGTCGGCTGATGCAGGCAGGGATGACTTCATTTATGAAATCGAC
The DNA here is from genome assembly GCA_944039245.1 of Nebria salina. Taxonomy (NCBI): domain Eukaryota; kingdom Metazoa; phylum Arthropoda; class Insecta; order Coleoptera; family Carabidae; genus Nebria; species Nebria salina. Next base: position 4,738,970 of record OX063269.1, read on the forward strand.
GGGAAAAAAATAATTCACTTATTTGATGCGCCACATATACTAAAATGTATGAGAAATAATTTATTGACAAAAAATATAATTTACGACATTAACAAAATCGCCAAAT